>CAVLJG010000008.1:22268247-22868247 GCA_963669975.1 Acanthoscelides obtectus
ATTAAGAGGGCAAAATGCTACTTTGCCGCTTAATAAATACTATAATATTTAGAAAACGGAGCTAGTATGTAGATTGCGCTTTACTTGCACTTAAGTTTTTATCAACAGCATCAACCATTGTTGTAAAATTAATAAAACTCCCGTAAACAAATTATTATATCATGTTATGATGGCCTCTCGGATACTAGCAACATGAAAGCATTTTATCATCGCCGTTTCAGAGCGGCAAAGCTGTCATTTGCGATTGATCATTGGAAAACGTCAAATCACTTTTATGGTTGGTTGTATAAGTTGAAGTCACCGTTCTTGGCGTTTACGTCATCAACGCCATATGAAATAAGTAAACAGATCGAGTCTCCGTACCATGGGCGGAACACTGCGCAGACTAATTTTCCGCGCATCTGCTACTCTCTCCAGTACGCATGAAGTGGGTAACAGGGGACCGCTGTTTTCATTCTCTTCCTGGAGATACTCTAATAACGACGTAACGACAAAGTTTTCGAGACGGATGCACACAACTAAAAAACGTATGTCTTTGAGCTTACCGAACAAACGTTCACACACAGGGGTAGGTTGCATGTGTATGTATGAGGGAGATGGAGATATATAAAGTGTTACTGGTAGTCTTACTTTGACGACCCGCCAAGAACGGTGACGACAAGTATAGAAAAAAGTATTGTCCATTCTATCTTTTGTTGATTGTGACATTTATCATACAACACAATCCAAATGCAGATAATGGTGGGAAGTGATTCGATATTGAACTTTAATCAATACTCAATTTGTGGCCGTAATCTAAACAATGAAACTTAAGATTGAATGATTATTGTTTATTACTTTCTTATTGGTATCACATGTAAAATGATAGTGTATAAATGAATTAGTGCATCATTAAATAAATCGTTTTGTTAAGAGCGGTGTTTAAACGAGACAAGCATAGTCGAAAGTTTTTTAGTGTCCGTGAAAATTGTTGAACATAAAATTGCCACTAAGAAATTAACATTTGAAATGAAGGATCAGTGCAAGGGTTAACACAAATTTTCTAAGGATCTGTTGCAGAATATTGCTGTTTTGATAATTAAAGAGAATTTTGCAATTTTTATATTTATACGTTGTTTTGTATCGGTGTTTGTTCGATAGCATAAACAGGGTATCCTTTACACATCGTACGGCTCTTGTAACAAAAAGCATACTTTCCTAGTACCACATATACAAAAGCTCTACGATAATGGTGCTATTAGGTTAAAAAAGCCTGCCCGGCCCAGATCCAGCGTGCAAATATGTACGATGTACGTCATTATTCAAACCGAGTGCCGAGCGGTATGTAACCCAGCTTATTTACAGTCGGATTTGAAAATCCGAAATTTGCGCCTTCCTATAGCAATTAATTGTGTATCAGTATTTACCTGCAAGACATGAAAGGGCAGTACTTGAAATTTTAATAGTGAGTACTTTTCTTCAATTTTATTTTCACGTTTTCGCATGCTGTTTTAGCGTACATTAGCGTTGATATTTCAAACTTAGTATTTCTAAAAACGTAAGTACAATCTATCAGTACACGTTGGATACGGCCTCTATGAAGGGAAGTACTGTTGCATATCAGAATAGTGCAACAAGCAGGCAGAGCCGTACTGTTGCCCTCCGCATGATATTTTCTGGGTGTGTAATGCTCGTGATAACACACTGTAATACGAGTAGATTTCACCGCCCCCCTTAAAAACTGAGCATTTTGATAATGTGTGTATGAAATAAGATATCGATCAATATTTGTGGTCATGAAATATCGTAATAATAACTATAACGCGGCGTTCGTCGTATATTTTAATTTGGAGGAAAATCAATCTTTTCTACCTTTATAGCCTGACAATAAATTATTCTTGTTCATAGAAAGGTCGATACTTGGTGAGGTGATATACTGAACTGGACGCAGTGGCGTTCGCCCCTAAATGTTTGTTTTCTTAAGGGGACGCTGTATAGATATGACTGACGACGCAGATTGGTCAAACAAGCAATTTGAGCTTAGAAAAAAAATTAGTTTCAAGAAAATATTGCTCTTTTGTACTTAATCATATAATATTCCACGTAGGGCTCTAAACGTTGAAGCTATGTGTTAATTTCCAGGTTTATAGGATACCTTTTATAAGTTATAACTATATGGTCTTTTTCACTAGTCTCTATTAAGTCAATTGTGAACAGCAAATAATACCTGTTTTTTTAATAATAATAATTTAATCACATCAATTACAAATTGTGAATACGTTAATATGCCACAAAATAATATACATATAATATAGTAATTACAATAAATTGATTGTACTAAAAAAGTCTATATAATATGAATGTAATATGTACATTGATTTTTTATCGTAGATTAGCAATGAAGAAAATATATTTGCATGTTAGTTTTCTATAAATTACGTTATGTTTATATCAGTATTCAATAGCCACTCGTATAAATCTATTTTTAGTAATGGTATTCTAATATACATTTTGGTAAGTTATGATATAATTTTGGAACTAAGTATATAGGAGGTATCAACATTATTGCCTTTTTTGGGGTTGCAATAATTATTTGTTTATTTTTATTTCTAGTATCATGTCCATAATTTCTATATATCGTCGGTAAGGTTTGTTTTTACGGAATTCTAATACAGGGTGCGGCAGAGAGGACGGACGTTTTTGGGATGGGTAGTACTCTCCGCCTCCGTCTACGAGAGAGATGGGGAGGGTGCCGTTTGACTCGTGAGATCCTAGCATTATTTTACCAGTTGTCGTTATGGAGCCTTGGACGGTGGAGCACCGCGTTTTCGCCTATGATTGTTTCGTCCGAAATAATGAGTCAGTCATCGTCGTACAGCGTGAGTTTCGTCGCCACTTCAACATTCATCGGAATAGAGCTGTTCCCTCTCGAAACACCATCCTTCGTTGGGTTGAATCACTTCGCAGGCGTGGTGAACTGATCAACAGAAGACCAAGAGGAGCGCCGCGAACAGTTCGAACTCCTGAAAATGTTGAACGCGTTCGACAGGTGTTTCTTCGCAGTCCGACTCGATCTGCCCCGGAAACATGCTGCTGCACTTCGCCTTAGTGATCGTTCGGTAAGGCGAATTTTGCATATGGATCTCCGCTTTCACCCCTACAAATTGGCCATTGTGCAACAGTTACAGCCCGGAGATTATGCACAACGAATGAACTTCGCACGTGAGATGGAAGCACTGATCGATCAAAATGAGAACCTCATTTCACAAGCCCCAAACTCTGGACGAATTGAAGGGCGAAATTCGCGTGGAAGTCGCCCAAGTTGAGAGAGCGATGTTGGAGAGAGTCTACGCGAACTTCCAAGTACGCCTCCAGCACTGCATCAACGATTTCGGCCACCACATGCCTGATGTGATATTCCACACTTGACTGTCTCAAACGCTATTTCCTTGTGAACCTGATTCCATCAATAAGTTTGTTTTCGAGTAAAAATTAACTATTATATGATTTTTTTAAAGCCGTCCATCCTCTCTGCCGCACCCTGTATAACATTATACCAAAATAATGTTTTTATATCTAAAATTTTCGATTCTATTACAGTGATTTGGATGGATATAGTATAGGTTTGTAATGAATAGTTTTTGTGTTATTTGTAAAGAATTTAGATGGTTATTATTAGTGGATCCCCAGATAATAATTCTGAAGGTTATGTGGCATTCAACTAATGTTTGATATAAAATTTTTGATTGAGTTATTTATCTGTAATATCTGAATTTATATAACAGAAATCTAACTTTCTTTTTAATGTATTGGATATGTTCATCCCAACGAAGATGGCGGTCTAAAAAAATTCCGAGATATTTATGATTTAGTTTACGTGATATATGTATATATTTTGGAGATTTGTTTTCTTTATATTTAGCTGATTATATAGCGGTAATTTATTAGTGTCAGCATCTTCGGCTGATCCCGATCTGTCGATGTCGAATCATATCTGCGGATCTGATGTAAGAATTATTATGGATCGAAAGCATTTCACGAAATTTAACCATCGATTTTTCTGAGGCAACCTCTACATAGTGTTGCTCAACTTCCAGGTAAATATTGTTTTGAAACGTGATAATATTAACAAAGTATATAAAAACGATAAAAGGAATACACTACACATATAATATAACCATGAGTTCATGAACGTTGATGATGAAAACATCTCATTTGCTCTCCATGAAAACACCACGATATTTGAATGGTAATACGTTTTGTGGGATCTTGTGCTTTATCCAATAACTTTTAAAACTTTCTCTAATAGATAATGACTACCTAGTATTTTCTTTCTAACTAGTATTTCGTAAGTTCTCCGTTCTATTCCCAGATATGTTCCGTCTTTGACTTGAACTAATCCGCCAGACACATGTTTATGGTGTTTATCGATCAACACTTCTTTCTGTGAAATGTCATTAAATGGGGCAGCCAGCCCATAAACCCATAGGCCGCGTCGTAGAGGAACGAAGAAAGGTCGTCTTCTATCGAGCTATAACTTAAACGACAAAAGCTGTGTCCATTTTAGGAGTGCCCACGCTTCCGCCACTAATGGCCACTCTTGTCATCGGATTGTGTGACAGAGGGAGTTAGTTTTGTGAAGAGGGGGGGACGCATAGAATGTCCAAAAAGATTTTTACATTTCAGCTATTAGAGCTGCGCGCAGCAACAAAGGGAATTCAAAACTAATGTGGTTTGTTGTTGTAAATACACGAAATTGGTGATATCAGTTGTTCCGTAAACGAATGCAGTAAAGTATTTAGTCAAAATAAAAATGCATAATAAAATAAAATAACTACGTTGTAACAAGTGAAAGTGATGAGTATCTCGTCAAATTGTGTGTCCCGTATATTTTACCATATTTGGTACATCTTATTAATACAATTTTTCTTGAGGGAAAATATCCAAAGTGCTGGAAAGTGGCCTTAATAGTGCCAATTCCAAAATGTAAGGAAGCTGAACAGCTATCAGATCTTCGTCCAATAAGTATTCTAGCTGGTCTCTCGAAATTGGTTGAAAAAATTATTGAAATATAGTCAACGCCAAACAAAGTGGCGTGCACGTCATCAAGGTGGGTGTGTTGAAAAATTTACATTGTTGCCAAACTTTTTGTAAAATAATAAAATTTATTATTTACATATCTAGGTTTATAAGCAATATTAACCTCAAATGAGAACAAAAATAATAGTATAATAAAATTATAGATCTGTACTTGCATAATCATTAAGTATGACAATTATTGATCAGATGACACTATGAAACTACCATATTTAATTGATAGCTTAAAGGTACTGAATAAAAATCCAAATGGGGTCCTCCAAATTTTATGCATGGTATTTATTTTACAGAATTTATACAGAAAAATGCATTCTAAAATTAGGTAAGCTACTGGTGTAAGCTTTTTCTGTACAATAAATTTAGTCGGAGTTTCTTTCTTCAGCGCTGTCTGAATCTGAATCTTCATCACTCTCAAAGTTGATTATTAAAGGTTCGATGTCTGGTCGATCAAAAATTCGTTCTCTTTCATACCATTTAAAAATTTCTTGCTCAGTATGTCGAACACTATTTTTCCACATGTCTGGGGTAACCGTTTGTAGAGCCTCGTTCCACATATCCAAACAGTCTTTTTCACTGTTACCATCTCTACCAATATGTCTGTTATAGTAACCTTTTGCTATGCCCCAAATTAACTCAATAGGGTTAAATATACAATGGTAAGGAGGCAGACGAAGAACTTTGTGCCCATGTTGTTCCGCCAATTCATCAATCACGTATATTTTAGGTGGTTTGTTTCTAAAAAAGCAGTTATTTTAAGAATAGGAATAAACAAAAGAAATATAAACTGTCGACCAAAATATATATAATTAAGAAGCATTATGTACCGAGCAACAATACTCAATAGCTCTGTTTTAAACATTGTGTTTAAAAATGGTATGTTTTGATTTGTCAACCAGTCTTGGATATTTTTTTTTGTCCATGCATTGTTGGGCACTTTGTTCAATATCATGCTGTGATAAGGGGCGTTATCCAGTATAATCATAGATGGACTCTCCAATTTTTCTAATAACTGATGTTGAAACCATTTCAAAAAATTGTCCTGGTTCATCTCTCCATGGTAATCGCTCAATTTTGTTTTCGAAGAAAATATCGCTTCACTACCCTCAATAAACCCATTTTCATTTCCAGCATGTAACATAATATATCTAAAATATATTAGTTTTAAATTTTATAGTGCAAATTGTGTAAAAGTACATACCTTTTACCATCTGTTTTAATAGCTTTCACGCTTTTTTGGTTTCCATTTTGCCAAGAGCGACCTATGGTCCCATTTTGAAATATCCAAGTTTCATCGAGGAAGACAAACTGGTATAAGGCCTCAACCTTGGCTTGATTGTATTGCCTTAGAAATTCCACCCTTTTCAAAGCTATACTTGGTAGTTCCATGAGCCCTCGTCGCGGATTGTCCTTAAGCCACTTAAATCCAAGATCTCTAAGCAACCGCCTTAAAGACGTGGCACTACCATCAAATAATGCCCTATCTCTTAATCGAGACCATAAAGTTTGTATCGTAACTTGTTCTTCTGAAACCATGTGTAATATGACATTATAATTTAGTTAACAAATTAATGCAAATTTCTGATAAGTTATTATAATAAGATCTTACTTTTGTGATACATATTATAGATCACTTCTCGAATGGCACTTGTATCCAATGTCGCTGTGTTGGTTACACGTTTAATATAACTCCGCTTTTTCTTGGGCGATTCTAAATTTGCATCACTTTTCACACCCTCGGAAATACGACTAACTGTCCTTAAACTAATTTTTAAAGCAGCAGCAACACGCTACAAAAAATGAAATAAAATTTCACTATTATTAATATACATTACATATAATTATTAGTAACCTACCTCTTGAACAGCATTTAAAGGCAACAAAGGCCCGTTGTTGTCCCTTTCTTGCTCAAAGTAGTGCATTAACGAGGCCACGAGTTCCTTACACCGACTATTTAACTGTTTGGGCATCTTTATATACCAAAATTGCCTTTATCTACTCGTAAAATGAATAATTTTGTTTTGAAACAAACAGTTGTTGATTTACAGTATGCGGGGCCAAAGGATTTATAAAGATTTGAAATGCCACAAATTGATTCAGTGTCAAAATTAATACAAATGTCAGTTCCCAGTTTAAATAAGTTTCAAGGTGACAATGTGTCAACGCTGCGAAATCGGTTTAGTGCGTTTACATGTCGATAAGTGATTGGAGCGTTTGCAAAACATTTTATTTCGCATAATGCGTCTAAATTTATCAGAAAGCAACTTATGTGATATTTTAATAACAATGTTTATATGACTATTAACCATAATAAGAGAGTAATGACCATTTTACAATTTATATATCACATTAATATGAAACTGCAATAGAGCAATTGTTTGTGATAGAAACCTAGGCATTAGGTCGGGGAATTTTTATCGTGATGACGTGCACGCCACTTTGTTTGGCGTTGACTATACAATTAAGAACACATATTGACAGTCAAAGTATCCTTCCTAAAACACAGCCAGGTTGTCGTCCAGGATACAGTTGCACCACTGCACTTGCTAAAATAACTGATGATATCATTCAGTCGAATGATCTGGGTGAGTCTACCGCTTCAATACTATTAGATTTCAGCAAGGCATTTGACACAATTAACCATGATGTCTTGCTGTCTATCTTAAAGTCATGTGGATTGTCTACTGACAGCGTAAAACTTTTTAATTCATACTTAAGTGGCAGATCACAGTGTGTACAATTGAAGAATGAAATATCTAGTTCAAAGCCCACTACCACAGGTGTATCGCAAGGATTTATAGTACTTGGACCATTGCTCTTCACTATATATACTAGTCAGATCCTTGAATGTTTAGAATTCTGCAAGTCACACGTTTATGCGGATGATACCCAGCTGTACTATTCTTTTCCTAGTTCAGATTGACCAGCTGACGAGTTGAAAATAAACAGTGACTTGACTAACCTCTCGAAAAGATTGCAAGAGCATTCATTAATATTAAATCCAAGTAAATTAGCTGCTGTGATCTTTGGTAAAGACCGGTCTTATGTGATTGAGAATTTAAATATAACCATAAATAATATTAGATTAAAATACTGTGATAAAGTTAAAAACTTAGGCTTAACAATGGATTATAATCTGAGGTTTCGTGAGCACATATCAAACTGTATCAAAAAATCTTATCTGGCTCTAAAATTATTGTATCCTCACCGAAATTTTCTCAATTTAGACATCAAAAGAATTCTTTGCGAAACCTTGGTTTTATCACAGTTTTCCAATTTATTCTGCATGTTTAGATTGTGATACATTCATGCGAATACAGAGAACCCAGAACTCATGCATACGTTTTATATATGGCATAAGAAAATTTGAAAGAGTTAGTCATAAGCTGAAAGAACTCGGGTGGCTAAAAATATGAAGGCTCATTTTGAGATATTCACAATATGCTTTTATCATAAAATTTTAACTCTCAGGCAGCCTCGTTACCTCTACGAGAAAATAACATTCAGAAAATACATCCATTCCGTAAATATTCGTTCGATACAAAACATTGCCGCTCCATTCCACAGAACTAAATTTTATGACAGATCATTTACGTATAATATATATAAGCTATACAATCCTATCCCCCAGTACCTCAAATCATATGAAATTCACATGTTCAAAGCGGTTTTGCGTGATTCTTACCTTGAATGCATAAAGTAGAATTATTCTTACTGCGGGATTTCAATTTTATTTTGTTTGCATTCCATTATTTTATTTATATTTTTTTTCATATGATGCATAATGTACGTATATGTATTCATATATCATTCTAGACTTTTAAATTTACCACCACGTTTTCTCTTTGCTCTTTTTTTCAAACTTAATTGTCGTTCATATTGGCGTTTGTTTATGCGGTATGTATGGGTATATATATCTATATATTATTCTAGACTTTCTTTTTTTTAAATTTATGATCACATTTCTCACTATTCTATCTTAAAAACTTACATGTTCATATTGATGTTTGTATATGCTTGATGGATGTATTTACTGGCATAATGTTTCTTACAATTTCAAGGGATGAGTGGAAGAGCACTAGATAGTGAACTCGCCCTTGTGGTTTTCAAACAGTCGCCATTTGTTTTATTTTTTTTTATTTTCCTTTTTTTTGTTAATACTCATGTTTCTCTTTCTGATTTTTTTTTTGAGAACTGTTTGGAAATAAAGTCATGTATTATTATTATTATTATTATCACAATTTTAGCTACATTACAAGTATGTAGCCTGTGTTTAAAACCATCACAGCAAAATTTTGGATAGATTTTGTTTGTTGGGGCCATATCATTTCACGACACGTTAGGCATATGTGACGTGGCTCTACAACGCATATATAGCAAAATGACAAAATTGTTTTTAAATGCAAAATGGATTTTTTGTATCATTTTTAGTGCTTCTTCCGATAAATTGAAAAAGCATGACCGGTTATAATGTTTACAAAAGCGAAGTTATCGTTGTACCTGTCGTTGCCAACCCCTACCCACAGATATAAATGAGAAAGACATTATCCACAATGGTAGAAAATTCTATAACACATCATATGTATGTACAAGTGTGAAAATTACACATTCAGAGAATTCATAAAGCCATTATGTAAATCTAGTATTGTATAGCTCCATTCGGGTTTTTAGATGCAACAATATGACAACGGTTTTGAACTACCAGTCTTTCTTGAAATCACGAGAACCAATTGGCCGAACCAGATCGATTCTGAGATAACTTGTTGAAGAACCCTAAAAATGCTATTATTATAGCTTGTACATGACAAAAGAAAAATGCATGAACGTGTCACTGGAAATTGGAACTCCAAAACAGACCACGCAAAAAAAAAATGCCATGGATGCTTCTTTTGTTTGATAATAATGACAACCCGTCACAGTTGATTGTTTCGATTTATTGTGATTTTGAAAAAAGCACCCTTCAATGCATTACCCATTAGTTTCCGCGAAGGTTTTGAGCCCAAGCATTATTGTGACATGTTGTTTGTATTGCACATTCACCATTTTTTCTAGCTTAGCAGAGGATGAACTGTGTACAATATAATACAAGGCTGCTCAACCTTTTTAACAGTCGGGCCAAACGGTGGATTCAGACTTCACGACGGGCCACGGAAAATTCCTATTTCGGTTACTCTCAGGACATGCGCAATAAAAACCCAATATTAAGAAATAAAATAAAATTATTTAGTTTAGTATAAGCTTTATTAGGTAATACGAGTATTATGAACAAACAGAGAGTATCTTATGCTAAATAAAGAAAGAAAATTGAACTTATGTATGTAGCTTCTCAAATCTAAATCTAGGGCAAGTCGTTGTTACAATCAATGTGATTTCTGCCATTGCTTGCCTTTTGATAATTTATTTATGTTAGGCGACAAATCTGATGTTGAGAGTAACAACAAGTCACAAATATGTTGTTCAGTTAAGGATGTGCGGTATTTATTTTTTACATAATTAAGGTCTGAAAAAACCTTTTCACAGACATATGTTGATCCAAAACTACTTAAAAACTGTAACGCCAGGTCAGTTATTGCTGGAAATTCTGATTTTGGTACCAATTTCCAAAAATCTGCAAAATCTTCTGAAGAATTTTGTGCTTTCGAAGACATTTTGTTGGCAAACATATTTTTTAACGAATCATGATTTTGCAGTTCAACGAGTTCCAACTGAATATTGGCAGGATAACCAACTATTTCAGCCATACTTATTATGAAAGGATTTATAAAAATTTGTACATTTTGTTTTTTGCTTTCAAAGTCTTGAAATCTCCTCTCAAACGACTGCAATAAGCATCGGATTTTAGATTGGTATTTAGAATAGTTAACAGTAGCAATATTGAGCTCCTCTTTCAAACGTTTTAGTGTGGGGAAAAGGTCAATATTTTCTGTAGCCAAATTAATTGAAAAGAGAAAGTGAACAATCTTTACCTTGTAATTTGAGATTCAAAATATTGAGGTAATTCGTAATGTCAACAAGAAATGCAAGATCACTCAACCAGGATGTATGCTTCAGTAAATCAATTTCCAATGGTAAAACCCCTTTGTGCTCTAAAAATTGCAATACCGGTTCTCTCAAGTTGAAGAAATGTTTCAACGTACTGCCCCTTGAAAGCCATCGCACAGCACAGTACAGTTGTAACTCTCCATATTCCCTGATTTCTTCTTCAAATAACAGTCTATAGTCTATAATAGTCTTAATTGACGTTTGTTAAGAGCTTTTGCACGTATGTAATTTATGCAACGTACTACTGGATCCATAATATCCAACTCCATCATATCCTTTGCACACAAGACTTTCTGGTGAATAATGCAATGATACGAAAATAAATTTCGACATAAGAAATTCTGTAACAAACCACGCAACCATTGTTTTTTTCCAATCACTGCCGGTGCACCGTAAGTGCAAATAGATATCAATTTGTCCCATGATAAAGCCTTTTTTCAATACATTCCTTAATTTTAATAAATATGTCTTTTCCTTGGGTTGTACTTTCCAGCTCACCGACTTCTAGTAAATCTTGCAATACATTCCAATTTTCGTCAATACACCGCACAAAAATAGCCAACTGAGATCTACTCGTTAAATCGCAAGTTTCATCTAACGCCTATGACAAGTATTTGCACTTAGACCCGTATCGTCAGTCGTCCCTACAATTGTAGGGCGCGTTTATGGCCTTCTTTATTGTCATCCTTCTTTCTCTCCTTCAAAAATTTCTAGATTACACTTGTCCCGTGTCAGCGCTCTCCTATTGTGAAGATATGCTTACTTTTTAAATTGTAGGAAATTTCAGGCTGATAAAACATGATATAACTCAAAAGCAAGCACAATTTGATGCAAATAGATGTTTGTGACATAACCTCAAAATAGAGTTCTGACACGGAGAAGCAGAAAACTATGACAATCAAGGAGGCCATAAAGGCGCCCTACAATTGTAGGGACGACTGACGATACGGGCCTTAGCTACGATTTCTTGAATCTGCTCATTGATGTCAATTGCCATTTGCTCCACCCGTCTCGTGACAGTGTGCCGTGAGAGTGAAATACTGTCCGCTTTAGCTTTGACGTTTTTATCGTCACAACTTTGTGCAAAGATCGTCAAAGCCTCTTTAAGAATCTCTCCATCGGAAAACGGTTTCTTCTTTTTGGCTAACAGCAAAGAAATCTCATAAGATGTTTTGACCATGGATTCAAGGTCGTCGTGCCTTTTAACGAAAATATTCTGTTGGTTAAATAGTTCCCGTTTCTTTTTCTTTAAAAGATCTTCTCTGATAGCATTACCAACACGGTACTCTTTTTCAAAATTATTATGATTTTGCTTATAATACCTTTCTAAATTATATTTTTTTTGCAATAGCTACTGTAGTGAAGCAAAGTAAACATGTAGGTTTACGCTTTCAATAAAACAATATTTATTTTCCCATGCATCATGAAAAACACGATAGGCCTCTGTTGATTTCGAAGTACTCGGTTTGCTGTGAGCCATACTGGAACAAAGCACATTTTGTTTATAATATAAAGAAAATATAAACTCATACAATCATACTTTCCTTTCAAAATAGGTAGGTACCTGAGTAATATGAAAACATAAATACTTAATGAATAACATACCTTTGACAGTCAATGTAAATACGAAATTTACGAAATATATGGGCCAGTTATTCATCAACAAAAACACAAATAAAAAAACCTAACTTTCAACAGTCAGTTAAACTATACTCGTATAACACGTGCGCACTCAATTGTTTCTCGAAACATAATGAGACTGTATTGCGCGGGCGGGGTCGATGAGCGTGCGTACTATGTAGGTACTACGTTCGCGGCGGGCAATTTGGCGGGATTTTCCAATTTGGCGCGTATTTCAAAACTTACTTGCGCGGGACATTTAAAATTCTTTCATTGTGGCCCGCGGGCCTGGGGTTGAGCACCATTGATATAATCTATATTTGTATGTCTTCCAGGTAACAGTTGATTTGTTTCTGTATAGCCGCGGGGATAGAAGCCTAAATGCCAGGGCACCGCGGCTGCTATGAGGAGCCTTAAGAAACTTATTTAATCCGATTTTTGAACTTCCTTAGTACAACTGGGAAAAGCCTTCTCATGTAAATTGTTCCACAATCTTGATACCCTAGGGACAAAGGAGCGGTATTATCGGCCAGTTCAGGATGTACGAAGTTCGACAGGGTTAGGATGGAAGGCCGAAGTGAGGCGGGTCTGTTTGGCACTCACTTCGCGCAGCCGCATCTTGGAGGACAGCTCTGAGAAAAGGGTCCTAAGACTGTCGGATAGAAAAGAGTCAGCGATCAGTCGGCCAGCCCTCTTCTGAACTGCATCAAGCATGGATAATGTAGTCGGGGCGACACCACCCCAAACATGTGAGCAGTACTCGGGGCTGGATCATAGCTGGGCCTTGTACAGAGTGAGGAGGTCATGTGGAGAAAACTGCTTCTCAACCCTAAACAAATCACCCCGAATTCCGGCATGTAGTGCTATCATCAGTAAACCTGTATATCGGATAGACTCAACAGGAAAGGAGGTCGTCGATATGTAAAAGGAAGTGTCTGAGCCAAGACCGATCCCTGGGGAACGCCCGCGTTGACGTTGTGGGATGAAGAGGAGAACCAGTCAGTGACGAGAGATATGTTGCGGCCAAAGAGGAAGTCATACATACATCTGCAAAGCTTCTCTGGGAGGCTATAGGATGGAAGAGCAACGACATGAGCCTCATCGTAAGACTGGATGAGGTTACTCCACAGGTGGAGTAAGCTAGGAGGTGGTGCCGGAAACAATACTGCCTGTCACTAATCAAGCCGTGACGTTTGAGGTACTTGAGAAGCTCACAATTTATGCACCTCACATTAACCTTATAACAGAAAGCAAAGCTATAGGCCTGTTAACAACTCATTGTAGCAAAATCGGATCTCAGATTGTTAGACCTACCCTTTTACCCATAGCGGCGCAGTGTCCTCGACATATTCAGTGGTAATTCGCGCCGCTCTAGTTTGCACCCCCAGGCGGTTATAGGAAAGAAGGCGCCCTAGTCGCACGTTGTCTTCCGCGTCGAAAGTCCGCCCCCCGAATGAAGGGTGAGTGTCGACACACGTTCGCGGTTTTTCGTACTTGACTACTAATTTTGTAGGTATGGTTCGCTTCAATTAAGACTTCTCACATGTAGCTGTTCTGAACATTCTTTCCAGTTATACAAAATATGTCACATTCAGAGAATGTGTCATTTGAATTATATTTCATTGTAGGCAAATTATCTAAATACACCTGATGAAAATTATGAAATGCAAGATATGCAATATTTCTAAACTATTCGTCTTTAAAATAGTTTATTCTTCGAATGAGCCTAAATTATAGAAATGTAAAAAGCATACAACTTTTATTACATAATATTAAAAGACAATAACGTAAAAGAGGTGAGGTCAGATCTTTGTTTGTTCATTGCGTGCCTTATCTGCCCGTTGGTTCTGTATAAATTTTGCATCTAAGTATTTATAGAAAACTAGAGATTTGAAACTAAATAGTAGTAACATATAGGATGATTTATAATATTATTTCAATCCATGTACATAAGAGTATCTATTGGCTCTAAGCGTCCATTCACGCACGCGACTTGAGTCGTGCGACA
Organism: Acanthoscelides obtectus; assembly: GCA_963669975.1. NCBI lineage: Eukaryota > Metazoa > Arthropoda > Insecta > Coleoptera > Chrysomelidae > Acanthoscelides > Acanthoscelides obtectus. The sequence continues at coordinate 22,282,991 of CAVLJG010000008.1, forward strand.
TTTTTTGTCAACAATGCTTGACGTACAGGGTCTTCCGCACTTAAATGGATATAGGAAATTTCAGGTAGGAGACCTTTTCATATCTGAAAATAACAAAAGGAAAATTGAATATCCCAGGAACTATTGAACCAATTTGGTGGAGATTTTGCACACGTTAACCAACTTACCTAGGAGTAAAGTAAAACTAGACGGACCGTTAACAAATCCGGGTCTGTTCACGATTTATTCAATTTTTTGTTTTTTGTCCTTTTATCAACACCTTTTAAGTCGATTATTGAAATGTATGACTATGCACAAAAAGCCATTGACCAGTGATAATTAATTAACAAAATAGATTGATCTTTTCGATGTTTAAACATTTTTATTCAATTATGTTATTTTTAGCATTTTATGTAGCAACATAACTCAAAAGTTCAAGGGTTCTCAACTTGGTTTAATTATTCATTATTGTACAAAATAATGCTTAAAATTGGACTTATGATATTTTGGAACTCAACATTTCAGGCTAGGATTCTGTTTTTTTTTTCTTGTATTTCTGAATTTATTATTATTTCGCAGAAAAAAGAGCAATACATGATAGGTATAAATAAAAGAAAAAAATAATATTATGCATCCTATTTACTTTTTTGGTAACTTTTTCAAAAATGAATTTTTGTAACTGATATTGTATAACGAGTTCTGCATTTATTAAGCAATCCACTAAATTTGACCTTCCAGGTGAGAGCATGTAAACGTAACTATGCTGAAAATGCCAAGTCCGGGCCTGTGGAATAAATTTTTATACTATACGAGCATAATCTTGAATTAGTCAAATTCAGTGCATACTAATGCCGTTTCCGTTTAAAGTAGGACTCATATTCTTGTACAACATCAGTTGGTAGAATTAAACCGTAAAACATCACTGAATAAACAAAATACGGTGCATGACATCAATTTTGCCTTTTGTTCATATCATGCATCGCTCTTTGTCTGCGACGTAGACTCAGAATATAACTTACAGAGCGTAAAACATAATAAAATACAAGATAAAAAAACTGAATCCGAATTATGGAATTCTGAGTTCCCAAAACATCGTAAGTTCCACTTTAAGCACTATTTTGTGAAATGATGACGAAACCAAGTTGATAACCCTTATAATTTTCAGTTTTGTGTCACATAAACTGCTAAAATTAAGATATTTGGATAAATATTTTTCAATAAAAACCAAAAGAGGTGTAATCAATCTACTTTGCAAATTGAATAGCACCACTCATTGGCGCTTTTTTGTGCTTAGTCAAACATTTCAATCTTAAGCCGAAAAGGTATTAATTTTGACAACAAAACAGTGAAAAAATCGTGCCCAGCCCGGGATTTTTAACCGTCTAGTTTTACTTCTAGGTTATTTTTTTATGTGCAAAATTTCGAAAAATCAGTTCAGTAGTGTCCGAGATATGTGGTATTAAAGATTTGAGATATTTAGATAAATAATGGCTATAGAATTTTTTTATTTTCAGATATGAAAAGGATGCGGTCCATACTACCTACCATTCCACTAAGTCGCACACCATGTATACTTGAGTCTTTCTGATTTCATTGTTGCACATTCTTGACTGCCACTCAAGTCGTGTGCATAAATGGGCGCTAATGCCTTATTATAACTATACTTTGACAAATGCTTTGAACATTCGAATATATACTGTAAGTTAAATAATTATAAAAAATAGTCAGTGGCATTTATTCTAGAAATTAAAATCGTTCGGTCTATTTCACAAAAAAAAATCGTTACGGACAACAAAATGACTCGAAAGAGTTCAAACTTGCACTGAAGGCGAATCACATGTTCCCCTGCCTCCCATCCAATCATGGCGCCTCCAGTGTAGCCAGATTGAACGTTACATTGCCAATTTAATCACTTCATTTCCAGACCTCGTATACTGTACGAAATTATGTTTAAGCGTGCCCTATAGAACAAATTCAATTGCTTTCATTATACTTTCAGTATATCTTCACATTTATCGGATTTCGCTTAGTATAAAGGTCATTATCATTCACAAAAACACCCAATGTCGTTATCTTAGACCTCTTCCGGCAATTAGAAATAGACTTCCTCAAATGTTTTTATGGTTCGCGTTTTATGCGCTTCTCACTGTCGATTGCCACATCAATTTTTCAGCTGAGCGTATTCGTGATGAAAGTAGGCAACGAGGTAAACCGCAATATTGTGAATGATTGAGAGACTATATTTGATTAGACATGTCGTGTGTTTTGTACCTGGAATGTAAGTAAACATTCGTGTTATTCATTTTCATTGGAAGTCCTACTCACACGATGGTTTCACGAATCAATAAAATAGAATATTATTTGTCAACACATGTTTTATAGTGGTTTATAATTGAAACTTGTTACTATAGTAAATAGCTAAAGAAAACTAGAATTCAATAAAACATGTTTCTGCCCAAATGTTTATAACAAAGAGTCAAACACTATTTTCAAGTGACAAATTCAGTATGACCAAGATGAGCATTAGGACCTCAAGAGCGGCTGTTGGAGTACAACGTTGATGAAAGTTCCGAAACTTTGGAATTATCTAAACGCTTTTATGTGCTTACAGAATTTTGCCAATTTCTGATTCAACTTTCCTGAAAAAAAAATTAGCAATTTTGAATTTTGTTTATTTCTGTCATTATTTCAGTAGACTTTCGAATAATCTCAGTTTTTATATATCTTTAGTATGACATGGGGTACGTTTTAACTCTAAGAACAATGACTAATATTTTTAAATACGACCTTTTATTTCAAAATCTTACGCTTTTTTTATTCTTGAACCACCACATGTAACACGCACACATTCTGGCCCCGCGTTGGAAATCCGCCAGGTGGTACCTCCGCGGTCAAAAGTCAGAGACCGTCTACAGGCTGTGATTCAAGTATTCTTCACGTTGTTTTGTTTTAAATTTTTGTTTTTTTTATTATCGTCAGAAACCACGAAGGCCTACGGCGTAAACACCCATTGGGTACCGTGGGGCTATAGGGGGATACACGGGAAAGGGGGGGACGCCATATGGACTCTGGCGAGGGAACACGTGTGCATGCAACATGCACACATTCTGGCTCCGCCTACAAGATCCGCCGGGTGGTACCTCCGCGTTCGTTAGTCAGTGACCGTCTACCACCTACGGACAATCACAACATCCATAGCCAAGAGAAAAATTTCTCCTGGGACGGGATTTGAACGCACAGCGCACGGCGACTGATCAGGAGACCGAAGAGTCTACTACTGCGGCCACCGCTGCTGCCTAAACAAACAAAAAATCTTGAGTACCATAATGAATATTTCATTTTCGATTTCTTCCAATTTGCAAATTTTTTGAAGCTCAATGCTTATGCCATAGTCTTATAATAATATGATTTAAATACTTTTTACATTTCTATGAGGTATCTTTCTGAATTACAATCATTAGAATTATGATAATAAAATGTACGTAGATGAGAACCACCGTCGGTCGTACAATTAATAATGAATCTTATTTTTTAATTACTGAATTTATGACATCGGTAACAAAATTTACAAGATTGCTCTTCCTCAAAATACTTAGAATTAGAAAAAGTATAGGTATTCAGTTTTAGAAATTTTGTGCATGAGGTATCCAGATTACGCAATATTTTTTATTTAAGGAATATGGTAAACTGGTACTCGAGAATAGTGTTTGACGGTTTATTACGATATAAGCAGGTTTTTGTCAAAAATCGTTTTTTATCAAATAACATCAATGGAGAAATTTCATTGCTCTCAGAAATAAACAGAATCGAAGTACCGACGAAATGTAACTTCAAGAACCTCCATCGGTTGGTTACTAACATACGTAATTATTATAGTTAAATACAAAAATGGAAGAGGGCAGAATACCACGTCGTACGCCATTGCTAACGCGGTGGGCCTCTTTGTATGCCTGACCAGGCGCGGATCCAGCATCATGTCTTGGGGGAGGGGAGGGCAAGTAGTGTGGGTTGCCTACTTTCATGGGGAATTGTCAAGCCGTTTGTGCTCAGATGAGATGACACAACTTCATTCTCCCTCTTTCCTCTCTCTCCACAATAAGCAAATAACTTCTTTCTTAATTCCATATGCCGATCTCCGCAAAATATCAATTATTTAAAACAAGCTTTTATTTAGCTGTTAATAAAATGAACTAAAAATTATAAAAATATTTTTTTCCGATTGGAAATATTTAAACGATAATGAAGGTCCTTCATCTAATGCTTTCAAATGAAAATGTGTAACGCTTTCAAATGAAAACGTGTAACGCTTTGACAGCAGGTTTAAATGCAGGATGTTAATAAAGTATGTAGACAAACTTTAACCGTCGAATCCTTGGTCAATTTGAAAACGAAATTGCCATATGAACATGGGTCCGCAACGCCTTTGTTTTCAAGCTAGAGCATATTAGCACTAAAAGAAATGATATTGTTTTAAAAAATTATAAAAGAATGGAACGTATTTTATTTTAATTATCCAGTATTTTTGGAAAAAATAGCATGACATTGATTTGTTTTGATCGCAATACTTTTAATATTTAAGCATCGTGCTTATCTAGACACCTATGACGTACCCGAAAACAATTGAATTAATTTATTTTCTCAAATAATTCGATAGCTGTCAAATATTTGTTGTCTTGTCTGGTCAACTATTCGATATGTTCTATTGTTGTCGTTCTATTCGAATGTTACTGTTCAAAACTATTGACCTTCTAAATAAATTGTTTTTCCAAAAATACAGGATAATACTATTTTCATCCATGTTCATATTGAGCTTCAGCAACTTGTAAAACATCCAAATTTATCATAGGTTATACTAACAATACGTTAGAAATATTTGGAGCATTACTCGTATTTCTTTAGTGATAGTGCTCTAGCTCGAAAAGAAAGCCGTTACGGACCCATGTTCATATGAACATTTAATTTTCAAATTGACCAAGGATTCGATGGTTAAAGTTTGTCTACATACTTTATTAACACCCTGTATATCCAATTGGAAAAAATATTTTTAAATTTATAGTTTATTTCATTAACAGCTAAATAAAAGCATATTTTTAAAAATGTATTTTTTTATTTTATTTATTGGTTATGTACCTGCATAAGTTAGTTCCTGCTAACACTTTTGTGTGACAATATTTTTACGGCGTACTCAAAATGATTTAAAAGTGAAAACCTCGTCAGGATATCGGTGATTCCCGGCTGAACCCGTCGAATGGGCGACTCGCAAGAACACCAGCAGGGGCAGACCAATATTGAGTTGGGGGATTTGTCTCCATCTCCAACCAATGGCAGGGTAACTGACAACGCTGATGGCGCACGTGCAGCTCCAGGTGAGGCAGTCCGATGATAGGGTATCGGCTTTTCGCTGTTTTGGTGGGGGAAACGTAGTTGGAAACGCAAATTTCATGTAAAGTCAGAATTGCTGATCTTTAGAGATGTTGCTAATTTATTCAATCTTCAGAGCACCGATATGAAGAATGTACTTTCAATTTATTCGGCTAAAGAAATGTGAAAAAGTATTTTTTCAAATTTCATAATCGAAAATTGGACGTTGATTGAAAAAGTTCAGTTGAAAATATTTACCAAGAAAATACTAAAATACACAGACATCAAAAAAACAAAAAAACAATGTCAATAAACGTGTGCACATATTAAGAATTTATCATGGTTTTCCTTTGTACAAAATTCCAATGTAGTGTCCATATGAAAAAACAAAGTTGGTGATGGAAGCCGAAAGAAGATACCTCGAATTGAAAATTTGTCCAGGCCATCTTGTAGAGCAGAAAAAGTGGCAACAACAACATGTCATTTATTTTGAAATCCCATCTCAAATAGTCTGGAAAAAAATAATTTTGCGATAAATGTGGTATATGAAACAAATGACTATATGATAATATCAAATCCTACCTAGTAAATTCTGTTTTTTTTTCAATAAATAAAGCTTGACAATGTTAATGTATGACAGTTTTGAAATCAGAATTAAAAACTCTTCACCTGCGCAAAAAACAATATGGCGTCCTTAAGAAAAAAATAAGGTTGGTGCTGGACGACAAGAGAGGAAGCTTCATATTGAAATTTATTTTGAAATTCCACTACAAAGTTAAGAAAAAATTGAAATGATTTTAGGGAAAATTTGGTTTTATTCCGTCTCTTCCAGAGAGTTTCTAAGCGGCATTTTGTTAATTAAATACGTTACTCCATTTATCAATGTTTTATGACTTCCTAATAATTTTTTGGCGTGATAAAAAAGATTTTTAAATATAAAATAGTGTTTAAAAATTCGAAACTTAGTTTTACGATTATATTCATAAGGTGACTTCAATTAGTAGTTTAGGATTACGAGCATTTTGAAATAAAGCATGTCTTATATTTCACTTGTATTACGAAGTCCGCTTAGAATGTTGTATCTAAATAGTGTGTGGGAAATACTTAGTTAATCTATCTACTTAGTCCATTTTTCAAGCTTCTCGTCATTTGAACTCGTAGTTTTGGAGTGATAAAAAAGCTTGCAATTTTACGGTTAGCAGTCCTGCTTGTTAAAGAATCATTGATTGATATATGAAGTTTTCCATTCTCATATTTATCTTCTCAAATCTACCAGCAGTTTTGACTGTTTCAAAAATGTATAAGTAGTACTGGATTCGTTTGTATACGTAAACTGAAATTAAGACAGATTTACATTAGTACTAGGAAAATGGGTATGATTCATTTACTTGATATATATGTCTGCAGCTTTGAACTATGGGTGTTGTTAACCTTTAAGGTGTATTTAAAGATAATCACAATCCCCTTCATTTATATTTATGTAATTTTGGGCGTAGGTGTATACAGTGTTCAGTATTTGGTAGGTTTTAAAAATAGACCGATATGGTCAAATTGGAGTAAGAAGTTTATTTATAGTTTTCATCAGATATTTGAAAACGGATTCCAAAAAGGTCTGTGGATACACGCTGATGCCGAATATGAGGTTCGGCAAATTAGAAAATATGAGTTCTTAAAAAAATTAACTACGGGTTATAGTTCTAAGGGGCCTAGAAAATCATAGAAATGTGAAGATACAAGAAAATAAAAATGAATATTATTAAATACAATAAAAAATGAAGGATCGATGTTATTTTGTACAACCGTACTAAAAAAATTGACAGTTGCGTTTCCAACTATTGCTTCATGAGTCCGTGTTGGATATCACAATATTGTAAATATTCACTAAACTTGTACATACAATTTCTCAAATAAATCTTTTCTTTCGTAGTCTGTTTGCTTTTCACTTACAGTCACTTTAATATCAGTACCCTGTTTTACTATAGTGTAGCCATGAATTTTGTACAAGTTTTCTAAATGCATTATTTCATAACATGGGACTTTCTTGCGCGTATGTAGGGATGGCAACGATACATCGATGTTTAGGCATCGATGGTTTTATGACGCTATATCGATGTATCGACATCGAAAGGATCATAAACATCGGTATACCCCGAGTATATCCCTAACTGTGCCACCATCTCGAAGCGAGGACTGGTAGCTTCTAAATTGAAAGCCCAGAAAGCTGTTTAGTAGTATCTCAATATTATCATTACAGACGTGAGATGGACTGTAGTCGTTTCTTTATTCTGTACTTCTCCGAGGGATATAATAATAAACTGAAAACAGCGCATTTACGCATTTAATGATTTCACGTTCTTTTGATTATTTTATTGTATGTAGCTGTAGTGCCGCCATTTCATTGTTAATTAATAGAAATGCCACGAGAAAGTGATGTGTGGAAATACTTTAAAAAACACTCTTCATTTTGTGCACCGTGTAAAGTATTTAATGATCACCAATGTGTTCTTAATTTTGACAATCTCATAGTTTGCAGTTTCCTATAATCATACCTTTTTACTGAATTATATTGCAATCGGTATCCTTCTTTCATCCTATCGTGAAGTTGCTGTCGTGTTTTTTATTCGTACTAAATGGTTCCGAAATCGGGAAAAAAAAACGCGGTGGGAATTCCTCCAACGGATAAAATTACCATTCCGCTAAAACCGATAGCAATCGATGAATTCGTTGCTGAGTTGAATATAGAAAGCGTTACAAAGAAGAGTTGTTTCGATACATCGATGTATCGATGTATTTGTTCCAATGTATCGAGCTCTATCGATGTTACGATGGCGATGTTTGTCGATGTCCAAACATCGATGTTTTCTAACAAATTGCCATCCCTACGCGTGTTTCAATACCAAATTGAATAAATTCGTTTGTAAAAAGTCTGCTTAGCTATCATCTCACCTTTTGTCTAGCATACATTTATAACAGGAATGTTGGAACTTCAAGTATATCATTCAATCAATGGTTATTCCATCGCGGCATTAAATGTATTGTCTGTAGTAACATTTTTTTATTTTAAAAAGATCCGATTTAGAAAATCCTGTTAATGCGTATTGGAGTTGGCTATACTATATTAAAGTATTACTAATGCACTGTTTTCTCTGTTAACTGTGGTACGGGAATGTTTAAGACAGTAGGCGTCTTACTTCGTGGCGCCTTCTGGCTTATGGTTGTTAATCAAGCATTGCAATAATATTAGTGGGTGCGCTATTTACTTTGTCACTGAGTACATATTACTGTTAGAGGACTAACACTATTAATCACTGGGATCATTAACACAATTTATCATTTCAGTAATCTATTACTTCACGCTATATAATTATTTAAAAACCCAGTGCTCTTTCGAATAAATTTAATATCGCGCAACGCCACATTTGACTTCAGTGAAAGGCCAGACATGCAGAAGATTGAGATGGGTGCATCCGTACCGGGTAAAACGATACTTTGTGAATGAGTTGTCCTGCAGTGTTACCCACCGTACCCGTAATGACTAACTTCAAGCATTACTGAGGTGAGGTGCAAAGCGGACCACTAATACATTTATTTAAGCAGGGAAATTCAATTCAGTCAAATTTTGTTGAAACTTCATAATGATTGTGCAAATAATCAATTGAAAATTAAACTAGAGAATTTTGAAAATGTATTTCCTGGATCGCTATTTGTTGGTCTATCTATCGGTCTGCCTGTCGGTCCGTCTGTCCGTCTGTACGCTAATCCTTGGCCTCTCTATAACTTGAAACTTGACACAAGGTCACCTCGATGCCAAGAATAGAAAATCTTGGTGGTTCTTGAAAGTTGATCTAATGGCGACGGAACAGAGGTTCCCGATGATTTTCAGAAAAAAACTTGTAGGGGTTGAAAATTGCGGGTTCGGCTTGTAGGGGGAGGAGAGGTTAGGTATGTGATACATCTTTGTAATTACGTTTTTTCTCAGAGAGTCTAACTTGTACTGAACATAATCCTTTAGGAAATGATGACGGCGTATATATTTTGAGACATCTTTATAAAATGCCTTAACATGTTATCCCTTCAGGAATGGACAGGCGGATCCTTCACTATTGAGATATTAACGGGATTCATCCAGGCTAATGAACGATATTTTTATTGTCGGTTTAACAAGGTTACTGTTTTTAACCATGTGCAGATATGAGCATTTAAAATAGTAAACATAACATGAAGTCGTTATCATATTTAGTGTGCTTATACAAAAAAAATGAAACATCAATTTTCATCCGACTGTCTCAGAAGGAGGGTAATGTTTTTCTCACGGGCTAGAGGTGGATGGTGGATTTTAATAAAATAGTTTAACCTTGAAATTCCTCTTTCAAAGGCTACAGCTTAAATGGCTTGATGGGTGAGGTGTGGTTGGATTCGACTTTGCAGTGCGAGTGACACTGGCTATATTAAATTTTTATAAAAACAAAATGACGCATTTTAATAGTACAAATCATTCTTGAAATTCCTATTTCACAGGATACTCCTTAAACGGCTTGATGGATGATATATGAGGTGCCTCTAGATTTCTCTAGACACCACAATTAAATCTTCATTCCTTTTAGTTACTGGAGTCGGGTAGTTTGCATTTCTTGAAAATGTACTTGTATATCAAAAAATTACATCTTATCGCATAAAAAGTTCATTCTTGAATTCAGCACTCTCAGGAGGAGGGTAGCAATCCATAGATTGAAAAAAATACACTTCAAGGACTAAGAATAGATTAGGCCCTTTTTCTCCTATTCATTAATTTAGGGCTAATTACCCGCACCCATAAAATTTTTATGCAGCAGGACATGGTTTTTGAATAAAAAATTGTTTTTTTCATTAATATCCACAGTATTCGAGATAACGAATTTATTTTCGTACTTGTGGTTTTCAAATTCAAACGTGTCAAACACGTCAAATATATGCTTTTCTTGACTTTGTTCAATAGACTTATTTATTAAAAGCTTGCTTAGGATTGTGGTTAATACTTTACGAATATTTTCAAACACAGGTCGCCAACGGTATTATGTAAAAAACGTAAAAAAACGACAAAATGTCATCTTGCAGACTAGGTAGTTTTTAGTTTGAGAATAGTCCATTCCCCGTTTGCTCGCTATGATCGTCCATATATGCAGGAATGACTCAACTACATGGCACGCTGAAGCATGCATTTTTGGCTGCAGAAAGCCAAGTAGTGTGTATCTCTGAGAAGATATGAAAGAAGTGTTGGTTGAGTCGCAAGATCGCATCTGGATGATTATGTGTATTGGTCTGCATGTGTATAAAATCAGTAATATTTGCTATGTGAGAAGATTATTACTGAGTATGCTGCCAATGAAGTATATTTATTAGCTGTGTCTGACGGGTATTCATATTTTGTCGTTTCTGAACGTAGGTTATGTTCAAATTTTTAAATTACGATTTTCCCGTATTTTTTTTTGTGTTTTCAAAAACGTTGAGGAGAATTACGGGAAATCACCACCGCGCCTTTGGATGTATATGACTTGTAATATGATAGTGTACAGTGAATATAATTGCAATATGTGCCTGTATGTATGATTTAACATAAAGTCTTCACCAAACAGGAATTTTCTTTTCTTATCTCTCTTATTTGTAATTCAGCAATTTTGCATATTTATGTAATTTCCAGAATAAATAAGAAAAAGGAGATGCAACTAATTTCAAGTTTTGTATACATCTCAAGTAAGTGTATTTGAAACAAGAAACCGATGTAATATCATCAAGACAGATTACGACCGACAAAATGTCACTTTTCAAGATTTTTTATTAAAAAAGGACCCTTTTAGTCCACTTTAGTTCAAACTGAATCAGCTCAACACAATCCTCACACACGTAGTTCACAACCCCCCTCTCCTTTCCACATTAATTTTTCACCCAGAATCTCCTCCTCTGGAGCGCGGGTGCATGCGTCCCTACACACCGACCATCGATTTTCCAGTCCTACAAAATCGCGGTTGACCGCGCCACGGAAAGCCATGTCGGATTTCCCGAAATTTTCCGCCCGATTTCTCCACGAAAACGTATTATGAGCCAACGCCTCCGATGTCACTGTTTAGGGATCTCTTACTTCTGCTTAGGAGGAGTGTCTTGCGACGTAAGTAGGCTTTGGTGGATGTCGTTCGTTTGTTTTCAGGACGTGATAGTCGTCTGTTTGGCACTTTGACGGGTTCGTTAGGATGGTGAATTGTCGGTTGTTTTCTTGGAGTCTGTCTGAATATATTAGCTTAAGAAGCAATCTGTCAGATTGTATCTGTGCATGTGGGGATAGGTGATACCTTCGTTTGATCTACGGACTGGGAGTTGTAAATGTTAATTAGGACTTCATTACAGTACTGCGTTGCTGGATAGGTTAAGTTGGGATTCCTCTTACAAATTGTATTGAGGTGTCAGCTAATTTTTGAGAATTCTTAGTTACTTTTGATAAGGCGAACATTTATTTAAAACACTGGTGGATAACAGAGAAACATATTTTTTTATATTTATCCCCGCCACAAATATTAGCAAGACCAATTTATTGATAGTCCAAACTTTTATCTAGGAGTGGATTAGAAAAACAACTGAGAATATGTGAGTATTTTAAGACTTGATTCTTCAAGTCGTTAAAAAAGATCTTATCAACATGTGTCCGTAACAATACTTTTTTCTACAGGATGAGGACAATGTGCTGTTTCCTTGAGAACAAAAAAAGCGCAAGAGACGATTATCATGTAGAATATGCAATTTTCCAAAACAATTATTTTGACGAAATATCAATACTTTGCCTATACGTGTATTATGTGTTTTCACTTTCGCACCAAAGTTGTGACGTTCGGGCATGCCCATCCCTTAGAATGTGACCCTTTTTCATAACTACTACTCGCTCTTGTGCATACACACAAACACACACACACACACAAATACATTGGGTGATAGAGGGCCGTTGTTTCTTTTTTGTAAATACTTCTAATATAGACTGTCGATATTGTAGTTGTATTTCCAAGTACTACTATGTTTTATATCCAAGATCCACCGGGGTAAACACAAATCGCACGCCCTTCGGCGAGAAATATACAAGATTTAAATGAGCTTTCTCTCAATGCACAAAGTTCAGATATTTTCAGCAGGCCACAGAGACAACCGATACAGTGAATCATGCTTGAAAAAATGAATGTGTAGAATCTCTGTCTGCTATTAAAATACAATGTTTGCTAATGAAAGAGCGGAGTAAAGAATATCCGACTAACCAATCCAATATTCACATGAAGAAATGTCAGTGGCGTATCATTTTCGATGTGAAAATATGTTTGCAAATACGCCACTGGTAATGACATAGATTAATGTTTCTGTCGCGACATATTAAAATTGAAAATAACATAAGTGCGAGGGAACTGGAACAAATCCTAAAAATGAAGCTATAACGCCTGAAAATAAAGTGAATCTTCACTAGTTCAGAAACCTTTTTGGTCAACAAAGTAATATTATAGTTGAGGTGTCCGAAAACATACATTTTTCTAGATCAAAACACAGAGCAATCTGAGATTACATACATGAAACTTGTTCAATTTCAAGCTTTGAGCAGAATGTACAGCGATCAGAATTTCAACGATGGTTTCTTCAAGTTCCACCAGCAGAAATTGATATTTGGATGTTTTGAGAAATCTCGGCACTTTAGGCCCGTATCGTCAGTCTTCCCTACAATTGTAGGGCGCCTTTATGGCCTCCTTGATTGTCATAGTTTTCTACTTCTTGTGTCAGCGCTCTATTTTGAGGTTATGTCACAAACATCTATTTGCATCAAATTGTGCTTGCTTTTGAGTTATATCATGTTTTATCAGCCTGAAATGTCCTACAATTTAAAAAGAAAACATATCTTTACAATAGGAGAGCGCTGACGCTGACTCGGGACAAGTGTAATCTAGAAATCTAGAAATTTTTGAAGGCGAGAAAGGAGTATGACAATCAAGGAGGCCATAAACGTGCCCTACAATTGTAGAGACGACTGACGATACGGGCCTTAGATACCGACTGTTTCTGCCATGTTATAAGAGATTTAAAATACACGTTTTAGCATCAAAATACATACATGCTAACAGTTTCAACAAACACTGAATCAAAGTCATCATCATGAGCAAATACTCTTATTTGAAGAAACTTTTTAATCATGATCGTGAACGAATACTACACGTTTTTGTACAACGTTGAACACTCCCAACAAAGAATATGATTCGTAACTTGTTTTACTTTAATGTGGAACTTTGTAGAACAAATTGCACCATTCGATAAACAAAACTTTTCGTGGTTTTTAATACACTAAATTCTATGTTCCTCAAAATAATTTTTGGAAATAAAAGGACTGCGGTTTATGAATGACATCTTCTGACATACATCAAGTGTAGATCCAGACTAACGGAAAATTCATGTGAAAGTTTTCCAAGTAGTTAATCAAGTGTAATGAGATAGACTATGATATTTTACAGTATTTAAGAGTTAAAATTAGTATTAAGAATTAAGGTATGTACCAGTTCTGTTCATACTCTCTTCTATTTTCGATTTAATTATTTCTTCTAAAATTAGCATTCTGTTTATTATAGTAGAGTCAAATTTTAACAGTATGCATATTTGATATTCTTGATTTTTAGCTGTTAATAATTACTTATATTTTCATTGCTTAGATATAGTTCGCTTAACATATTTTTTTCTTTCTCATGTATGCTGAAAATGGGGTTAACAAGCTATGTCAAAAAATGGCAGGAATGTCATTAAGCTTGTTCCACACGAAGGTGCAGTATTTTTATGTACCATATGTTATTTTAGCATTTCCAGAAATTTCCATTTGCTTAAACTTTTTTCGCCAACGTATATGAATTTAGTGTATGCTTATATTTTGGATGAGTTGATGAACGTTTTTGCTACATGTTATAGTTGGGTATCAAAACGGTAAAAGAGTAATGAAACGCATCGTACGCCACTGTTAACGCCAAGCACGGATCCAGGGGGGACATGACCCTGTGCGCATGTGGTTTGACCATTGATATTTGTGACTTTAGAATCTCTTTGATTAATTTAAGAAAATATAATTTTTTTGCAAATATGTAATGGATACAAACCGGATTTGGTGAAAAATCACGACACACCTGGCAACCCTGATCAGTTTGTGATCGCATCGACCATGACGTGGAAATAAGAGGGTTGCGTAAGTCTGGTTGCCTATACGTTCAGCTTGACGCAAATATAAATAAAATGGTGATTCTGCGTTTTTTCGGCCTGTTATTACTGCATGTCCGTTAGTGCATCATTGGAAATTGAGGCTCATTGTGTTCTGTGATTAAGGTAGTTAATTAAAAATTCAGACATTAGGACATGGATATAAGCAAAAACCTTTTCGAGCTGTGAGCAAATTTGATAAAAATACTTTTTGGCGGACAAAATCAGCTCATAAACATATATACTACTTCATATTTTTGACACTTTTTACTTGTAACTCAGCATGATGGTATTGTCTTAGTTTAGTCATGTACAGGGTGTTTCCCAAACGTTGGGGCAATAATTCAATGGGTGACTTTTGGGACTATTCTGAAATTATTCTATTTGATCCTCTCGATTTGCGAATCACCTCTTGATTCCGAAAAAAACACTGTGGGAGACGTTGTTGGATATAGGTTTTTCTTGAATAATTTTTACATATCGTCGCTCAAGCTTTGATATCGCGTAACTAAAAAAATGGCGCCATCAAGATATGCATGTCGTATCGATAGGGAATCCAAAGATCTGTTTTTTTTTTAGATTTATTCACGGGTAGGGTCACTGCGCGGGGGCTCCCCGCCCTTCATTTTTAATCGCCATAGTGAATTCCCAAATGGAGAGCGACATTCAAGATAAAGATTCTTCGCAAAAGAAACAATTTTATATCACTTATTCATACGATTTAAGGATTAAGCGCTTGAGAATTTATAGCTTGGCGTACGGACTAAAAACTTGCGTGAGATTATGAATAACACCTTACGCATTTTTTCTTTCATACGTATCGTTAAAAAGGTAATGCTACTCTTCTATTTTGATGCTGGGCTGTAGCTGAGAGGCGTCAGCATTTAATATATGTATAATACGTATCTTTGAGGAAGAATCGGTTTTTTGTACGGTATATGCGAAAATTTATAAAAAAAGCAATACAACAATCTTATGCAGCCTTGTAGCCATATCCTAAAGCCAAATCAACAACAACGACGCAACAATGGTTTCATACATTTAATAGTGACACACTAATATAAACGTGGAGTCATGGAAAATACCGTTTATTCTACTATGATAAACAAATGCCTCCTTTTCAAACCTTTGGGAAACATTTAGTCTTGAAGTAAAATGAAAGCGTGCTAATATTTTTTCAGATATTAATTGTCCCAAAGAAGCATGTCAGCCGAACCTACTCCTACTACTAGTAAAAGCATTTTAAGTAGTGACGAAGATGAGGGTATTTTACATTATTTTTGAATATGTTTATAAGTCTCTATTTTTTCCTTGCTATTAGCTGCAGTACTTCTAGTGTATCAGAGAATTGAAACATATTTGAGACATGAGTATAAAGAAGGATTCCAATTTCAGTCATTTATCCAAATCAGAAGCGGGAAGCACTTTGCAGTCATCCATACTGACTTTTGGTAAATTTAATATTTTATCAAGAACTGCCTAAGAAATTACGAGTTGGTCGAAAACGTTATCATGCGATTTCATTTGTTCATGCCAATCTTTTACATGGTATTAACAATCCATTTCCATATCGTCATGGGCATTAAATATACCATAGATGTTGAATTACTTTACTAATGTTTCGGCTGCCCCGGGAGTATCTTTCAAAATAAAAATCAAAAACTAGTTGAAAATTAAGACAGCATTAACAACAATAAATTTAATTTAATTTTTTGTTTTTGGATGAATGAATGAAATTGCAGATCTTCTGTATTCTGTTAGAAATATTTGACAAAACTGCCAAGAAATGGACTCCCACATTGTATTTGCCATTTTTTAACGTAATGACAATTGAATAAAATTTTTCGAAACAGAATGGGGTATTCTCTATCTAGACATTAATTTGCAATAATGATGCGGCTTATGCCCAATTTTTTGATCGATTGCTAAAAATATAAACTTATTACGACATTTTACGTCTGAATGGTGGAGGGTAATGTTTACCTCTAACTTTTCCACATAGGAAAAGTGGAAACAAAATATCCGTTTTGTAGGCAAAAACTGCTATTTCGTCGAAATCTAAATTGTGGAAAATACCCCATAAATATGTAACAATAATAGGACATGTTAAACAGTTTTTATATACCCATCAAAGTTAAAATGGTATTATCATGGGAAGCGAAAATGACAACACTGTGTTCGATCATTAGGTATTATTCACACATTTCGTATAACTTTCATGGGGACTAACTACATGATGAATATTTTTTAACAGATGTGTAACATAGCTAATGGAACTTTTCCGTCTTTCCAGATACCAGTGGAGATGGCACATCCACAAGACAAACAGAATCATCATTCGACCCGAAACACAATTTTGATGACCGCGTAGTATATATAAATAAACCATTATTGAATGTACATAAACACAACAGTAATAGGATACATACAGCAAAATACACGTGAGTACATTACATTTTCATGGTGAAGACAAAATATTCGAAAATATAAAATTTTCCATACTTACACGTCGTATTAAAAACATCGGTTCACTTTAAAATGGTATTCTTAATCATAGATAATAACTTATGGAGTTTTCCCTATGTGAAAACATTTTGTATGCTAACACGTGTAAAACATTCGTAGAATACGGAGTATGTCGCTCGACTGTCTTGATACGAATTTTTCAGTTTCGCTCCTTATACTTGAAGAATCATCAAGGACTCGTCATGTAAAATACCTGTAGAAAATTTACGCTAAGAGGTTTGTTTGTACAGTGGTCGGTGACTTGTCGGTGACTGTGTCTGGGATCCGGCCGTGTGAATTCCGCCTATATGCCGTAGCAGAATGAACGCAATTTGTGTGGCGGAATCTTGGACACGATCACTGACAAGTTGGCGACAGCACGGCCTAGGTTGTTAGTTTAACTATTATAAGCAAAAATATTACATGTGAATTAACCCTTAAATGCCTCGTAACCTAATAACTATAGACAAATTTTCATAGAAGCAAAATGATGAAGAATTTAATCCCCTACAAAATTGTTTCTTTTACTTTTTTAAATAATTATAATCGATGGTGTTCGAGATTTTCGATCAAACACCCTTTTCAACATGGCGACAAATACTCCAGTCCTGAAATTATCATTACAAAGCAATAATCCATCGATGTCACTAAAAAAAGTACTGTCGCTAAAATTGTAGGAAGAAATTACCTATTTCCTGGCGTACTACCAAAACCTGATACGTTTGGTGCGATCAGTGCGATGAAAGAGTTAAGATCCGATGGCTGTCAGACATTACCTATTTTCTTAAAGACAAAACATGGAACATTGAATAGCGTTTATGTGTTGGGTAGAGGTCCGATTTACTCGTAAAAGTGATGATAGGTTAGGTAAACATAAGACTAAGTGAACTTAAACTCTTATGAGTGATTTTTATACATAGTTCCATCGACCATAACTTCTCCTAGATGCTTTAAACACGGTATAAACTAACCTGCTCTTTAACTTGTTGGTATGGTATTATAGAAAAAAAGTTTCCTACAAAAATTATACTTATATATATATATATATAACTTAGCACGTATTGTCTTTCAGAAAATAAGTGATGTCTGTCAGGCCAGGGATCTTGGATTATGAGTTTTTATGGATTCGAAAATTATTCTAATTCATACGAATTCATTTGACTACGTGCAAGATTGAAAGTTCTCTCGATATTTTCAGAATATGGAAGTTCCTACCGTTCTTCCTTTTCGAACAGTTCAGAAGATGGGCAAACATATTCTTCCTGATCATCGCCCTGTTGCAACAGATACCGGACGTCTCTCCGACTGGACGATACACCACTCTAGTGCCTCTTGTTTTCATTCTTTCCGTATCTGCTATCAAAGAAATGATAGAGGACATCGTAAGTAACCTTTTCTAGTGATATTCGTCCGAAAGAATACACTGCACCGTTCATAGCATGAAAATTTATTCTAGTATTTCCTATCTACATTGAAAGGAAAATTTTGAGGTGAAACCGTTTTGCTTGTATTGTTAAAAGCTTAAATAAAAAGTCCACCCATTAAAATGTGACATGCTCCATTATAACAATTTATAGTAATTATAAAGCTAAAAAATACAATACAAAAAATTATAAGGCAAACTCCAAATTTTACATACAGGGTGACGAAAAGTTCATGTAATCATGGGTACCAAAATGATTTTAGTAGCTGCATAATCTCTAATCAACAGGCAAGCGGAATTTTTTGTCCGTCTTAAAATCTCTTAATTATACCCACAAAGTAACCATTGATTTGCTTAGCTGAAATTACAAATACTCTATTAAAATTTGGTAGCGGTATAATCAGTACAAAGTTCCTTAATACGTACCGCCGATTCACAAATTTCCATCTAAATCACTCAAGTAATTTAAGAGGAATTAAAAATATCAATATTAGAAGCAATTAAACTAAATGATATACTCCGTTCAAACTTCACAGAAACATGGTCAAGTACAGTGTCGAGAATGTATAAAAATTCGATCCCAAACCTCAAGTACAAAAACGATGACCTGCCAAGATGTAGCCATTGATCTCATTATTTTATTGTTAATAATTAATTGTAAAAAAACTTGTTGAAGATCTTGTAAGAAGGTTCAAAAATGTTATGTACGTCATTTCAAAGTAGAAAAAAATTATAGACATTGCGATGCTCGAAAGTACCTATCACTTGAAGCGAAAGGTATGCAGCAGAGTTAAACAAAGTTTCCAGTTTGAAAGTTGAAATATTGACGGATATTTGAGCTTGGAAAAAGTGAAATGAAACCAGTTATGCCTGAGATAAAACTGCGGATTCAGGAAGTCGGGGGCACAGAAGCACGTTGGCCCAAAAAGACCCAGAGTTTACCATCGAACGCTCCCATTTCTATGTCTATTCGTTTTTAAATGAGGCGTTTCCGTATTCCTGTCACTCTCTTCAATCATCACAAGTGGAAAGTGGCTAAAACACTCTCAGAAATGTGATAGGAAATGAGAGTAACTGCAGATGCTTTGAAAAATCTGTCAAGAAACCTTTAAACACAATCTTTGCTCCCAGGGTGCGTGTTGCATGAGTTCTAAAATTAGCAGCCCCACCTATGGACATCGTTTCCTACCCGAGAATTGCCCAAGTAATGCAAATAATAATAGTTCACTTGAACTAGTCGACGAGGGGCTTAAAGTCACAAACATGTAACATCTCATTTTTTATAGCATGAACCCGTTGTTGCACATCTACGTCTAGTTGTCGTTTGTGATTAGCAAAATAATATTTTCAGAAAAGACATCGTGCGGACAATGAGATCAACAAGAGAAAAGTGGACGTACTTAAAAATGACAAATGGGTCAGTACGAAGTGGGTGGATGTGGGGGTGGGAGACATTGTCAAAGTCCAGAATAATTCGTTTTTTCCGGCGGACCTAGTGCTGATATCGTCAAGGTAAGTATATATTTCCAGAATCATAAATACAAAGATGGCTAATGATAGTGCCTGAGACAGCGGATCAGCGGTGTCGCATTGCACTGAACTTTTTTTCTCAGAGGAGCCAACTTATGAACTGATAACACAGCGTTGCATAAGAAGTGCAGAGTCAACCGACTTGACGCCATTTTTGTATTATTTATTATGTAATTATTTTACTGTTTTACTGATAACCTTTCCTTATAAGAGTATAGCAGTTCTAATAGAACATCTTTGTGTGTATTAAAATACATCCTTTGAATGACACCTTTCGACCTAAACAAAATTGTATTTTAATTAGCAAACATTTTTTAAGAATGGACAAGCTAATTCTAGTTTTTTACTTGTGTGTTTTAAAAACATATTTGAAAATCATACGTTGGAAGTAAACTGATTTAAGTCCTATGTATTTCACGCTCAGTGGAATCAGTCAATAGCATTCGATTTTAATTCGGGATACCAACGCCAGAGAATAAAGAAGTAGGGTCACATTCTAAGTAGAGGACGTGGGAGAACATATAACGTCATAGATTTGGCGCGGTCTTGTATGTTTGAACATTCTCGTTTTTAGATAAAAAGTGAAAACACTAAGGTTATAGTTTTTGAGGCAAAACATCGATATTGCATTGATATCAAAAAATTAGTCGGAATAGCAAATCGTAAATTACAAAGTTACGGTTATACATCCAGGCAATATTGACAAAATTATTGACTCTTCTCGCTTTTTGTGCGCGTTGTTTCATCATTGTTAGAAATGAAAGAAAAGAGATACAATAAATCCGGCCCTTAAATTTAGAGTTTTCAAAACGTCTTTAGTTCAGTGCTAAGCATTGTTTTGTAATATGTTGATAACATTTGAAATTCTAAGTTTTTTGCCACCTAAACTGATAAAAACAAGATATTAGAATAAATAAAAACGTTTAACTAAAAAACAAAAAGAGCCTCAATCAGTCTATTTTGCTAACTAATAAACACTATTCATTGAAGTTTTGTACATAATCAGTGTTTAGCTTCAAAGGTGTTGATTTTGATATAATACAAAAAATTACAAAATCGAGTCCTCCCCCGGATTTTTTAATTGTTCGTCTAGACTTACACTATTCCAAGGTAACTTTGTTATTGTGCAAAATTTCATTAAAATCGTGAAATAAATATTTGGCGTGTTTAGATAAATCACCCTTTGTATCCGTAAAAATGAATTTAGAACTTATTTAACTTCAGATATAAAAAGGGGTCAGTCCATACCAACTAATTCGATAGATTAGAAGGAGCCATCCTATGAGTTAACATTGTATTATTTGTCACCAAAATTGCCTAGTTTCAGTGCATACTTTTGAATCATTTCTCTACCAATGCCTACCAAAGTGATAGCATTGCATCAATATATATAATAATACTTACTGGTGGAAACATCTAATCTTTATCAGGCTTGTGCTGCTCTTTGCAAATTATGTAGAAAGTAGCAAGCACGTCTTGAAATCGTCAAGCACCACAATAATCTGTAAACACTCGCACTTTTCAAATAACAGACTATGAGAATTAGTAGAGAAACAAATCCTTGACTGGCTCCTTCTACCTAGTCTGAATTGGTTGGTCCATGCTACCTACAATTTCGCTATATCCATTTCATGATGGAACACAATGTATGTCACGTCCCACTATTGTTAAAGTAATACAGGCTTGCAGTTTTAAAACAAAAAACTTACGTTTCAGTGAACCTCAGGGAATGTGTTTTATAGAAACTTCAAATCTTGACGGCGAAACAAATTTGAAAATTCGACAGGCCTTACCAAGCACATCACTTACCACTACTATACATGGACTGATCAGTATGAATGGGACCATAGAGTGTGAAGCACCGAACAAACTGCTCTATGAGTTCACTGGTGTTATGAGGTTGAAACGTGCGACGGGGTAAGTGATTTGATAACATGAAAATATCCATATCTATTATTGATGTCAAACTATGCTATAGGATTTGACTCAATGGTGGGGATGCAGAAGATATCGAATTTGGAATAATAACTTGGTGTTTTACGCACATTTTGAAAGCTTACAAATTCTGGTTATTTTCTTCCATGTTCATTATTCTGTATCTAGGAGGGAACTCAGATAGCTCGACATTGCAGAGTTTACCCGCTGTCATGTTGGAGAGGTCTTTATCGAAAGATGTTTACATCCTTTCACGTTTCTTTGAAATGTTTTGCAATTTCGGTATTTTATAACAAATTCCTCTGATACATTTGTATCAATTTCGGTACTAGATTGAGTGTATTAGTTTCACCATTTTGAAAATATAGTAATTTTCGTAACCACCTGCTCGAAAAAAAATCCAGGCATTATAACGCTCCGTATTTCAATAAAGCTTTGAATTTTCGTCGACTTTTTTGAGGATCATGTGCAGTATAATTCAATAGGAACAGTATTTCAAGTAGTACAATTTAATCTAAACAAAGATTTAAGTTAAACATTACAACGTTAACAAAACTCTTTTTCATATATGGATCAACATGAATACGTCTTCGTACAGCTAAAAGGTCCTAAAAATATTATTTTTGAGCTATCAGATGTAAAGATCTGCATTGTTGCGTTAGCGATCGTGCGTCCATGTTTTCCATGGACACCATCATATGAAGTCCCACTTGCTTGCAGTATTTTCAAAATTAGACAGATTCCCAGCAGCGTGCTTTGGAAGCCTGTAATTCTGTAGGAGAGTCCAGTAGGCCATTTTTTATAGGAATGTGTGGTATTTTTGTGTTCAGTATGTATCAATTGTTCTTTGCAAAGAAAGATTGTTTTGGATTTGATAATAATACTACTATACTCAGTGATAAAGAAAGTAGAACACCCAGTAAAAATGATTTAATTTGTCTGAAATATATAAGACATAAGTAAGATGAAGTATGTGTGATTAAATTTTGAAGTTGGAACCTTTGCTATATAGCTGGATCTCTCTGATATGTTGGGACCGATACTCTATTCATTTTTCCAGTTTTCGGAGCAAGCTGCTTAGGTGACTTATGTCTTCTTCAGATATATTATACGAAGCTAGCAGTATGTGGTTCCGAAGAGCTGCTAGGTTTCTTGTCAATATCTCACAAATGTTCAAAGGACGAACGGTCTGTAAGTCTAGGAGCGCAAGGAAGGAAGCTAACTTGAGCGCAATTAAAGCAGCTCAGTGTAGCTCTAAGCTCTAGCAATATGGAGACGGACATTATCTTGTGGAAACACCGAGACTGAGGAAATCTGAATTATGAATGTTTCTTAGGCTTATAAATGCATAACACGAGTCAGACGTCGACTAGGAGAACGACATAAGTTTAACAGCACATGCACCACATGTAATAGGTATTGTTTGACGTCCCTATCTTCCAACAAAATAATATTCGATCCTATTGCTAACACATTAATCTAAAGAGAAATCCAGCTATATTCAATGTCTTCACTTCAAAATTTGTCACTGAGTATAGAACACATTTCACAGCCCCGAGCCATTAGGTCCTGATCAGCTGCTGCTTCGAGGTGCTATCCTGCGTAACACATCGTGGGTATTCGGAGTCACGGTATACATTGGTCAGGACACCAAGCTGATGCAAAACACGACTAAAGCGCCCCTGAAAAGATCCTCGGTGGACAAACTGACTAACATACAGATTTTGCTACTATTCGGAGTCTTGTTCGTCATGTGCCTGATTTGTTCGATATTCAACATCCTGTGGACCAACATCCATACTGAGACCGATTGGTATTTGGGATTAGAAGGTAAGAACGTGCATGGCATTCATTTGCAATGTATTTAAAATATCTAGCAGAAATTAAGAGTTTTTAATTCAACGATTTTCTGTTAATACGTCTACTAAAAAATGAAG
The DNA here is from genome assembly GCA_963669975.1 of Acanthoscelides obtectus. Taxonomy (NCBI): domain Eukaryota; kingdom Metazoa; phylum Arthropoda; class Insecta; order Coleoptera; family Chrysomelidae; genus Acanthoscelides; species Acanthoscelides obtectus. Next base: position 22,306,892 of record CAVLJG010000008.1, read on the forward strand.
GAATTTAGAACATATATGATTGCATGAAGTTTTTTCGTAAATTAGAAGTTGGTACTTTTCTTTTCAGAAACAACTATGTTAAAATTACAAAGCTGATGCACAATGAAATAGCAGCGAAAAAGTAAAAATAAAAATAAGTAAATCACTGTTTGGGTGACGAAAAATTACAAGCACCCCCTTTCACATGTTACATGTCTAGGTGTTTTACTGTGCCCAAATAACGTTGTTGTACGATATAAACAACCCTACGCGGCGCGGTATCGAAACATCCGGGAAAACCATCTGAATGCACTCGCGAAGCATCAGCATCATCTTGAAGACACTCAATAGACTCCATCATTATTAATTCGGTTATTTTGAGATTTTGGTGTATTTTTTATTAAAATTTACTGATTTTTACAAGAATTGAACGCTGGCTAAAGTCCCAACTTCATACATAATTTTTCGAAATCACTTATGTATTGTACATCCTGTCTCTATATACAACTTTTATCTTTTTAGGTGGTGCTCTTAACTTCATATTCACAATATTAACATTTTTAATTCTCTTTAACAATTTGATACCAATATCGTTGCAAGTGACGCTAGAAGTAGTCCGGTTTATACAGGTTAGTAATGATATTTATCTTATAATTGCTATTATTATTTTTTCAGAATCCATCGAATTTACAAAAGCATTTTACTGAATTCTACGATTGTTAGTTAACAGAAGTATCTTAAACTATAAACATTATTATATGTTGTTTTCAGGCAATTTTCATAAATATGGATCGAGAAATGTACTACGAAGAGACTGATACGCCAGCGTGTGCCAGAACTTCAAACTTGAACGAAGAGTTAGGTCAGGTCAAATACATATTTTCAGATAAAACAGGGACGCTGACCAGAAATATTATGGAATTCAAGAAATGTGCTATTGGTGACGAGGTTTATACTGTGGAAGGAAATCTGACGGAGTCTAAATTGGTGCAGGTAAAGTATACATTAAATGAAGCCTGTTTTCTTCAGTACTAGCATTCAGGAGATATTCGCCCACAACCGAGTCGTTTTTCTTAGTTTTTCATTTGATGAACTATTTTCAATAATATTGTCAAGCGAGTTCACAAAATATTGTAGATAGAGATGTCCAGTATCGTTATTATTGAGTATCTGTGAAATGTGATACCGTTACTTTTTGATATAAGTGATTTAAAAACGCGATTTTTGAGTAACGGTGGGCCACCGTGACCGGTGCAGGAGTTTCTATCCCAGTGGGTAATCTAATAAGCTAGAAGTAGATGCCAGTTAGAATGGGGTCTAAGGTTATAAACAAGGATGTCAATTACTAATCAGCTGTTCATCGTCAAAACGCAATGATTTTCGTGAATAATCTTTTTCCCATCTACTTTTAACAGTTTGGCCTCAAGCCACCCTAGCGCCGCCTAGCGGGAGCAAAATTGGACATCGCTGTCATTATTTTTAACATTCGATATGTAGTTATATTATCCTGTTGTGGGTAGTGACGTACAGAAAATAATATTTTTGGTGAAACTTGACTAACATGCATAAAATTGGTCATATCGCTAGAGAGTAATTTGTGCTGCTGATTAAATCGTTACGATCTTCTAGTAATTATTAAGAAGAAGAGGTTATGAGTATGTATACTGATATCCTGAGCAGAATATCGCAATAAAATCTTTGCCCTTGCCGTGAAGCACCTAGTTCCCGTCAAGTTTTTTCAAGGCATTTGGTAAAATCTTAGATTTATGAATGTCAAGTATCTGCCACGATAAGTAGTCAACTACAGTAAATTACTTGTAGAAATTATATCGTTTGGGGTTCTACAAAGGATGGTAGAAATCTAAGCGAATTAAATAACCCGTTTTTTTGTCGCAGCACATACGTGAAGACCACAAAAACGCCGAACTAATCCGCGAGATGATGATCGTCCTGTCAGTCTGTCACACGGTGATACCAGAAATCTCACCCGACGGGTCCATAGTATACCACGCTGCATCGCCCGACGAGAGGGCGCTAGTGTACGGGGCTAGCAGGTTTGGATACGAGTTCGTCTGCAGGACCCCCCTCTACGTTGAGATCTCCGCTCTCGGACTGAAGGAAAGATATGAGATCCTAAATGTGCTCGAGTTCACTTCAGCGAGGAAAAGGATGTCTGTCATTGTCAGGTGAAAAAATAATATAATCAGAAAAACTGTTAAAGTGTCAGCCCATTTCGAACTTAGTTTAAGCATTGATTAAAATACGAGATCTGTAAATTAAGTGATGAGGCTGGCAACGTAGCGTTCAATCTGGCAACACTGGAGGCGCCAGGCTTGGAGGGGAGACAGGGGAACATGTGATCCGCCTTCAGTATAAGTTTGAACTCGCTCGAGTCATTTGGTTGTCCGTAACAGTTTTTTTTCTATTTTGTGACATCAATTTCAAGCAAGTTGTGCTATCGGTTTTACTTCTGACTTTTGCACAGTGCAACGAAAATTCTTGCTAAACAGGCCTACGAACATAGTGTTTTGACAAGAGCCCAGATTTTTCGGTGATTAAGGCATTTTCAAGAGGGAGATAGTAGATTGAAGATGAACCACGAAGCGGAAGACATTTATCTTCAAGAACCGATGAAAATATCGACAGACTCCGGGATCTTGTGCATCAGAATAATCATGGAAGAAAAATTTGACTCACACCACCGTTCATCAGATCAAGCATAACTGGGTGTACACACGATAATGCTCTTTGTCACACAGCAATGTCAATAAATGAGATTTTGGCCAGTAAAAACATTCCTGTGGCTCATCAGCCTGCTTATTCGCTTTACTTGAGTCCTTGTGACTTTTTTATCTTCCCGAAGATGAAAAATCACAATCAAACGAACTCATTTTGGGACATTCGAAAACATTCAAACGTCTGTAACTGACCAGCTGAATGCTATTCCAGTGTCGGAGTTTCAGCTTTGCTATAAGGAGCGGAAGAGTCGTCTCCATCGCCGAGAAGCTTCAGAAGGAAGTTATTTTGAAGGTGACAATATAAAATTATTTACAGACCTCGTAATAATATACTCGCGCGTTCGAAAAATTATCCGAGATGAAATGAGATACCGTAGCGTCATCTATGAGAATTTGTGACAGCTATACTTCTCTTCTCCGCAATAATTATACAGATAGCCCGGTAGTCGTCTATATATGAGCATAATAGCTACTGCGCATTCTATGAGTCACTAACAATTTCAAAGTAGATTTCTAGTTATTGCGTAGAACGGATAATTTTTCGGACGCGTGAATATAGCATTAGGTTGAATATCTTCAGGGTAGAATAAGTTAATAAATGGTTCAACATGTATATGTTAACTTATCTGGGTATCATTGGAAGATGTCGCTTATTGTGTCCTCAACCATCGACCCCTTGTATTGTATCGCCAGTAACAATCGTATTTTTTGTTTTACCGAAAATGTTTTTAGTCACAACAGTGAGTACTGCATTCTTTACATTTCACTCATTTTATAATCGACGAGCAATGAAAACCAATGAGGTATTTAAACAAAATGACAAAATACTAATAAATTGCTCTAAACGATTACATACAGGATATATTATTTTTTCCAGCGCAATTTTTTAATCTAATCGCTAAAAAAATCTTGTATCTAGCTTCATGTAGGAAAACTAATGAACAATATGGTTTTGTTGCAGAACTCCTTCTGGAAAAATAAAATTGTACTGTAAAGGCGCCGACAATGTCATATATGAAAGGTTAGATAACAGTTCCAGCAGGGATAAAGAATACAGAGAACTACTATTGCAACGGTTGGAAAGCTTTGCTGCTTCGGGTCTAAGAACTTTATGTTGCGCTGTTACGGAATTGAAACCAGCTGACTACGAAGAATGGAAGCAGCTTTATGAAAAAGCTTCTATTTCATTACAACATCGAGAAGGTAACATTATAATGATTAGATTCGTTACTAGTTACATGTTAACGTAGACCTATGAGTATATTATCCCTTTGCAATATGAAACTGTAGGAGGCAGAAAAAATGCAGTATAGAATCAAAGTTATACTTTACCTGTCTGGTGTTTCAAAAAGAACTTGTAGTGTATATTGTTTTCCACTGGTATGCGCGTGTGCTCTATTTGCAAGCTTTTTGAGGTCTGTGTTCAGAGTAGTGCTTTCTACTGTGCCATTGTGGACTCCTTTGGGATAATTATTAAAAAAAGTGTTGCACTAGGTGCAAGTGAATAAATCAATAATAGAATAGAAACTTAGCGACTGCAATACAGCTTGAATAACGATATGAACGACATTATTAATTAGTTAAATGTGAATAAACTTAAATGGAGAGTAATAAAAGAAAATATATGTTTATAGGAAAATCTTTAAATGAAAATAAGATTACATATAAAAATATGAGTAATGTCATGACATTCGTTGGTTCAACTAGGCTCCAAACAGCGCTGCCACTGTTCAATTATATAACTCTCATGGTCATTTATTGGTTAGATAGAAAGTATTTTGCTTCTTATATTTATGCTCAAATTCTTACAGAGAAACTGGAAGAGGCTGCCAACTTGATAGAACGTAAGCTAAAACTGATCGGTGCAACCGCTATCGAAGACAAGCTACAAGAAGGTGTTCCGGAAACGATAGCAGCGCTATTAGAGGCAGACATTAACGTTTGGGTGTTGACAGGTGACAAGCAAGAGACCGCCATTAACATCGGGTATTCGTGTAGGCTGTTGGTACATGGCATGCAGCTTCTTATTCTCAATGAAGACGGATTGGATGTAAGATTTAGCAGAGTTAATCTATCGAGAGCTATAAATTAGAATCGACGAATGCACTTCATCAATTGCACTTGCAACATCGCAACGTTTTCAAATAGTGGTATTTTTCGTCTATCAGCATAGTGTGGTGACAATCCGCTATACGTAAAGTTCAGTTAATGGTACAGCTTGTTTGATCTGGAACGTTTGCTATTGCTTCCAATATGTTTTCTGCACATCATCCTAACTACAAGGTACCATAATTTTTGCGGATGCAACTTATCATTAACTGCTAATCACTGTCAGAAAAAAAACAGATACCTGCAGATTCAAGCGACCGGATCTTAGGCTAAGGAAAGTGTTCATATGGCAGAATTTCCCCAGAACAAGCACAAAAATCCCTCAGAATTGCTAATTTTTCACAAAAAAATCCCCCAAATCACGGTTAATTGATAGAAAGGGGTTGGTTTGGTTCAAATCCCCAAAAACTTCACCAAGTAAAAATCTAAATTTGGTGGTAAATCCCCCAACAGGCAACCCTGTCCCAAAACCTCTGGTACTCCAGGCGTCGAGTTTCGGAGTCGTTTTTACAACACGAACAAAAGATAATGTTGGAAATAACCACCTCTTTCCTCTATGCTTTTTTATCGAGTGACTTTGACGAACGTTTATAGTAACTTTTCTACTTGAATTTGGTTTAGGAATGCGTCCTTGTAATTACGGCCTGTGTATTAAATTTCAGAAAGCCAGAGAATCAATTTTGCGACATTGTGACGAAATGGGAGATAACCTTGGAAAACAAAACGAAGTGGCTCTTATCATCGATGGTAAAACTTTAAAGTATGCTTTGTCATGTGAGCTAAGGACAGATTTCATGAGACTCTGCCTATCGTGCAAGGTAGGAATGTTGTTGAAATAAAAGTGTTTTTGGAGTTTTAGTACTCTACCGATTAATAATAATATTTTTGTTGCCAAAAAATACAGATTGCTCTAATTTGTTGCCAGTACAGGCGCAACAATGACAAATTAAAGCACTGACACGAAAGAGAAGCCTTGTGTGTGGTATTAGTAATTGCAATTTAAAATTTTGAATATTTTAGACTCCTGCCAAGCCATGGCTTACATCTTTTATACATATTTTCAGGTAGTGATATGCTGCAGGGTGTCCCCAATGCAAAAAGCCGAAGTAGTGGAACACGTGACAAAGCACACCAAAACAGTGACTTTGGCGATCGGCGACGGGGCGAACGACGTCGCCATGATCCAAAAAGCGCATGTGGGGGTTGGTATCTCTGGGGTAGAGGGTCTGCAGGCGGCTTGCGCCTCTGATTACAGCATAGCGCAGTTTAGGTAAGTTTCTATGACAACTGCTATTAACGCGACTCACCGGCAATAAGATGAACTAAAAGAGAGATGTGATCTGTTGTTTTAAATTTTATGGCAATGTGGATGATCGAGATGTTATGTCTCTGTATTCCATTGTCTATAAAGTTTTTTGTTTCACGACGTTCTCTCCTTTCCTTTCTTGGCAATTTACACCGTTCGATTGCGTGGCTGGTGGTCGGTTGTGATATGTCCCTCGTTCGTAGTAGTTTGATGTTTCTTATAATGTGTTGCCATTTTAATTTCAGCACTTGTATTACTGTAAGCATTTTCATTCATTATTATGAAGAACACTCTCTTGAATTTACGACAATACCAGATTGTTTCTTTGTGTAAGATCTTAGCATAATCCCAAAGTATTCTGTGGTGTTTTGTCCTAGCATGATATGCTATTCCAGATTTATTTGTTTCTTCCCGTTCCGTCTTGAATTTATGCTCTTTTATTCTTACTGAGAGTGGTCTTTTTGTGTCTCCTATGTATATCTCTCTGCATTCACATGATACCTGGTATGCACAACCCTTGGTGATTTGGTTTTTTTTTTTGTTCATAGGTTTTGTCTTCGTGAGGATAGTGCGAAGTATGGTGTTCCTTGAAAATCTAGTTTCGATTTGGTATTGTCTCCCTATTCTTCTAATTGCATTACATGTTCCTTCAACATATGGTGTTGTTTTCTTTCAGAACTTCACTTATCATTCGTCTTGGATAGCCGTTTCTTATTAGATGTTCTTTGATGTAGTTGATTTCTTCCTGGAGATTTGTTTGCGTGTTGCACATACTCTTTGCCCGATCTCTAAGGGTTCTAATTATGCCGTTTTTCGTGGTTGTTGGATCACTGGAACAGAAATTTAGGTGTTGTTCTGTATGTGTCGGTTTTCTGTATACACTAGTTTCTATTTTGGAATTGCTCTTTGTTGCCATGCCATCCAAGATTGAGACTGTTGTTGTTCTCCTATTCTCTAAAGTTTATCGATGTCCTTAGTTTGTTTCTCCATGGTTCCAGATTACGAAATTGACGACCATATATCGAAGCCGAATCTGCAGTTTAATATCGAAGTTTTCAATGGCGATGGACTCAAGTCACTCCATGTACGAGTATAAGTTGGCTACTACTGGTGAAAGCGATGATCCCATTGATGTAAAATTCTTCTCTTACATGAAAATAGTTGTTTCTTAGGCAGAATGTGAGTAGTTCTATTATTCCTTCCACCAGTAGGCTTGTCTTCTCTTTCAACTCCTGATCTTCTCTAAGCTTCGTCTGGATTATTTGTAGAGCTTCTTCAACCGGAACGTTGGCGTATAGTCTTTCGAGGCCGAAGCTGTCAAAACGGTCTTCTGTGTCAACGTTTATAGTTTGGAAAATTTCTAAGAAGTGGTCGGAGTCCTTATCGTGTGATGATGTTTTCCCTTCCAATGGCTGTATTATGAACTGTAGATATTTAGTCAAGTTGTATGTCGGAGATCCTCTTGAGCTGGCTATAGGTTGAAGTGGTATATCTTCTTTGTGAATATTTGCTAAGCCGTAAAGGTGTGGTAGCTTGCTGAAATGTGGTGTCATCATTCTTCTGCCATTTTTCTGTTGAGCACCTTTTTAACGTTTGAGTGATTTGTCTTTCAATTTTCTGTGTTGGATCCTTTGGCAGTCGCTTGTAATTTGGTTTTCTCATTACTTCGTCAATTTTTCTGCGTAGTATCCTTGATGACTCTGACATTCCCATTATCTGCTAGCAGTATTTTGTCCTGTTTCAGTATCTTGTTCCTGTTTGGTTGCATTCGTTTGTCATCATTTGTTATAAACACAGAATATTCGCAGTGGCAGTCAAAACTTCAAAAACCTTCCTTGTTTCATTTATTAAGCAGAGATAACGATATTGGTCAGAAAGACAACGACATGCATATTCCTTTATAACAAAATGCGAGCCTTGTTGTCACCTCACAGTTATATTGTATTTTATATTTCCAGATTTTTAATGAGACTTCTTTTTGTCCATGGAGCATGGAATTATTCACGTATGTGCAAGTTAATCTTGTACAGTTTTTACAAAAACATATGCCTATATGTGATAGAACTGTGGTTCGCCATTTATTCAGGGTGGTCAGGACAAATCCTGTTTGAACAGTGGTCAATAGGTATGTGACATACAGTTAAGCTACGGACATATGTTAATGAGAAATCCTATCATTGTTTAGTTATTTTAGACTCCATTACATATACCATGAGAATAATTCAATAAATTGTTGATTGTTTTAACTAATCATCTTTGTTGTAGGTCTTTATAATGTAATATTTACTGCCCTACCGCCTTTAGTGATGGGTCTATTTGACAAACCGTGTGGGGCAGAAAACATGATGACGTATCCAAAATTGTACAAGCCATCACAAAGTGGCGCACTCTTTAACATAAAGGTAATTATAATATTTATCTTTTTTGGTAACTAAACTATCGAACAGAGCATGTTTCATCTATAACTTAGACTTATCAGTACACCTAGTAAGGCCACAAGTAGAGAGAAAATGTGGGCAGACAATGCTTTAGATGTAAATATTTCCAATGACGTTTCCTATTTGAATTAATTTCAGGTATTCTGGATATGGATAGTAAATGGTATGATCCATTCTGCTCTTTTGTTCTGGATACCCATGTGGGCATGTGAACACAACGTGTTGTGGTCCTTTGGAGGGGATGGAGGATTCCTCGTTTTAGGAAACTGTGTATATACAGTAAGTTTCGATTTTTATGTTACACTGATTTTCGACTGTGTATAATATTTTCATTAATTAACATGTCCTTCCTGAAGATAGGCAATCTAGTACTGTATTCCATTGTCCAAAAAACTATCCTTGATGAAACGAGAGACCATTTATGAGGATTTCTCACAGCTCTATTTCTCCTCACATATCCTCATACATGACACCATGGCATTTCCTTAAATATCGGTTATTTGTTTGGATGCTAAAATACAGTATCAGTTTGGCTTCTTCAGGTATAATACAATCAGTGATATGTTATATTTTTCACTGCAATTTTTGCGAATTAAAGAATTAATATCGAGCCCATCGCTGATGGATTATGGTCAAGTGTTTCATGTTTATATTTAAGGTACTTCTATTTCATTTTTTGTTCGAAGATCTTTTCATTCCATACTACTGTTTTTTGCTCTTTAAATGGTACTCACTGTTGAATAATAAACGTTTTATTATTGTAATGTTTATACCCCAATAATAAAAGTATTATTTATTGCAAAGCTCCATATTGTTGAAAACTATTGATTCAACTTTAATGTTTTCAACTTTCTATCTTATTTTCAGTATTGTGTAGTAACGGTGTGTCTGAAAGCTGGCCTATCAACAAATTCATGGACTTGGTTCACGCATTGCGCCATTTTCGGTTCCATCAAATTGTGGTTCGTCTTTATATTCGTCTACAGGTAAGGATATTTGTTCATTCTACATAGTATCCAATAAGAGACCTAATAACAATCTAAGACTTTAATAGACATACTGCTCTACAGTTCTGCCTTGGCTTTGCTCTTAAAACCCTAAGACTTTCGTTTGAAACTTTTTTTTTCTTATATTGTATCTGTATATTGTTTTAGTTTCTTTTGGCCTGCAACTCCAGTTGGATCATTAATGGTTGGTATGTACGCCATGTTGTTTACAACCGCCGTTTTCTGGTTAGGACTGGTCGTTGTCCCCGTGTTCACGTTGTTACCTGATTTTACCATCAAAGTGTAAGTACCTCACATTTTCCATAAATGATGGATTTTAATTTATATCTTTGATTATTAAATACTAACAATATGACTAGCAAAATCTTAGCATGCTAATGCAGTGTTGTTTATTGTCGAACAAACCGATGATCCAAGTTTTATTTTACTATTATACTATACGAGGAGGTACCCAAAAATAACCGGAATAGCATTGCAGGTGCTTGTGTAGTACACAGTTCTGCAACTAGAGGCGTACAGTGCAACTCATTACCAGTTCAGTGCCACCTGAGTTGTCGATCAGGCTGGTTTCGTTCCTAAGTAGTCATTACTTTTGCTAGAGCTGCTTCGTGCTTGTTTCGTTTTTTACGATGGCAAGCTTCAGTGAGCAACGTGCAGCTGTGAAATTTTGCTTTCTAATTGGTAAAAATGCCGTTGAAACTGTTTTAATGTTCAAAATAGTTTACAAAGGTGATGCTATGGGAAAAACTCAGGTGTACGAATGGTCTGCTCGATTTAAAAATGGCGACATGTCGATTGATGACAAACCTCGCTCTGGACGTCCATCAACTGCCCGCAGTGGAAGCACCGGTGGGACAAGTGTATTCGTTGTAGTGGACAGTATTTTGAAGGAGATAAGGTTACTTTGTGAAAAAGTTGAAAATAAATAGCTTCTAAAAAATAATTCTGTTTTTTTTTTGGGTACCCCCTCGTAGAGTGACGACAAAAGCTGCCAGTCAGATCCAAACTCACTATCTCTGTGTGGTATGTTTGTTTGTTCGTATAGCGATCGTTGACTTGTCGGCGACTTTGTCTGGGATTCGGCTGTGTGAATTCCGACTAAATAGCATAGCAGAATGAACGGAATTTGTGCGGATGTATCTTGGACTCGATCACTGACAGCTGTGCGAACCGGGCTAGTATGTAATAATCCTGTCTGGTTTCCAGGCAGCTGTCAAATGTGATTTTCTGTCATTAAATAGACTGCTGTTCATATATGCACAATGTGATTTGTTTCAGGATTCATAGTACAGTATTCAAATCGCTGACAGACATAGTGAGAGAAAGTGAAATCAAACAAACTGACACGGAGTTGTATAGGGGTGAACCAAAAAATTCGTAAGTATTTCAGAAATTTTAAGTGCATAGCCATATTTCATATTGTGGTTATAATTGTGCTATACAGAATGTTTTTGGATATTTTTTGTCCAGAGATAATTGCTAAATGCACATTGAGATTTGCTTATAGAATGAGCTATAACTACTATGCATAAAAATACATACTACAGAATATACTCTCAAGAATTTTTAAAATTGGATGCTCACCGAAATTCGCATCCTGTTAAAGAATCCTCTCTGTACGAATCGCTCAAAATCACTTCAAATTCTATCTCATATTTGTTTCTTGAAGGCTAGTAATCACCAAAGACATATTATTTATAAACATTCTGTATAGTATTAGTATGTATGTGCCAGTTTATTATCGTTGTTTCATTGTTAAAGATTATTTAATTCTACAAAGAGATATACATCAGTTTCATCTCATATCATTTCACCAGCGCTCACATTAAAAAATCAAAGCTTGTATTATGATTCATATTGTGTATACATATTTACTTTATATCAAGTAATACATGGATGCTTACAGTTATCTTTCCATTGCACTTCTTTTATTGCCAGAACTTCCGTCAATTTACTTTTTATTGCGCATGATTGTTTCATACTCCAACAGCTTCATTCTCATCAGTTTTGTTTTTTGATCTTTGTGCAGTTTAGCTATTTAATTTGATAGTTCGTTTTGATGTTTATACCTTGCTCATCTAAGAAAATGTAAAATCGAGTCTTCTGGTTGAATTGAATTGACTTTAATATTATCAAGTAATTTGTTAATTCATGTCTGGTGGTTTTTGAATATTGCAAACGAAAAAACTTTAATTGGTAATAGAATAGACTACATCTACAATATGTTTAACCTGTCTAAAAGACTACGATCGCTTTTTATTCATTCATATTCAGCACAATTTTCCGGTTTAACAAGCCTTCCATATTCCCACTGGAGTAGTATGAATTACGTTAGGTGGCCTCATATGAAATAATATGTGGGGTCTAAGTTTAAATTAACCAAAAGGTAAAATTATGTTTCAGAATAAAATCTCAGCTTTGACTTGAGCAAAATCTAAACCTCAAAAAAGAACTCTATGTGTTTGATCGTGCCATGAGTGTAGTCGTAGCAAAATTCTGATATATTTTTGTGACAGCACGGTATCTTCCATAAGATGGCTACCTCGACATAACTCAATCACACCATCTTCAGACCTAATCAGCCGAAGCTAAAGTACTTGCGACGCGCTCTGTGGACTAACCGTTTGTGATTCGTAGTCATACAATACTAACCTAGATTCGAGGAGCGTTTCACTTAGAAGTCGAATGAAATCGTATGGATATTTTAAATTCTTCATTGATTGACTGGTATCTTTACAGTACCTACCAGACCATAGACTTTATTCAGGTTAAAAAAATAGACTGAATATGTTTTATTGATTTGTGAGCGCACGTATTTTTAGCAGGCGTATAATTTTCGATAACATATTTTGACAAAATAGTTGTGCCTCATGACTATCTAAAAATTGTATACAGTAATGGACAAAAGTATATAGACAAATTAATATTGTGCTGTATTTCTTTTTTTAACTTGTTTTATTAATACACCAACCTGTATACATAATTTGTTATAGCATAATACTCACTTATACATAAATAAATTCATTAGACTCCCTTCAATAAAAAATTAATTGAAAAAACTGGAACTATGAAGGACAAAAATATATAGACAAAGCAAGACAATTATAGAAAAAAAGAAGCAAAGTTTATTGAATTATAGAAAACCAACCATGTTTGTGTTAATATTTTGTAGTATAACCATTATTATCAATCACCGCCTGGCATCGTCTCGGCATAGATTGTAGAAGTTTCTTGATGTAAGATTCATTAATCTGTCTCCACTTTTGCTCTGAAGTGGCAAAAAGTTCATCATTGTTTGAATAATTTTTATCTCGTATTTGCTTATCTAAGTATTCCCATAGATGTTCAATGAGGTTTATATCGGGAGACTGTGAAGGCCATTTGAGAACTGAGACCCGTCTCTATGTTTGACAGTGGGCAAAGCGTACTTGGGGTTCAATCTTTGTCCACTAAGACGTCTAACGTAATGAACACCATCTGATCCAAACATATTGAACTTGGATTCGTCACTGAAATATACCCTCTTCCAGTCACAGACGCTCCAATAAAGATGCAACCGTGCAAATTGTAATCGGTCCTTACGGTTTTTCCTCGAGGTTAGCGGCTTCTTACTCGGGCGACGTGCAAATAACTTCAAATCATTTAATCTTCTACTTATAGTTTTCTTAGAAACACTGGCAATTACTTTTGTCTCGATTTCGGCTTTTATCTTTTGGTTTTAAACGGATTTTTGGATGAAATAACTTTTATTAATCTAACTGATCTAGCATTTAGTTTTCTAGGCCGACACTGCTCTTAGAGGCTTCCAAGATACCTTTTTGTTTATATTTTTCAGCTTCAAATTTTTGGCAATGTCGACTTGACGTTGACCATCTTTGTATAACTCAATGATCTTAATTTTCACATCGAAAGAAATTTCTGGACCACACGGCATGGTCTTAAATCACTCAACTTATTCCACAATACTTGATGAGCACAAACTAATCCTCTTCTGACATGAAACTCTACTAAACTAATGTTGAAAAGAATTTGTCTACATATTTTTGTCCCTCATAAAAAAGTTCTTATATTCAGACTTGTATTGTGTTCATTGCAGATAATGTAAAAACAAGGAATTTAATTTTTCTACTAATAACCCATTTGTTTATGGAGCAATGAAGTATGAATTCGTTTTCTAAAGGTATTTAGGTAAATATTAATTTAGGTTGTCTATATACTTTTGTCCGTTACTGTACGTGCGTAGTTTAGACACAAAGAAGCTGAGGCGTCATGTAAGTAATACCTAAACAGAATTTTCATATCTTATCCTTCTCTCCCTCCCCCTTGTCAGCGAAAGAAAGCAAAATTCTTACTATACTGACGTAAACTTTGCTAAATTTATTCAGAGAATTTGTGATTCATGTGAATATTTTGCACTTTTTTTGTAATCATAATATTCAAATATTCCTACCGTGAAAACGATATTAATTATTTTTTCTATTAGAATATTTGGTAAATTCAAATTGATTGACGTCAGTGCATGACACTTGAAATCATGGCTTCTAGTTTTCGATGAGATTGGAAGGTTGCTGTTTGCTCACTTTGTGTTTTTGCTCAGTATGACACCTAAAAAATATAAACAGATCAATTGTGCGCGCCGGAATTCCCTTACTGCTTCTCACTGTTAAGCATTATTAAGTGAGATGCTATATTTTTTCGAATTGGAACTTTGCAAAAAAATCGTAATTAGCTAAAAAATAAATATTGCTTACGTAACGACCATCCAGACCTCCTATCCTCTGGCTTTCACGTCATCAAAAATACACAAAGCAAATGCCCTCCCCTGCGTTCCTTACGCAATACTATAGTGCACTCTATTGTGTATAAAGTACTGAATTAATCTACTTGTCTCTTTTTTACCAACTTTCCAACTGCATAATGTTTAACAAGATATAGCGTTGAGCACCAAAGTTTAGTTGATAGTTTTTGCAAGTACGTATATAGATCTTTTTTTACAGAGTAGAACTTTACATGCAGTTGCTAGACACTATATCTTAGAATTCACATGAGTTATAACTTAATTTGTTAAACAACGCATACCTTGAGATAAAATGAGATCATGGCGATTTATGAACGGAATAGCAAAGTTTCTTTTAAACGTGAAATTTTTGAATGGAACGCTCCTCACCTAGACGCGTAGATACCACCAAAGTATAATTTTTCGGCATAATAGTGCATAAGGCGATTGCATGAACTGGGTCATCTAAATAAAAAGAAATTCACTTCGCAGGAAGCTTTGACATCCTTCACAAATGAGAAAAAATGTATTGGGAGTGTCTTCAATTCAGATTTTTCTACTACAAAAGTGTTTTGTCTGTATGAAATGAATGATACATAATTTATTGTATGTATTCTGGCTCGGCTTTCTATAAGATCAGTAATTTCATAGTATTTTTTTTTTGCTAATTTTAGTAGTAATGGGGTCTTTTCTTGAAGTGAAAAGTCTACAATGTACTCATAGTTCTGGCATTTGCCTTCCATACTAATATGTTGAATGATTTGCAGTATCTGAGCTTCCACTTACAGATACTCAGACTAAGTCCATACAAGTATTTATGCACATATGTATACACATTTAATGTTTTGAAGATTTCAATTGTGTTGGGAAGTTGTAAATTTCTCAAAACGACAAAAAAATCAATTTATGAATGCTTGGTGCAAGTGCCAGGCGTAGATACCGGTTGATATTCTGACTTGCAACGCACACTTTCTGAATTCCATATATACATTTTATGTAGCTCTATACATGAAAAACTGAAACTTCTAGTGGTAGTTTGAACTTGTGATATTTAACAATCTATGCACAAAGTATTACGCACAATATAACCATGTCAATAATTTAAGGGACCACTTTAATATTATAGAATAACTCAAATATATGCATGTCTACCTGTTTTTTATATATTCTAGTCATATTTGAACCAGGTACATTTATGTGACAAACCTTAGATGGTCATCTGTTATAAAAAGTTTTACACTAATACTAGTCAAACTAATTTACATAAATCATAGTTATTACAAAAATGCCCGATGTATGGATTTTACATGTAAATTTTAATTCTTTGGATTTAAACTAAGACGTTGCTTTTCCTCTACTTTTAAGTATATCACACCTGCTCAAAAAATACATAAATGTACCTAGTTTGTTAGGAATTTCTGCTATCCCATAATGTGATTTCCATTATACAAATGACACCTTTTACAATTTCACTGACAAAGTTATACAGTAAGAGAAAATTCGTATGTCCTTTGTACTAAATATTGGTTGGCTTCTACTTTTTCTCATGAAAATCGTCTAATTTTCTGTTTGTTTTCAATATTACAATTCATGCTAGTCTCTTTTAATCCATTTAATAAATAAAATAGGATATTGAAGTTTAATATTTACACAATCAGCTAGATCAACTTGTATTATTTAGTTAACCACTAGGAAAATGTTTCAACTGCACAAAAAATCAATGAGATGCCAACCTTAGCCTGATATAGTATAGTCAGTATATACTTTGACATGTGTAACGGCGACAAATTAGATATTCTGACCACTAGATAGACTGTACTATGGAAGTAACTGAACGCAACATTGATCTATGCATATGGCAATGTAGTATATTTCCCGTTCTCAAACTTTGTGTTAGTGAAATAATATTTGTAATTTTGTTTTGCAAGACCTTTGCATGCCTTGGAGCAGTTTGCGATATGTAAGTATCATTACTGCATGTTCCTCTATCTCTTACTTTTGCCTGGCGCTATGCTTGCTTAATGTGCTTTGCTGTAGTTGCTTGGTACTAACAACAGTGGTACGTCACTTCAGATTGATATAGTTTTATACTGCTTAGTTCATACGCACTATATGAAAAAACCTCTCCGTTTACGGCAAAGATGTCTAGAGCAATGAAGTGAAGTACTACGAATGGACCTGCTTTTCAACACCGGTAGTCTAAAAAACAGACATTTTCATATTAAAAAGATCGCATAAAACCAAATGCACTATCTATTTTTGTTTGTACAAAAAAAAAATGTATATTAGGAGTTCACATTTTCGTGATGATTGAAAAAAGTTTAACTAAAAATACAAGACCATTCTATAGTTTATTAAGAGTAATGGTCAAATGAAACGTGATGGATCAGATAGATAACCACAGGATAAATTCCAAAAGCCGCCGAAACATCAAGAAAATGCTTCATGTGGTATCAAATTAAAGTAGCATTAGTACGACTGTCGGACAAATGTGATCCCAACTGCAAGTTGTATCTCAACATACAACACTTCTAGCAACAACGAATTCGAATTTTGCAATATGGAATATGCTACATTTAAAAAAAATTGTCAAAAGCCATTTACCGTAAAGTTTATATGGAGTCTTTTACAATTCTCATCGGAATTTTTGCGATCTTTTCCGTCTGTTTCTTAGTCTACCAACTCACCACACACGAAACAACACTTCTCTCTTTCTCTGTGTAACCCTATCCGCATGTGAGCTTGTCTATGAAATATCTTGATTCCGATAACGGTTGAGTGTCGTGTGGGGGCTGCGATGACCAATAGAAACTCGACTCGGGTGTAAAGCGATGACGCAGATGGCATAGTTCGAATGGTTGCAGGCTGTCGGAGACAGCTCGCCTCCTGAAGAACGTCTTCACCAGGAGGAGTACCCCAAGGATCGAGTCGGAGGTGGAGCTAGCACGTGAGTATGCCGCGCACGGCACATTTCGATAAGTTTATTGCGTTTTGATTTTGGGATCGGTTCATCGTAGGATCGGGAGGTAATCTTGGAAGCTAAATGTACGTATGTAATTAAAAAAACGTGATTGGGTATTGTGAAAGTAGATCACCTGTATATCACATCTGTCTTTTTCTCATCAGTGGTAGTAAACAGATCGAAATATTTTGTTTTGTGCTTAAATAATGTACATATTCATACGGGGCACCGCACACTGGTCGAAACATTGGTTCGAGGCGTAGCTAAAGGCTTCGCAACATTTCGACGTCAACCATCTTAATAACGTTTCAAGGCAAAATGTTTCGAGACATTCTAGTAGAGCAATAACTTGGAGAGCCATGTTTATTTACTTTCAAATATCATGTTTTTGAATTTTATCTTTTTAATCTATGTTTATATTTTAAACGGAGCAATCTTTTAATCTACACTTACTACGTTATTCCAATGTTTGCCTGTTTTTCGGAAAAAATGTGGTATTAATCCGGATATCCTGCAATAACTCGAAAGTATATTCGCTCGCGCTCATATTAACATGAACAGAACGAAAAGTAATATATACTAAATTATCTACGACTTCAAAAAATCAACTATAACTTATTTTTCATCCAAAAAGCAGATGTTATTGATAGTATGCTGGGCGCACAGACACCATTATGTCCTAAAGCAAAAAATAGCGGATGTAGAACTTTGTATAAGATAAAATTCATTCTTATTATAACAAGTTTATTTATATCCTACAATGATGAACCGATCTTGGAAGTCACGTGTATATATTGTCACTTGTGACGTTTTTTACTTGTTCAAATCAGATTCGACTCACTTTTTCAGATATCTATCGAGTCGTCAACATAGCTCTGATTGGGTATATAAACTTTTGTTACAGATTATCAAAGTTTCTCGTCCACCAACGCTGAACAATTTTTTGTACATCTGCGTTAACATATTATGACTTCTATTAAATTTTCTTTAGTTACAAACGTTTCAGAATGAGTATATTGAATTCATATCAACAAGAACCAATGTTAATAATTAGTCTTGGTGCTAATCTTCACAATACCCTACTAACAATACCTTAGTCCTTAGTAGTTTAACAATCTAACACTTACTACAAATACCTTACTGCTAACTATATAGCTTTGCCTTTGATATACCTAGTAATTGCTTTGGCTTCAAGTATACCACAGCAAGTTTTTCACGACTTAGTAACTATAGATTGAAGGTACTTTGATTTCATTATCACTTTTTTTTCTAGTTAGTTTAAATGTAACTTTATATAACTTACATGGACAAATTTGTGGTTGAATTGATTAGAATAAGCTCCATATTTATTATTTTTGTTTTACCAACCCTGTATTATTAAGTTATATTTAAACAGAACGAAAGAAAGCCGAAAGTTGTCGGTGGCGCTATAGCTATTTGACAGCCTTTGATAAAGAATTTTGACTTTATGCCACATTATATGTTTATTAATAGTAGTAATAAGTTTACTGTATATACTTCAAAGAATGCAAAAATGCAAACCTTCTGTTTTTAGAAATTTTGATATTTGGTATAATCAAAGTATCTCTAGTCTAACGTTAAATACACTGACGTAAATGGCAGAACTGCAGATGTTTATATTATATGATTTATATAATATTTTTGACTATAAGGACACTTTCGGAGAAACATACTTTGAGTTTAATCTCCAAAAAAACTGTTTTTCTTTTCGAATGGATAACTTTTCAGGCTACTTGTTAACTATGTCTGCACTTCTACTGTTTTACTATTATGTACTGCCACTTTCATGTGAAGAGACGTGTTTTCTAGTCTACGTTATCAAAATTGCCCGAGTACCAACTGCTTGGTAACTCACCACGTAAAACCAAGGCGGACAGTTTTGTTTCCATTGAATACGGTGTAATAACACGGGATGGATTATCTGTCAATTTTTTAATAGAGAAAGACTTTAAACTAAATTCTTGTCATTATTTTGACTGACAGTCCAACAACAAAAAATACTCGCTGACAGTGGTGAAGTGTATTATTTCCAGCATTAAGTTGACCATAATGCCATGGAAAGTGTACCTACGTCTTTTAAATAATCGCTGACCGTCAAATCATCTTCGTGGTAATGTAGCCACCTAGGATCGCATTTTCAATCGCAGTTGACTTCCAAGTTAATCAACTATAACTTGGAAGTTGAGTGTCAGTTACGCGTATTTCAGGTTCTGGTTGTTTGTGTTTCGCGTCATATGTGACTGTCAGGTCAAATTGTGCATTGCGATTCAACATCTTCTAGTTAACTTATGGATGTTATTCTGGTTAAAGTCACCAATCGTCTTAGAACGAACCTAGCACTTAAAAAGGCTTTTCTAGAGTCACCAACCGATTAGCATTAAGTTTACAATTGAATTGCGGTTTTACTACTAATCGGAAGCTAACTATCAAAACGCATGTCAAATTTATTTTAAAATAGTAGTGAACTTTATCTTGAGAGCCAACTAGCTTTGTAAACTTGAAAAGCGGATTCACTGTTAACTGATAGTTAATCACCAAGTCATAGTTGAGAATTAACCTGCAATTGAAAAACCGGACCTTAATGTTGGAAACAATACACTTCACCAATGTTAATATGACCTAAACGCATTTGCGACGAGCTGCTGAAAGGCAACTCGAGCTTAACATATTTCCCTCTCAAATAACTACGAGTCTGACATAGACTTCAAACAACGTGCTTATAGGGATAAAAAACGTGTTATTGCATCTTTGCCTGCCAAGTATCGTCATAAACCTTTTAATGGTTCTTGTACAGTATACCGTATCATACTAGAATTGTGCCATGAATCTAGATTAAATTAGCCGAAGGCAGGCGACGTTCACACAACGCGGTACACAGCGTATGATATGCGTTTGGTTGACAGTACTCGTATGAACGATACATTTTTTAAAAACAATGGATGGTCCGCTGCTATGTAACGTTTTAGATACGATCCTAGTATGATTCCGTATAATGGGTAAATACTATTAACTCTCATTTATTGGCTGAATTCGTCTCTTCACATGCCACTTCCACGAATTTCACTAATCACCCGTTTTTGCTTGTGTACCCCAGACGGGTTCGCGTTCTCGCAAGAAGAAGGAGGAGTTGTCTCGCAAACGGACGTGATTAGAGCATACGACACCAACATCCCGAAACCAGATGGAATGTAGTAGGCTTAGGATTATCCTCACGTCTTGCACTCATGGTGTGTGCTTGATTCGTACTAGGTATTGATGATATGACGTCGCTTATGTGTTTGTTCGTTGTGAGGAAACGTGGACTAAGTACGATGTGGTACAGTTTGAAGTAGGCAAAACTAGGCACAGACAAAATGTCATCGTAGAGTGAGTGTCAAAGGTGCTATGGTTAGGCAATTTTTGTGACGTTTGAGTACAACTGTCGTCCAAGTTGTTTGTGGATTAGTTTGTCAGTAAGATGAATCTAGAACCTGATAGAATCTTATGTATTTACTGCATAAAATGGAAAAATTATCGAGTGTTTTAGAACTCCAAAATGAAATGAAACTAAGAAATCGTTATAAGTGTTATAATTGTAGTACTGAGTAGACCTGGTGTGATCTTACACCTACAGATTATGTTTGTTGACTACATTTCGTCGCGTTATTTCAATATACGTCTCCAAATCCTCTAGAGTGTTATTAAAAAGTGATTTTCCCGAAGTCCGATTTCGATGTGCCGGACATGGTAAGCGCGAAATCAAATAATGGTATAGATTCTCTAACAGTACTTCAATTGTATGGTTCAATATTTAGTTTTGCTTTTAAGTTATATAGGTTGCCCCAAAATAAGATGGTAATTTCGGAAATATAGGAGATATAGGACATAAAGAGCGTTTCTTAATCAAGTTTTGAACGACGCTGTATAATTCTGCCTAATTTTCTCAACGTTGTAGACATATGGGGAGTTACATGATAGTGTCCATAAAAACAATTTCTCCATATAAATCGACGAGAACCGGCTGGCCTCATATATATAAAATTTACTAATCGACTATCAGCCTTTAAGTTGAAAAAATGTGCTCTTATTTGGCATCCACAAAATGAGCCATTTTTGAGCGAAACACTCTTGTTTCTATACAGTCCAGTCAATTTTAGTACTGGATTCACTATATTAGTTATTCAAAATGAAGCAATCATGATAATAGATTTGTAATAAATTAACCAAAAAATTCCAGGATATCAATTTTCAGATCACTTATACAGTTTTAGATTTTTATCGATCTTCATGCGGTTCAGCTATTTTTCTGAAAAAGGCTCATTTTATCAAAATTAAATAAGAATTCGTCTAAAAGCCCCATCGGTAATTTTTATGTTCTATACAAGAGAGATTGTCGTCTTATACCCGATATTAACCATCTTAAGATTTGTAACTTTTGTGTCGAAAATATTTTTATGCTCCACTTAAAACGAAATCCAATGTGGTTTTAGAAATGCTTAAATAGCTTGTGTTATAAAAAACTTTGCGTGCCAAATACTAGGAAGTATTTTACAGTTGTTGATCGTTCATTGATAAAATTACATTCTACAGTATATATGTCTTCAGTCTTTTCTCAGATACGATAATGTCTTATTAATATTTGCCATTTCAAACTGAATCACATACTTCTTATTCACAGGGTGGTAAAATTTAAGTATCAAATGTACCTACTGTTTCACAACGTTTTGAGTTTTTTTTTGCTATTGGTGTAAGAAGTGTGCTTGGGAACAGGAAAATACTATATGATACTATTTAACACACTACTTAATTTACCCTACGATCCTATTGAACGTCTTTAAATATTGAAATGCATATGTAATGACAGTATATAGTAATGTGATCAATTTCGTTTATACTTGTCAGATTTTATGAAAGTATACCGAGTTCTGTTTGAAATTCGCCAGCACCACTAAAATTCGAATATCCTGTGTATTGGGGGGATTATAAAGTAAATTTGTTTCAATTCTAAAAATAAAATTTGCCGACTTGTTCTTCTAAAGTGTAGCTATATAAATAATCATAATTAATTTGTCTTCAAACAGAGGTTTTAAATAACTGTCGGATAATAACGAAAGAAATTACTGTTAGGTAGTGAAGTGGCATTATATATTATTTCGATAAATTTCCTTTAAAATTCTAAAGTTTCCTTGTATGGAACTAGAATATCAACTAATATGGAAGGTGCACTATATAAAGACTTTTAATATGGATTCATAACATTATTTACAGTGATATCAGTATCAATCTAAATCAACATCTAATGTGTCAAAAATAGTTAACAATCTGTAGTGGTGGAACTCCGCTTGTTATGGGGATTAAATTATTTTTACATATGTTGTAGTAATTCTGAAGCACAGTATGATTTAGAATAGGATGTTGACGATTTTCAATGACTGATAGCTAGTATGTTCGATGCTAGCAGATTTTCACCACTGATTAAAAACAAAATAGAAAGTCTATATCTTATATTTAATGTGCCTTTCAGTATCTTGCTTTATGATTATCATGTAGCTAAAATTGAGAAGAGTTTTAATGTAGTTTGATTGATTAGACTCAAAGAAATTAGATAAAGAAACTTACGCAATTTTATAATTGTGTTTTGATCTATAGCAGCTTAGATATAATTACGTATATCTAAAGTTGTTTTAGAATCTAAATACTATTTTATCTATCCACTGTATTTTTTGCACGGATATATTCACTATAAATGTACATTGATGATATACAACATAAATAAAAAATAAAAGTATTAACACATAAGATCACATCACACCTAATTCTTTGAAAAACTCACTAACAACTTATATGAAAAACAAGACTGGTGATTGTGTTAGTACTTTGGAAAAAGGTTCGAGATGCTCGACACTGTTAGTTTACTTCTATAAGGACAGATTTCATGATATTGTATCAGCCAAATATCTCACAGGATATTTAAAAAAACAATTGTTTAATTTAGTTTCATTTTATTGATATAACACTGTCCTGATAGAGGTAAATTGCTTTTATTTTTGTTCAAAATGTAATTAGACTGTATAAGGTTTAAAACCAGAAAACGATATGTGTTTGTTTATCATCACTATGGAATTTATTTGTTGTTTTTATTGTTTTCTCTAATGAAGATATTTTATTATATATTACTTCTTGCACTTTTATTACCCACCTAAATTTCTCATACCAAATATCTCGTTCCACTATGACTACAGGATGGTCCTTAATTGATACGCCAAAAAGCAATCCTAAATTAAAGTCGTGAACAAAACATACATTTTTTTAATTTGTAACATTTTGTGCGTCTTCAAAAGATTCGAACAAATAGCCATACAAGTAGTTGCTTTCCATTAAAAGTCAATATTTCTCACAGCCCAAACAATCGAGGTGGAAGTTGCTATGCCAAATCTCACTCACTGATGTTGAAAAAGCTGTGGATACCATACACTGATACTATTTAATGCTATCATAAAATGAAGAAAATGCCCTGACTGGTTACTGAACGGAGAATTGAATCGGAGCAATGATGCGGTGGGGTGTGGCCTCCCTACGGCACGACCAATCACAACACTGGACGCCGTACACCCTATGCTGAGAGAGGGGATACGGACGCTTAGTAGATAGAGTAAGGGTCCAGGCCTCTCCAACTCTAGCACTCGGTGATGGTGCACCCCCGTGCTGAACGCAGCGGCACCGATGCCGATCCACCTCCACCTCGACCGCACAGCCGCCGCGACAGAGAGAAAAATATTAGCCGACTGTCTCTCGGGCGCGGGCCATTTCTTAATAGGACACAGTGCACAGGCTGTTGCGTCTTAACGTGCAACTTTTTTTTTAACCGATGTCGTTCAATCCTGCATGGGAAGAAGCCTATTCGTTTGTAAATACTGATGGAAAAGCACAATGTTTAATTTTTCACACCGTAGTGAAGGTTAAGTCCGTAGACTATTCGGATATTATGTAAGCAAAGATTCTACGGATTATGATGGCATTACTGGCGATGCAAGACGAGTGCGAATTGATGAATTAAGGTAAGCCCTTCTAAGTTCTGAAGAGGTAATTATTAATTTGCTCGTGGTGGATTATTATTAATGATTTCGTATCCAAGGGTTTTATGTTTATTTTATTAATAACGACTAAATATGTCTATATGTCTGATTATGCGTTACATTTTGTTGAGTTCATGTTCTCTCTCTCGTATTTAGTTTTCAGATTTCAAACTGTTCTTCTAAAATTGCGAGTCATTTGAATATTTCCATTACATTTTAGTGCAGTTGAAAAAAAAAACAATGCACAAACTCTTATATTTTAATTCGTTATTCCTCAGGTACTCGAACCCGTTTACTGACGGTGTATTTGTCAAAGAATGTTTAGTGGAGTGTGTAGAAATATTGTACCCGTATGTTGGAAGTAACTTTGATGTCTGAGCAAACATTTTCTCGTCGGATACTTGAACTTGGTGCAGATTCAAAAGAACAACTGCGGGAAAAATGTGCCCATTTTGTGCAGTATGCTATAGCTCTCGATGAAAGTAAAGACATTTCTAACACATATTTTGATGCTCATGATGTAGTAGTCACTAATCCTTTAGTCGGTTTTCCTATTTTTTTGGGTATTGAGGAAGTTCACTTTTTGATTTAAGAAAAATACAAACTTAATGAAAAGAAAATATTACTATCAAGATATATATTCGTAAATTCGGCGGGTTTTATTTCTTAGAACGCGTCGGTCGAGACGTCTCCCCACTTCCTCGTGTATACGGTTGCCGCGTAATTCAAATTTGAAATGTGAACTTTCCCACGTGTCAACCTTGTATTAATAGGCAAAAATTAAATTCCAATATGAATGTTCGAATCATTTACTGGCTCAACTTATATCAAAAATCTACAAAAAATTTCTCAATAAAGCTCAAATCTATAATCACAGAAATGACAGTAAATAAAATCGCCGACATATTCCCCAGCGACTGGCACAGATCGGTTTTCATTAGCGCCAATCAGGTGTCTGAGTTCAGCGTTCCACTGGACACGTCGTTGCGCATGTTGATGTCCAAACTCTCGGCCAGAACTTCCAGAATATCCAGGATCAACTCTTTGCTCAACATCCTCAAACGCGGCAACTTCGCCACTTTTGGAAAGTGGTGTACGATTAAATCCAAAGCGTATTTTTTCATGTCGGTCGCTTGCATTTTGTCGGCGGCTTCAAGAATTTGGATGACGTTTTCAAAGGTCACGTTCATCTCCAGATTCTGCTTGCAGAAGGCTTGCAAACGATTGTTGGTGAAACCGTAGAAAAATGGCGCAGAGAAAAGGTACAGGGAGTCTTCTGGAGGCATGTTAGTGTCTCCATAGTAGATATATCGCAGTAGAGAGTCGAATGCCTCTTTGGAAGGGATCATCTCGCCTATCTGGATCTGAAAAAGAAAGTAAATGCCTGCATATTGTTGAACAAACCTTTTAGGATCTACGTTATAGGAACTGTTTATGTTGCACTGTATTGCTGATACAGTGTAGTTTGTAATAGCTAATTGATGTTTATTGTTTATTTACATTGTTTTTACCATCTTCCCAATCCTGTTGACCCACATTCTAGTTTACTCATTTTTGCAGCGGGGCCCAAGCTTGCGAATCTTTGTCAAAAATTGTTCATCAACACATTTAAATTGCAAGGCAGTATTATTAAATGGATTTTACATACGTTGACTTTGCTATCAGCTGGCATAAATGACCTAAACATGGCCTCGAAGTAACCGCATCTTGCGGCCAGGATGGTTTTATGAGCTGGAATCAAATTTCCATCCAAGTTCAGGATAATGTCACAGAATTCGTTACCAGTCACACGTAGAAACATCGCCATGTCTTGTTCCAAAGAGCTGCCCGCCATATCGAAGTGATTCTCTGCCAAAATCTAGAAATACACATGATTTGAGGAAATCAAGAATGCGATATTATGTTTTTGGATGTTACCTGACAGGTACATTAAGAAAGAACCAGAGAAACACCATGTCAGACATTTTCGTCAGTCTGTCTGTCACTACCAAGGACTAGAACCCTTTGAGGGCGTTGCATCTTTGATATTAGTGAAACACATTCTATTATTAAGAAGCTTCTGAGCCCGGAAATACTATGCACCTGTTAGACACAATAGTCACACATAGTTTCCATATATTTGTATTTAGTGGTAGGGAGGCGCAGCCCATTTTGTTGCACATTTGGATAGGTCCTACCAAACGCAGCAATTTTATATAATATAGATATTATACAAATTGTTTTGATATTGGACAATGCATATAAAATAACACTCAACATTAACAACTTAGACCTCGTCAACTGTTATAGCTAGAGAACCGAGTTCTTTTTGAGAAACATTTTATGAT
The DNA here is from genome assembly GCA_963669975.1 of Acanthoscelides obtectus. Classification (NCBI taxonomy): domain Eukaryota; kingdom Metazoa; phylum Arthropoda; class Insecta; order Coleoptera; family Chrysomelidae; genus Acanthoscelides; species Acanthoscelides obtectus. The sequence continues at coordinate 22,333,611 of CAVLJG010000008.1, forward strand.
CCCATATTTTCTCCTTATCTACTTACTTTTTCAGTTTTGAGTAGTTTATACATGATGATGGTTAAGAACGCAAAAACGATTTCTCAAAATTTTCAAATGGAACACCCTATAAATTTCCACACTTTTAGATTCTCCTCTTCACACGCTTTTGCTGATATGGGGCTTATGGGGGTTTGTAGTGTGTTTTTGAGTTATTAAAAACACAGGGAAACCTTGAAAATTTTGGGAAATCGTTCATTTTGCTCTCTTGACCACCCTGTATAAACTATCAAAAAACTATAGTAAATAGAAAAATACATAGTGTGTTATATAAACTTGCTTCGTTTGAAAGGGCCTGTCCAAATCTGCTACAAAATGAAGTTCTTTCCATTTAAAAGATGTAAGTTTGGGTCACCACTTGGTTACGAAACTCCCTGTAATAATATAAATATTTTCCAAGTAAGTAGCATATTGTTGGGCACAATTTTTCTGAGCCTTTGTATCGATTGTTAGCAATCGACACTGTAACACGCCAAGCTACGACCAAAAATCATGAAGAATTCGAAGAGCATCAAAAAACCAAGTTTAGGGTTAGCATAAAATATTCCGTTTTTGCTACTACACTGATTCTCAAAACCAGTAAAGCTTTTTCATCCTTGGCATGGTAGTGATAGTGTAAAATATCATCAAAATCAGCGCGGTACTTTCCGAAATATAGAGGGGCCACGGAATTACCGCAATGGTAACATCCGACGGACTGAAATCAATGACATGGTTTTTCGCGATTTTCATGTCATGTAACATCAAAAAGACATAATATGCCGATTTCGTATTTTTCTGCGTTTACAACAATTCCTCGTCAATCGACGTGATAGGTAAAAGAAACGCAATCACGCATCACAAATATCTGCTTTAAAAATGTAGGAATAGCTACTTGCCTTTTCTTTTTGTAAAGGCATTTGTTTCCTCCTGATAATCTCCACCATAAGGCTTCTCTCTAGAAACTCAAACTCAATACTCATTACAATTTGATTATAGTTGCTTTCTTTAACAATGAACCGAAGACAATGTTCTTTGATGAAGTCCAGTTGCAGTTGGTCGGCATTTCTGAGTGCTACCAAAACGTTTTTCAAACAGATCGTCGCATTTAAGTATTGGACGCACAAGTGCTCCAAACGGACCATGTTGAACTGCACAGCCAGTCTGAAATATGTTTCTTTCAAAAAACAGCTTGAAATTAATTCAAAACTGGTATCACAACGATAGGTCTACATTTCAAGGCTATTATATGTAATAGTTAGGTATATGGTTTCGAATTCAGGCACAAGTTGTTCATCATTTTTGGGAGTACCTGGTTATTGCAATCTTTTTTTTTATTTGGTTGTTTTACAGTCAAATTGTCCTGATATCGTATATAGTCGACAGAGATTTCATGTACTAACTGTGGGCTATAGTAATATCGACAAAAGTTTCTGAGACTCCTGGTATTGGCCTAGCTTCAGCCACCAACAAGAGGTCGTTCCAAATTAATTAAATAATACATTAAACTTCAAATCTCATTGACCAAACACTAGGGAGATGTTTTCAATTCTCGCGACACTATTGGCCAACGGGTCATAAATGCCTGTCGACAGGCGAATAGAAAAATTATAATTTGACGACTAAGTGCTCAGGTTAGTTTTGACGTGGGTTGAATGAAGTTTGGATAAGGTTAAGTAATATAATGAAACAATATTTTTGGAACATCATATACTAAGTGACATATAAATCCGAACACCCAGTTTAAATGGTTTTATTTTAATAAAATTTTGTATAAGTACTTAATGAAGCATAATGAGTAAATGATAAAAATTTCAAAATGATTGCACTGCTTTAAAGCCCTTTGACCTTTAATAATGTGTGGATGCATCCTGATGTGCTACGCATTCAACAACGCGCCTAGGCATGCTTCTGATCAGGTGGTCAATGTCCTCCTGTGGTATCTCATTCCAGGCATCCACCAACTCCTCTCGAAGTGCTTCTAGAGTCTGAGGAGGACGTTGCAAATTGAGCAATCTCCTACCCATCATATCCCACACGTGCTCAATTGGGGATAAGTCGGGAGATCTTGGTGGCCATGGTAACAATGTGACATCATTATGTTGAAAGAAGTCTATTGTGACTCTTGCAACATGTGGTCGGGCATTATCTTGTTGGAAAGTTGGATCTGCCAGGGTGTCAAGATAGGGTAAAAGATGGGGTTCTAGAACTTCGTGGATATAACGCTGCGCGTTCATGTTACCTCTGATGAAGATTAAAGGTGACCTGGAACCATAACTCCAACAGTGTGATGAACATGTCTTTCAACAAAAAACTGTGGATTCCTCCTTTCACCACGTCGCCTTCTAACCCTGGCACGACCATCGTGCATGCCTAAACAAAATCGAGACTCGTCACTAAAGACAATACTGTTCCATTCCTGATCCCAGAGTGACCGTTGTCTGCACCACTCAAGGCGATTACGTCGGTGTTCTCGAGTTAAAGGGAGGACCCAGTGTGGCCGGTATGAAAACAAGCCAAAACTTCTCATTCGTCGGTAAACACTTCGCATGCCAATAGGTCTTCCGTGTTCTGCAAATCATTCATTTGCAATGGACCTGGTAGTGGAGAAACGGTCCCTTAAGGCCAATAATCTTAGGCGGCGATCTTCACGGTCTGTTGTTCTACAGCGGCGTCCAGTGCCCCTTGCTCTTTTCGTACGGCCTTCTCGAAGCCATGCCTGACAACACCTAACCACAGTGTCTACACTTCTTTGCACTCTAACTGCAACTGCCCGAAAAGAAAGTCCAGCTTCCCGAAGTCCCACTATACGGCCCCTATCAAACTCACTAAGTTGACGAAATCGTACAGGTCTCCGTACTCTAGGCATCGTAACCGATCGTAAAGGATGTCAAGAACCAAAATCCGCCAACGTTGATTCTTTACTGCGGCTGAAATTCATTTTTAGAGCGATAGTGAATTAAAAAAACCGGAATGTCCAACTGATAAGGCTGAAAATTTTTTCACTTGTTATTTACAGTAAGATAAATACATTCACCAACTTTTATTAAAATAAAACCATTTAAACTGGGTGTTCGGATTTATATGTCACTTAGTATATAAGCCGCTGCCACGTTGTCAGAATTGATTAACGCCTCCAAAGTACATAATGAGGTTATTTGCATTCTTGTGTGGACTGTCAGAGATTTCATATTTGGTGCTTCAAGAACAAATTAGATCTGCGTCAATTTTCAAAAATCAATACTTTGGTGTATTTTGATAATATGCTTACCTGTATACATCCATCATCCTGAGTACAATTCTGTTAGAGAAAGGATCCTCGCCCTCCTTAACTTTTTTGGTAGGATCAATACAATCCATATAAATGTAGTTTAGTACCATTTCAAATGCTTCAGGATCAGCATCTGGGAGTTTTACCTCCAAAAAGGGAAGATCAGTGAAGGTGACGTTTGACGTACCTACGACAAAAATAAAATGTATATATAGGTGACTATACAGGGTGTTTCCAACACATTGGGCAAACATTTAAAGGACTCTGCACTATCCAGTGAACAAAGTTACCTCATCTAGATCGATACAGACGGACTAGCCCTAGTAGAAGTAGTGGTTCAAAAATGACATTTTTGAAAAGCCGAATGTTGACTTTAAAATGGATAAAATGAATCGTTTTTGAGAGAGGCAATATCGTTTCATTACTGCTACTATCGATATACACTGCAGCCAATCCCCTAAAAACCGAACATAGGCTTAAAATTTGGTTGATCTGAAAATATCTTGAACATTTTTCGGTTACTGATTATGAATCTGTTGTCAAAACTGCTATATTTTGAAAATGGTGATCCACTATATGGGCAAATCGTAACAAGTATCATAAAATATAAAGCAGTACTGGAACAAGGCTCTTTTTATGGGAATCCAACCAGGATCAATTTTTTTCAGTGAATGATATGGCTTTCTAAAAATATAATTTTTATGGTACAGGGTGTAGAAAATAGCAATATTGCATTAGGGCTAGTCTGACCATGGTGATCTAAATCTCTCGTTTTTGGTGGACATCATCATTTGACGCCTCAACTGGTTACTGTGTGTTAAAATTTAACACTGTCGCTCAGAAATGATTTGAAAAGAACTAATTTTCAGTATTATGATTTAGGCTCATGAGGATGAAACAGTCTTAGTATAAGCCATAAAATCACACATAGAATTTTTGAAAATTATGCATAGGTAGAGGAATCTTCAAATTAAACTTACCAAAAACTCTTTCGAGATGTTTGTCTCTGTTCTCTTTTGCTTGCCTTATTTTGTTACGTAGATAGGCTGATCTGGCAGCTACAAGAGCCAGATGCCCTGAAATTCTATCCTCTTCGGGGCCTACCATAAATTTTACGTCACAAAATTGCCTGCTTTCCAGTAATTTGCCATAATCATCATGCAAAGTGCATTTTGGATAGTTGGCGAATTGAAACCTATAAAAACCATTTAACACTATTTCCCCGGAATCGATGCACAGGATGTTGTCAGAAAAATATACGGATAGACACAGATATGAACAAGATTCATATTCGCTGAGTGCGCGATGATACCGCCACCGAAACGATATCAGACAGAAACATTTGTGCTTGATCAGTGCCATATGAATATAAACGGATATCAATGGAAGTCACAGACATTCAGTCGACGGGGAATTAGCAACAAGTTATATTTTAAACTCATCTGACAAATTTATATTTTGACGTACTGAATCTGCCCTTCACATTTTCTGGCAACATTCTGCAACACTGTATATTCGCGATAGTTGAAAACAACTAACAAAAGTATTGTGATCCCAAACAGTTCCTATTTGCAACACTACGTTTTTAGGATGTTCTGTGATTATTACTGAGAAGGATATGTTATATTTATTTAATCATTTTCTATATGGGTAAATAAATATAATTTTGTATTACTATTATAGTTTCCTGACCATTCTGTCACCACTATTCTCAATATATTTTTGCACGTTTTTGAAAAAGTCGATCATTTGTAGACATCTGAGCGAATCAACATTGTTTTAATGCCTTATGTGATCAAATTATTCGATGGAATTTTCCATAGACTTGCCTGTACATTTCACCACTGCGGACATTGTTATCTACAGTTCCTCCAAATACAAACATTGCATCTCCCAAAACTGCTGCCGCATGGAACAGACGACCAGTAGGAACTATAGATTCTTGATCAGGTCGAACCTACAACATGTTTGATAGTCAGAAAGTAACATTACTGTGTTAATTCAGTTCCATATCAATGGGCTGACAGACGGACGGAAGCTATATCACTAATTATTCAAGGTTTTATCTTGTTAGCACCTGTATAATAAGGTCATGTTAAAAATGCTTTCAAGGATTTACACATGTCTAGATGATATTTTTTCAAGGTTACATAACATCACCAAAAGTCATGTCATTCATTTCCTCAGGTCTATCTTGTCTCTACTCTACTACAATATCGAGGACAAAAAAGCTTTATATGGTCTGAAAATCGGTCCAGTGGCGGCAGAGTTAAAAGCAAAAAACGAAAAATTCTAGAACGTCTCCACACCTCGTTTTCCGATGTTTTTCCGTTTTTGATTGTTGGGCGAAGTCAAAAAAGTTTTTTTGGAGGAGCCGCTATTCTTAAAAATTCTTAAGCTAAGTTTTAACTTCCTGACTACAAACGTAAAGCTGAAGATTAAATACCGTTTAAGCAACAAAAACAAATTATGACATATGGAAATAAAATGTATTATTGAAATTTTTTGATTTGTATGTTGAAAAAGGTCGCCAATGTAACCGAAACGTTGGGAAAACTTCAACACTACATATATGCGGTTTTATTTGACGGCGAATGGATCATGGAGATTCAGAAACAAAAATATCGGAATCAGTTAATTATCGTTTCGCTTATTACCAATGACACTAAGGCCCGTATCGTCAGTCATCCCTACAATTGTAGGGCGCGTTTATGGCCTCATACTGCTTTCTCTCCTTGAAAAATACCTAGATTACACTTGTCCCGTGTCAGCGTCAGCGCTCTCCTATTGTGAAGATATGTTTTCTTTTTAAATTGTAGGAAATTTCAGGCTGATAAAACATGATATAACTCAAAAGCAAGCACAATTTGATGCAAATAGATGTTTGTGACATAACCTCAAAATAGAGCGCTGACACGGAGAAGTAGAAAACTATGACAATCAAGGAGGCCTACAATTGTAGGGCGCGTTTATGGCCTCCTTGATTGTCATACTCCTTTCTCTCCTTCAAAAATTTCTAGTTTACACTTGTCCGGTGTCAGCGTCAGCGCTGTCCTAGTGTGAAGATATGTTTTCTTTTTAAATTGTAGGAAATTTCAGGCTGATAAAACATGATATAACTCAAAAGCAAGCACAACTTGATGCAAATAGATGTTTGTGACATAACCTCAAAATAGAGTTCTGACACGGAGAAGTAGAAAACTATGACAATCAAGGAGGCCATAAAGGCGCCCTACAATTATAGGGACGACTGACGATACGGGCCTAAGACTTCTCGTGTAATGTTTCAGCGCTCGCCAAACGGATTCTTTGATACATAACACGTGTTTAGATGAGTAGATACCATCTTCAAGGCGAGATTACAATGTTTTCGAGATTCAAGCGGTTTTAATACTACTGGATGCTACCCTTTAAGCAGTGAGCGCTATAGTATAAAGTGAGGGACGAGAGAGTAGCTCGTTCATCACATGTTTGCTATGCGGCCCAGCCAATGTTGCAGTTGTTTAAATCGCATAATAATACAGTTAATTCGTTCAATACCTGGCTCCACGTGCAGGCGTCCAAGTCGAAGCAGTGTAGGTCGCTGGATAATGCTGAATCGGCAGCCCCACCAAATACGTACAGGTGCCGGTCCCCGTATGCGACCATCGTATGCCCATATCGACGTGCGGGGGCCGGTGGGGCACCACGTAGCACGTGCTCCGTTGATATTCGGGTCCACCTGTAAATAATGGATAGTGAATACAAGGTGATTGAATAGTCTGGTAACTACTACAGCGCACCTAATGACCACAGCCGTCGATGCTACAAAACAATAGTCTGTGAGATTTCATTTTTAACCTGTTATTGTAAAATTTTTAGGTATACCAAAGGCTTTTAGAATTCCCATGCAAAAATATTTTAGCCTGGCGTCAACTATGAAAATTTGTCGCAGCTATGTTTTCTCCTCTCCGTAATAACTAGAAATCTACTTTGAATAGGTGTGGGTCTCCTAGATGGCAACGTAGCCAACTATATAGACGTATAGTTACTCACTTCTCACATTATTGGTGATTTTGGGGCGCAATTGCGCCAAAAGGTTACTGAGAATTCTAGTTCGGAGAGGAGGAGAGGAATTTAAAACATAACTCCCACACTTCTACATTCTGGTAATATAAATACATGTCATATTTTACCAAATTTGTAGGTTTGATCAAAAATTAAATCCCTAAGCACCTACTGGGATATGCAAACAAATATCATAAATCGTATGTGTTTATGACAAAAATCAGCTTCAAACTTTCAGTTACTTTTTGAATATGCATTACTTTCTCGAACAAGTGTATGTTACATAAAAATAATTCAAGCTTGTTTATCGCTAATTGGCATAAGGTGTGTAATACTCACGTTTTGCCCTTAAAACTGAATTGGAAGAGAGAATTTGTGATTTTGGCACCACTTTGCCCACTGAAGACAAACATACAGTCTCTAGCAACTGCTACTGGGAAATTACAACATGTGGGTGGGCATTCGCCTTTTTGGTCAACCTCTTCCCAGGATCTCGGATCACCCTGGAATAAAATATCAAATGAAATTTTAATTTCTTAATAATCCCAAATAATAGTCATATTTACTGTATTATAACTGATACTCTACGAGATAATTCGAGCCACGTGTACAGAGAGTCTTAATATTAGGTAATTCGGGATTTTCGAGGTGCTGATGCTCTAATGACAAAAAATTGGAAAAATTAGGTTCTTATTGAAGATGTGTAGGGATACCATTTATAAGTCAGTGTAAATGACAACAATGTGTGGGTACTGCACGCCCAGTGACGAATTTTTTGACAAGAGAGGGTAGGAGAAGTTGAAAGACATTCACTTAAGTAGTTACAAACCGTCAATGGAATAGTCCACATATCATTCAGTCTAGCATTTCCATCATATCCAGCAAATATCCATAGCTTGTTGTCAAAGACTGCCGCGCCATGTGCCGACCTCGGTACTGGCGTTTTGCCAGTGAATCTCCACTCTATCCACTGGCCTGAGCCGAATTTGTACTCAAACAAATCATTCTTATTTGTCAGATTTGAATTGGAGTGGATGTCGCCTGTGTAGCCACCAAACACATACATACTGCTGTTATGCACCACTGTAGAATGATGGTATCTATCGAAACGCATAGTATGTTACATACTTAGGTGGCGAAATGGAGAAATAGGCCATCATTGGCCAGGCAAGTTCGATATTCTGAGGGATATAATGCGCGAGGACAATAATGGCCTTCTCCACTGAGGTATGCATAAATACATTTGCCATGAACAGGGTGTCCAGTTTGAAAGTTGACATTTCAAATTTGAATTACGCGGCAGTCATATACGCGAGGAAGTGGGGAGAGGTCTTGATCGACGCTTTCAGCGTGTGGGTTAAATAGTCACAATGGAACGTTGGACCAGAGCGCAACGTGCTTTTGCTATCGAGGCTTACTTTAAGAGTGGTGATTCATAAGCAGCTGCAATACCAAAGAAAATTTGCGTCTAGTAAGTGATGGCAAACATTTGGACTTGATAATATGTATTAAAATAAAACCCGCCAAATTTACGAATATGTTGATAGCAATAAACATTTTTTTTCATCAAGTTTATATTTTTTTCTTAAATCAGTGAACTTTCCCACAGGACACCCTGCATAAATATAACATGAAAGAAATGTGGCATAAGCATGTCACGATCGGATAGTAAAATAGGAGAAACCTTGGTTGGTTCTTAGTTCTGCTTTTATATTCAAAAACGCTTTTTTGTTCTAACTAGGTTTCAGGTAATATTCACAGTGACAAAGCTATTATTATACATTTGCTACCGATTCTCAAATGTTTTGAAACAAAGTGACAAGGAGACTTCAATAAAATACAATTTTAAACAGAATTCATATTTTACCTAGCTATTTTTTATTATTTACCTACAGAGAAAAATAAATAGAAGTATTGTGTTCAATAATGGTAATATCTCAAGTTAGTAGTGAAAAAGTATATTACTGCTATTTTTGGATTGCGTGTCTGGGTGTTCAACATATATGACCACAGTCTAACATAGGCCTAGTTTGATATGGACCAGATAGTGTGTGTCACTCAATTGGTAAGGATGCTCTTGTTTTATATATTCATTGATTTTTCATCTAGTTTTTTACTGTTTCCTTGTAATGTTCCACATCAAAGAGTTTTCAAATTGTCAAGATCAAAATAATAATTTGACAGTTATTTTTCATATTTTCAGCCCCAAGTAACTGGTAAAGCAAAGTCATAAGCATGACTGTTTGACATCTTTTAACATTTTATTTCTGTATCCCATCAATCAATAAACAAGAAAAAGGGAAAGACAGGATGAAAGCGGTGAATTAAATAAAAGAGAGGTAGAACGAAGGAAAAGTACATATAACCAACTCACAAAAATAAATTAGATAGGAATATAGTTACAATGGGTGCTTTGAAGAAACTGCACCAATTACTGACAGTAACCATTTCATACTGCATTAAAATTGGTGTAGAATGAACAATGATGAATCAATACAGGATAGACAGTGATATGGGCTTTGGAGAATACTTACCTAGGAGCTGGCGGACACCCAGTAGCAAAAGCTCTACCCCAACTCTTCTCTTTCACATCAAATCTCAACAGATCATTCAACATGCTCTTACCATTATCACCTCCAAAGACATATATAGCATCTTTATATGCAACTACAGTGTGTTTGCTGCGTCTAAGAGAATGAATATATAAAATGAAAACAAGAATGTATTGTAGCAGTGTGAGTTGAAAGAATTTGTATCCTTTACATACCTGGCTCCTACAAATTCATCACATTCTGGCATACGTTTCCATCGATGTATAGCCTCAAATGGGCCAATTTCTAGAGTTAGGGCAGTTATATCAGCTGCTGCTATAGTGTTGCCACTCATAGTTCCAGCAACTATTGTTTATCCACAGACTTGTTATAGTACAAAGCAAGAACTGTTATTGTTTGTATACAAATGTCAATTCATCATTTTTGAAAAAACTCATCATTCAATAGATAAAAATGCACTGTCCAACACAAGTCTCAATGCCTGCAGAAAACTTTGACAAAAATCAATACATATTTTATGTTGATCTTTTTGACAGTAAACCTAACCTACAAAATTGTTTTGACGTAGGGCATCCTGGAACGGGTATAGCTCATAGAGGGCAGCACATATTTTTATTAGGAATTTAATGAAAACATGCCTATAGAACAGATGACACTATTGTCATCATGCTTTGGAAAATGTTGAAATTTTACAAAAAGGTGATTTCTTAATCCCATTCAGGGGGAAAGTCATTTCACTGACATATATATTCAATCAATAGGATTTATTCAAAATAAATTAGTTACAAAGTGAAACTAAATGAAGCAATTAATCTAGATGATTGGTTGATATATATTGGTTCCATGAGTCGACGTTAAGCCGAAAAGGCAAAGTCATAATAGTTATCCGAAAAATATTTAAAAAAATCTTAGGTGTGCTTGAAAAATTATAGGTATTTTAAAAAAAAACTAGAAATTTCACTTCTTTTTAATTTTAACCTTGCTCAGCTTTAACTGACTGTATTTAAAAAAAAACGTACTACGAGAGTTTGGCAAGTAACTTTAAAAGTTGGCGCATTTAATAAGGATTCCAAAATGGTCTAACACACAGAAGATTATTAGTTAAATTATGCACAATTTTTATTTAAAAACCCATTTTTAAACAAGTTTTTACTTAAATGAATATTAGAATCATTTTATCTCCCAAAGGCTTTTTCTAGTTTGAGTGAAACAAAGAGCCATTTTACGAAGTGCGAGCCAGACAGATAGTGTCGCTATGTTATGCTACTTGCTATTGCACACTGATTCGTATGTAACGCTCCTTAGTTTACTGCGCATCTTTACGTATTCGTTTGTGTTGATTTCGTACTTTTACTACTTATATGTATTTTTCTTATTATTGTGACTTTGCCGATCACTCGGTTTCGGCTTGACGTCGACTTCTGGGACACCCTGTATATTTATATTCTATGGATTGGTTTTCTATTTTGTGCTTTTAAGCAGGCTAATGGGTCATAATACTTTTGAAAAGGCATACTTACTTTTTCAACACTTTATTTGAATACCTATAAAAACATGATATATTCATATATTAGATTAGTTTATAAACTAACTATATCCTTATCACAGTCAATGACAATATTCCTATTATATAATATTTTATAACTTGAAATTAAATTACAATTACGTGAAACTTTTTTATGTCAACTTATTAAGAAAACGTCGAATTCCTAGCCGCACTGCTGCAGCATTACCTTCCGATCATCGATCAATTGTCATAAACATTGAAGATAACAAATGAGGCAGCACAAAGCGCCATCTATCACCAGAATCGACCACTGCTAGAGCACATAGCTGCTATTTGTTGGATCTGTAAAGATCTCAGTTGGTCTTATTTCAATGGCCTGTACCTCCCGGGGTAGAGGATAGTTGCGATGCTCTCGTTCGTTGTCCCAGAGACGAAAGACCAATCCTAGACTAGGCTGATGAGTAGCCAAAAAGCACGAAACAGCTGTCTACGGTTGGCTGTCTTCTGGTCAGACGGACGAAAGCATCCTGTTTAGGTTCTACAAAATGACGTTGTACTTGTCGACTATGGTCGATTAGAATTCCTATAAAATATTTTTATAAAATACAGCAGCATCGAAACCATTTAGATACAGAGGTATTGGTGACCACTTCATCATGCACAGACCTGAAAAAATATTAGTGATGTGTTCATTCAACAATCTTGAAGGGCTACAGTGTTCAACTAAAAGCTTAATCTCAGTATTTTAATGAAAATGATGTTACTTTCTTTAGATATGAGCGTTTACTTGGGCTTTTAAGTCTAATCATATTAGACGAAATTACCCCTGGTTTGCGAAATAATTGTAGTCTGCTTTTATTGCTGCAAAAAATGGGCACTCCAATGTTTGTGGGAAAACTTTTTTTTCGGTAACAAAGAATCAGAAAACGTGTTTTTTGGCATTCAATCGAAACTGTTTGCAGCAACGAAAAAGCTCTTCATATAAGATTTTTAGGCATTTATGAGACCTACAAAATGAGACCATACATAAAAAGATCCGACTGATAGCAAAAACGTTATGGCCGAAAAACGAGACAAACTGCAATTTTTGGCACTTGGTAATGCGTAATTAGACGAAAATACCCCTGGTTTGCGAAATAATTGTAAAGTCTGGTTTTATTGCTGGAAGTTGTCCAAGGAGGTATTTAAAACATGGACGCATGAAATAGGTTGCACCAATTATTGTGGGAAAACGTTTTCGGCAACAAAGAATGAGAAAACGTGTTTTTGGAATTCAATCAAAACTGTAGGCAGAAGCGAAACAACTCTTTATATAAGATTTTTAGGTATTTATGAGACCTACAAAATGAGACAACACATAAAAAGATCCCAGTAATACCAAAAAAGTTATGGCCGAAAACCGAGGCAAACTGCAAGTTTTGGCACTTGGTTGTGCAATGACGGTTTCTCGCAGATACTTGAAAATCTCCAAATTCGTAGGATTCATACTTCTAAATAACCATAACAAAATTGAAGTAGATTGATCAAGTAGTTTTCGAGAATTTCTAATTGTTTATCCCAAAACACCTGTTTTCCGACCATCACTACTAGTTTATTGAGCAATATAGAGGGTTAGTTCAAAAGGCATTTTATAGCAAATACACTAGTTTACCTTGCCGATATGAATCGCAAACCATTCCGGAAGATAAATGTTATTTTTATGCAAAAAAGAATGGGTTACGTTTTTTGCTTCTAAACAAATTCAAACATTTCGTATTTGTGAGTAATTACAACAAAAGGTGATTGACACATCCGCTTTTTCTTAAAATGTGTATCAGAACGTATGTTTTTCGAATATTTTGGCGCATTTGCTCTATTACTCACAAATACGAAATGTTTGAATTTGTTTAGAAGAAAACGTAACTTTATTTTTCGCATATAAATAACCTTTTGGAATGGTTTGTGATTCATATCGGCCAGGTAAACACGAGTATTTTACTATTAAATGCTCTTTGAACTCCAATTTTGTTGTTGTTATTTACAAGTACGAAACCTACGGATATGAAGAATTTCAAGTAGTTGCGTGAAATTATCGTCGCATTACGAGACTTTACTATTATTTCAGGGAAATTTGCTAATATGATTAGACTATTTATATAGATAGATTAACATAAGACATGGAAGTAACATTTTTCGACACTTTTCAGTTGGTAACATCAATTTGTATTTTGGTACTGTAAAAACAACTAAAAATACTATGAACCTAAACTAAAGTAAATATACAGAGGAATTCTTAACAAAAAATAGCAAAGAATAAGGATTCTACCACATAGACAAAGCAAAAATGTATGATAATAGAAATATCACCACAAAATTAAAAAAATAAAACCACGACGGGGCCAAACAGTATAAAATTGTCGAAATAAACACTACTTCACTTGGATGAAATATACACCTTGAAGAATTTCCATCACACGAGTCAACCGCAATATGAGGTACATCTTTCAATTGCACCTGTACATCTTTCAATTGCACCTTACAACTATTATTACATCCAGCTTCCTTGATATTTTTGAAATCTTTAGGTGACGAAGAATTTCCATCACACGAGTCAACCGCAATATGAGGTACATCTTTCAATTGCACCTGTACATCTTTCAATTGCACCTTACAACTATTATTACATCCAGCTTCCTTGATATTTTTGAAATCTTTAGGTGACTGCACATATGCGATGCCACCATGGATTTGGCACTTTAATCCTAGTTTTCGACCGACAGCACGATGAAATTCAAGTTTCTGTCGGATTTGTCTCCATAACTACGAAATAATAAACGAATATTAGGTAAGTTTTAGCTAATGAACTGTCAATGTATGCACAAAATAACGAACAATGAAAATTAACTTCTTAGTAATCATATTTCAAAATGCAATATAATATTGAAGCTTGCTTACTTTACTTCTGGCAGACAGGTGTCTTATATTTCCCATAATGTAGAGGCCCTCTCTTGCTCTGGAAAGAGCTACACATACTCTTTTTTCGTTCGACAAAAAGCCTATTCTACGGTGAGCGTTATTTCTGACCAAAGACAATAGAATTATTTTATTTTCTTCACCCTAAAGAAATTATAAAGGAAGTCAGCTTTCATATAGGGTTCCCAATATATAACTGACTGATTTAAATTGCGCACCATTTTTGATACACGCATTTCAGTAGGTGGCGCTGCAGTAGTTGTTTAAATGTGTCCAATTCATCATGGAGCGCTACACGATCCCACCACGCGTTCGTATTGTTGAAACGTTTTACTTAAATAATGAGTCGATTGTTGCAACGATTCGGAAGCTACGACAAGATGTCGGTGTCAACACCATTCGTCAGTTGGTGCGGAAATTTGATCAAACAGGTGAAGTTGAAGACTTGCCAAGGTCGGGCCGTGTTCGAACTGTTCGTACTCCGGAATATATCGAGAGAGTTCGTGAAAGTGTAGAGGAGCACCCTGAAAGGGTATTCGTCGCACGTCATTATGCACTATTTTAAAAAAATGATTGCATTTGCGGCCACACAAAATTCAGTTAACCCAAGAACTACAGCCTAGTGACCATGAATGAATGAATGAATCTTGAAATTAGACGCATTTCGGCCACCATAAGGATCCAGTACATAGGTTGCTTAAGCGGGCCCTTATGCACCTCTACATTCCTTAGATCACTAGCCTCGTCCTTTTAGCGAAGTTGAGAATCGCCTTGAGTCCAAGCTCCTTGACGTCCTGAGGGTCCAAAGTTAATGAACCCCAGTATAGTCTGCCTATAGTAGCTCAGAGCTTCACAGCGTCACCAAACGTGCGCCGAGGTCTCTTCCTCTACCCCGCAGCGTTCACACAAGGGATCCTCAACCACCCTCATCACGTGCAGATGGCGCCTTAACGTGTTGTGGCCAGACAACAGTCCCACCAGCAACCTTAGGTTGGCTCTATCCAGAGATAAGCAGAAACGTCCATCCTTAGCTCTGGGCCCTTCAATGAGTTTCCGTGCCTGGCGGAGATACTTCTCCATTTCTGAGAGTGTTGTCTTGCAACCCACGTCTCCATTTTCCTCCTAGCTCTATGCGCAGTCACTCCTAGAGCTGGCCGACAATACAGTCATGCAATATTGCAGCTTAATAGCCAAAATAACGATTTTTGCCGACAACTGATAATGAGCGATGAAGCCCACTTTGATATGAACCGATTTGTTAATAAGCAGAATTGTCGTATCTGGGAATTAGACAGCCCTCGTGTTATCCATCAACGACCACTACATCCTCGTCGAGTCACAGTTTGGTGCGGTATACTGTAGAGCAGCTGAAGGACAATATTACGGGAGCGTTTGAAAATATTCCTCCCGAAACTTATCAAAAAAAAAAAGTGCAATCAAGAGGACTAGGATTTGTGCGTCTTCTAGAGGCGGACATTTGTATGATGCTATTTTTCATACATAATTTTAATAAAATAAATAAGTTTCAATAAAAGATTAAGATGAGAAAAAAAGGACGTATTTTATTTCATTTCACAAATATTCAAGATACAAACCAGTCAGTTATATATCGGCCACCCTGTATATGTACTCTTACTTTGAAAATAATATACTGTACAATAAAAAAAGAATACCTGATAATCATCAACAGATTTAATTGCAATCTTTTTCATGCCTTCATGGGAACACAACCGCCTCTCTTTATCGAGCGTTTTGACTTGACCCAAGTAACCTGATAATATGGTTATTTCTTCAGGCTGATAACCATTCATCAATAAGTATTGAGCTAGACTAATGAGAAACCTGGCCTCATGAGTATTTTTCTTGCTTTGTTCTAATGCATCTGAAGAAGCAAATAGTAGTCCGGTTTGGTGTGTCTCAGTTTAAGTACTCAAAGCATATTGTAGACTTGTTAATATAATAAAAATCGTATAATTTTCAATATACTAATATTTTGTTCAATGGAGATGTGTTCTGAATGTTGGAACTTTCTAGAAACAACAATCTTAATGTGTGATAACATAGCAATAGCAGTAAACCCACAGGAATATTTCCTCATGTTGACTATATGCTGTGTCCCAGTTTTAAGAACATCCTAAAATATTGATAAAGGGTGTAAAACCCAAGTCCTACCTTCTTCCAGCTCATTATGGTCCAAGAAAAAGGCATTTCCATCAATTCCTCTTACGTCAGGATATTTTGTGACAGATTCGTGATCTTTAAGATTAGGGTATATGGCAGGAACGATCAGTCTTGATATCTCGGGCCTCATCCGATGCTGAACATTCAACGTGTGACACTCAACACCATTCATCACCATACGTTCGAATAGACTGACACCTAGGTTATACTTCGTGTCGATCTCATAGTCGGCTACGGATGGACGGAGTTGCTGGTGATCTCCTATTAGGATTAGATGTTTGCAGTGTTTCGTAACAACCTAAAAATTGGGTTAAAACATAAATAAAAAATTAAAGACACTGGTCCTATGCCGTGTACACCGGGCGTTTCATCATTGGGATCTCAGCCGATTAAATGATTTAGATAACTAAGAAACACTATTTGAGGTGGAATTTCAAATCAAATAGCATACTGGCATTAAGGGAGGCGAGCACTAGCCAAGAAAATTCAAAACTAAGTATGTTGCTGAAAATATGTGAAATTGGCGACTTCAAGAGTTCTGTGTTCCAATCATGAGATAATATTATTAATACTGAAGCTACACAGCCCTACTACATTTATATACGAAAGCAATACACGACGAATTTTTCATGTATTTTCACGGACTTTGAATCCTCTGTTGGTGCTGGCCACACTAAGACTGTCAGTACCAGGGTCAATTGTGAGAATATCACTTTTTTAGAAAAGCTGGAGTTTTGCAATGTCAACATTTTTTCAATCACAATCAAAATTTTTATTCAGCTCCAAAGCCAAAGGAAAAAGAAAATCGAACACAGAAAGAAATGAAAGAGATGAGGCTGGAAAGATTTCTAGTTGAAAAGTACTGCCATTTTCGTCGTATTTATCAAGGCAAGAACAACTCAGTTTTAAAATTCACCAAGAACAGAACAAATTGAAAGCGTATCTTAACAGAGAATCCATACTAACGAGATCTTGCAGTAGAATCAACATTAATCAAATATAGGTCAAACCCGACTCCAAATAACAATAATCGGTATCAAGATATTGGTTATCAAAAAACCAACAATTCTACAATCTATGCCGATACGATAGCTTGGCTGTTCCAAATCCGTTCGGTGATGATTCAGAACAATTTCGCGAGCGATTTGAATATTGAAAAGTCTTATTTTTGAAACACTTACTGAAACCACGTGTGCTTCTAGAACTTCTGCAGCTTCTTCAACCACAATAATGGGACATTTCAACAGTTCCAATGTGCTACGCATTCTAGCAGCACATGTGGTGGTCATTCCTATGACTTTCATTCTTTTCATCAACTCTACATTGTCTGGCAGACTCGCTCTGTCGAAATCCTTGTAGGCCTCCTTGCATTCAACAATAGCCCTTGAAATCGTCAGAATGATGTACCATTCCATGCAAAGTAAAATGTCTAACAATTGTTAGGATATAAATACAACTATGGACAGCCAAATACGTCTAGGTGTTGGTCCAGACTTTTTGAGATAAATGAGATCCCATAACTGTCTCGTAGTCAAAATCGTAATTGGATAATCACCACTATAAAATTAAGACGGACCAACTCTGATTTCATATATTGTTAGTTAGGCACTAATGATATAAGTATTAGGTACAGGGTGGCTCCAAAAAACAATTGTGATATTTCTAGACGAAAAAGTACATCCAAAAATAATAAAGCAAGTTCTTATAAACATAGGTCCTAAAAGGAATTCTGGAAAACCGCAATTCACTCAAAAATTTTGTAATCATTTAACCCCCCAAAAATGTTATACCAAAATACATTTTGTGTTTATATATGATAGACAAAATTCAAAAAATATTATAATGGCGAGTAGCTATGGGATATGAAGCTTATTTTGATAAAAAGTTTGTTACTCTATTTGCAAAAGTGGTTGACAAGCTGACAAAGTTGAGTGTTTTTTCGGACAAATATCCCGTAGCTCCAGAAAGAGCGATCCAACCCCCCTACATGTTGAGGTTGCTACATAGTTATGAATCACCCTGTAGAGACCGGCATAAGTGAGAAACGTAAAGTTATCTAAAATTGTGCAGCTATTTTAGGTATCTTTTTGATTCACCATCTATTTCCTACACTCCAGTGACATTTTTTTAACATCTATTAGTGATGTAATGAGTATTCGCATTCGCAAATATTCCCATAATATATCCGCGGTTACTTTACGGATATATCAGAAAACGAACATGAAAATAATATTAGGTTCCTAAACATAATTTGAAATTAATTACAAATCTTTTACAAATAAAGAATTCAATTAAAAACAATTCTTAAACATCTTGTAGAAAAGAATAATAATTACGCAAACTACTTTTCCTATATATTTTTTAACAACGAATCGATAACCAAACTGAAGCAGGAGACTAAACTTCAAAAATAAACGCTTCGAAGGGTTCTCTTTTTCGAGAAAAACTGAATATTCGTATTCTCTTACGCGAATGCCTAAAAAAATTGACATTCGTTACTAACTTTTGTTGCATTTTTGCATAAAGTATCTTAACGAATTTGATCCCTTCTCTCCATAACGTTACTTGAAGAATATTCATGTTTCATCAGTAACCAGTACCATTAGTGCCATATAAAAATACAACACTGCATTTTGATATGATGACATTTTAAGAGCTATATTTATATAAAATTGTTATGCTATTTTTGTATGTACTTTTATTTTCCAGTAATATATCCGTTGTTTTTTTAATAACCCTATATTTGTTTCACACTTATGGGTTGGTTATAGTTATCTTGCGAATGCTTACTTGTCGATATTCTCATGATATCTTGCAGCATATTTATCGATCCACTCCCTATAAAGCTGCCATCGTCCACGGACAGGTATATTGAAAGGATTTGTGACTAAATCTGTCATATTACTGATATCTATCTTTGGCAAGTCTGATGTCATGTAATTCTAAAAAAATAAAGATTAATAACCAATAATTAAAGTATCCAACGCAATCCATCCTGTGATTCTTTTCAGATATTTGAAGGTCACCTTGGTAAGAAAAAATCCTTTTAAGTGAATGTGGTATCAGCTGCTGAAGTTTGATCCAAAATTAATCTATATGTGAATTTCTGTCCAGTCTGTCAGCATCAGAATACGGATAAATTAATAATTGAAAGCCGTTTTATCCGCGAAAATATACAGGGTGTCAAAAAGTATAGACAGATCAAAATATCCCAAAAAAATACATTTCCTAGAGAAAAATGTTGTAGAACAAAGTTTTAAAGTTATCTTTTGATAATGGTGATCTTGAACGTGATTTTGAAATAACCCTGAAGTCCAGAAATTTTTTTAAATGGAAACAAAACCCCTGAAACAATTAAGAAAAAAACTTTGTTTGTGACCTTGACCATGAAATGGAGTTTTAACGCCAAACATCTACTTTTAATTCCTGAATTCAATTATATCCTTGCTAACGAACCTGACAATGACCTTCAAGGTCTGTTTGAGATTAGATAAATTTTCAAGTAAACTCCTTACTTTTTGTCGAGGATATAAGAAAGAGAAACATTGAATTAATTTATTCTTGCATTAAAATGGAAGTGTTCATAGTTATGTTAGAATGAAAAATAATAAAATTTTAAAGTTGGAGTACAGGCTTAAAATTGAACACCCATGGAAACTATGAAATGTATATTAAATAATTTACCTTTATTTTGCTGATTTGCTTCAAAAAAAGTTCCTTTAACTTTTTCAATTTTTTATTAGAAAGTTCACAAAGTTTTTCATCACACTGCACAGATAAAGGCATTTCCACATCCTTACAGTTTATTAAATCTTCAATGTCTTTACAAATCGATTTAATCGATGACATTGTAAACAGCCATCCGCCCGATTTGTGTCTGGAATAGAGCAGTAGGCAATATATGTACATCTGAATACTGATTTCTAATAAAATGCAATACAATAAAAAATATATATTTTTGGAGGACAATCGTGGGCATGTTCGCAACAAAGGAACAGGATCATAGAAAATAGAACTCGAGCGACGTACGTTTCTGCTTACTGGCTTCATCAGGCCCAAATGGATGTGCATCAAAAACACTGGAGTGAAAACATATGCCCATCACATATGGATACAGGGCGAAGGAAAACAAGGATGAAAAGAAAAATACAACATGAAGCCATCAACAAGAGCCAGCAGCACATTTGTGGCTTCGGTCACAGGACTGTGTTTTCAATGGATCAACTAACGTTGCTATGGGGGCTAGTTATATAGCTACCTGACGTGGTACATCAAGTCATGAGTAAGTAAAAAGGAAAGACAAATAGTTTTGAGGAAACTTTGATGAAAAACAATGGACAATTGTGGGCATGTATGAAGTCCTCTGGGTCCATCTAGGTCTATGTATTTCGATGCGCCGAATATTTGAGGTACGCTTGACCCGCATACCCTCAAATTTTTGAGCCAATGCGAAAACAGCTAAAAACGGCTAATAACAGCAAATAATGTTTTTTTAGAGTCTAGATACGCCCGTTTTCACCAAAATACAGCCTGTCAAAAATCACCGAAAATTTTCAATTTTTTTTACTTAGTTTTTTTGAGTAGTGTATGAGCTTTCGATCGCCGCTTCTATTAGCTTATTCCTACCTGCCCTGGCATTTAAAGTCGAATGGTCATTGGATTGGGGCGAATGTGAACGTCGCGCGCGCCATATAAAAGCACTGGGCAAGTATGGTCGAGGTCGCGCAAAAATGACACCTTATAACTACTTTTTACTCACAATAATTGTAACAATGAAGCCGCTTTTTCCAGTAGTTCGAAATCCTCTCCCTGAAAGCAACATATGATGGTATCATCATGCTGACTATTCATGATTCATGAACAATTATATTAGCCTCAAAAGTCTTACATGATCATTACTCTGCAATAGCCACATGATCCGTTTTTCATGGTTAAATCCCACATCTTCCCACATATGGGGACAAAATTTCGGAAGTGACTCATCCAGGGTAGAAAACTGTACAATAGCTTCTCCAGTAAGCACCATATCCAAATGTGCTCCAAATGATTTTAGTTTCTGTTCAGCACTGATATAACTTTTATAAAGTTTATTCACTGCAAATGCCGAATTGCCGGTGAATCCACGTTCACGTTGCTGTATCCTCTGGTTCTTTATTGACAATTCAGCCATCTTACGATTTTTAGATTGTCCTCCGAGTCTGGAAAACAAACACGTTAAACTGCTGCTTAAAAACGTGCAAGCACAATCACGCAGTACTTCGAAAAACCAGGAAAATTAATTCATTTATAAGAAGAACTTTAAATCAGCCGACCAACACTATTGACAAATCTGGTCTGGATTACATAAATAATATGTTTGATAATTTACAATATAATGTTTGATGATGAATATTATTAATAAATTACATAGATATGTAACATTTCATAAAAAATACCTGATAATATCTTTGGTTGTATCACATAATCCTTCCAAGAAGGTGTCAAGAGCATGATTTTTGTAGGTAACTATTAATATAGGAGATTCTCTATTGCAATTGATAATGAGATCTTTCACAATCTTCAGAGCTAAAAATGTTTTTCCAGTGCCTGGAGGGCCCTAGAACAACACAGTAGTTTAGATGTATATAAAGCATGGAGATCAAGCTATGGTTGGAGAGGGCTCCGAGTATACCACCATATTCCCCACTTGAAAATGCCAGTGGCAACAATTTAAGATCAAAAAAGTGTTACAGGTTTATAAGCATCTTGCTAATTGTTTGGGGCTCAAACATTAATCACAAGAGGGAGAGGGTCACCATGATTTTCAAACATTTTTCTTTGAGTTCAGGAGCCCCTAAATAGCTCAAGACCTAATAAACAGATAGCCTATGAATTTAACATGAACATGTTAATTTTGTATTACCTGAATCAATACAAATTCCTTGTTCACTGCATTTTGCCAAGCAGCAAGTTGATATTTATTCAAATTACGTTCATATACATTTCTTGTTATTCCCACAAGGTAACTAGGTCGATTCACAGAAAGATTTAAGTTCACAATATACCTGACAAAAAATTGAAGTTTATTTTTAGTGTCATTTAACACCTATGAAATATAAATTATTATTACTTTCACCAAAAATATTCTTCTAGAAAGCCACTTCATTTAACAAAACAATCATTATTCATTTTTTTATTACCTTTCCATAGGAAATGTATAGTCAGACATTCCTTTTAAAGCCCTCAAAGCATTGTAGTAAGGTTCAAAAAGGACACTGTACTCTATCATTGTATATACTTTGTTTAAATACATATATGTATCTGGATGGAGGCTAACAATTAATCTGGAAGCAAGGTTAAACATAAATTCTAGTAATCAGGTAAATATTATTAATAATAATAATAATAAGAATGTCTTTATTAATCCATCCACACTGCGAGGCGAAGTTTAGCCAGCTGGCTACTCTACCACTTAACCTCACAATGCTTATCAAGAAATTCGTCCTAAGTATTTAAGAAACGCATTTTCAAACAAAAATAAAAGGGATAAAAATACAATGGGTCATTCCTTGGAGTATTTTACGACTACTTTGTTCTCTGACAATTATCGCTGCGTTTCGACGATTCAGCTTCCTCAAGGACACAACTGGATATTGGTTTTGCTTTAACAAGCTCTGAACAACGCTGTATAATCCAATGAACAAAATTGTGGAGGATAGCAACTAGTTGAGGCCTTTCAGGATGCTCTAATGAAGAAAAACTGGCAATATTGCCAATACTCGAAAGGTTCAAGAAAAGTATCAAGCTTGATAAAATGACCTGGAGAAATATGTATGTATATCCGGATTTGTTTTTCAGATCGCTGATTACGAATTTATTATCAAAATTACTATATTTTCAAAATGATACAACCAGAGTAATATCCAAAACAGCACCATAATCAATAAAATAGTATAACTTTTTCACAAAAACGTTTCATTTCATTGGAATCACACTATCAAAAAGATTGTTTTTTCTAATAAAGGATTAGGCCTTCCACAAATATAACTGTTGGGTCATTGTTATAGTGTAAAAATTTGGGCTACTCCATTCCTGGTGAACTAAATGTTTTAGCACTGATTTAGCATACTCTACCTTAAGATTATATATTTCCGCGTCTGAGAAAGTATCCAAGATAAAATGTAGTGTCATTTTTGAGAGTATGTCACAGTTGTTTCTCTATTATTTATTATGCACACTTAGTGACCCATAGATGGTGATGTAGCCAAAACTATATGAGCATAAACAAGGTAGGTAGAGTACTATCTATGAGACTCCAACTTTTTCAAAGTAAATAGAGAAACAACTGTGATAATTTCTCATAGATGGTATATCATTTTATCTCGGATATTTTTTGGACGCGGAAATATAGCATAGGTTGACTATCTTTGGTAGAATCTGTTAATGAATGGTTTTAGTTATTTTCCATAGACACCATCATGTGAGGTCTAGACTAGTCACTATGGCAGCAAAATATAACTGGATTATATTGATGTGCAAAAGTTAATTAAATGTAATCTATAGTCCATAGCTGTTATGAAATTGCATGTCTCAACATACCTGTACCATAAAAAGCATATTAAATGAAGGCTATGTTTTCCTTAAGTCATTCATAGGTCTTATTATTTTGGAAAAGTGCAAATCCAATGAAATTTTTGTTTTACTAAATATGTGGTAACTCAACAGCAATCTATGGTTTGCATACACACATGTTTTTAGGTGCATATATCTTTTTGCTCATAAAATCTTACCTTTGAGATTTTGACAGGTCATTGTCCTCAACTTTCCCACAGATAGCAGTATGTAAGTCTTTGTAATAAAAAAGCAGAAATGACCCTGTTATCAGCCTTTTTGAATCTGAAGCAACAACTTCCTTATCCAGTTTTGATAAAATTTTTACACAGTGACATGTTGAATCCTGCTTTATTCCTTTACGTAAAAACTTGACATTATGAAAATATATATTTTGAACAGTGTCTCTATCTTTGCATAAGGCAGCAAGGTCTTGTCGAAGTGGACCAATAAAATCTTCTCGTAATAAGTCATATTGTATTTTCAAATAATTTTCCACAGAGGAGTATGGGCCTTTTATTTTGTTTGGTGCAATGGATGGTCTTGATTTTGCAAATAGCTCTGATCTAGCAGGATAGATGTCTTGATCATTTATTTCAAGTAAGTCAGTATTATAGTCCAATAAAGATAAATGGCTCAGATGGCCTTGGAGTGTTCTACTGTTGTAATGACTAGTTTGCTTCCAATTATCTAAAATAAAATGATGTTGTTATTGATATATCTGTAACATATTCACAAAAAACAATTTAAATGAGGTATGCTTAGCTACTTCTCTTACATGGTACTATTCCCTGGATGTTACATTACATGTCTTTGAGGAGAAGCACATATATTATCTCAGGACATAAAAATATTCAGCAAACCAAGATATTTTAATCAAATCCAAGCGAATAACCAAAATTTCTGTGTTATGTGCCGCGGTTATAATTTGTTTCAAGATGACACACGGGTTGATGACGTCAGTTACACGAATCGCTTGAACGCGTTGGTTTTAACCGCGGTTTTGTTGCAAGTTGTTTATTTTAGAAAAGCGCGTATATAATCTCTGATTATTTTTATTATCACTTAATAATCGGTGCTTTTTCGTCTACAACTGTATATGGAAAGTTTAAATAAGAAACCTTTCATAATATTCATGGGAGAAATGTTTTTTCAGATTTTTTTTTAATGATGGAACCATGGCTTTGTAGCTATGATAACTTTCAATTCTCTAAATTTTTCCGCATGTCAAAGAAAACATTTATTGATTCAGCAGAAATGATGAAAAAAGAAATTAGCAAAACTGTATACAGGTGGACATCATCTAGTGAGTTTATATGGCCATATTTTAATATTCTTGTGGCATATGGCTACACAGGATACTTTGTTAAGCATAGGAACTACATTTAAAGTGTTCCCAACAACCGTAATGAGTATAGCTAATAAGGTGCTCCACTTATGGTAAAACTGAAGTCAGCCTGTATCATTTTTCTCAAAAATGAAGCTGAAGTATGTAAAATTATGCATCTTGATAATAAATACATGAACAAAATAAAATTCAAAATTGTGACCCTTGAATCTGGTTCGACTACGTTTTGTCGTACATCGAATATCATACTTACTTGTTTTCATGGTGGGAGCCTTCTTAAACTCGCATATGAATATTAAGAATCATTCAAAAGGACCAAGCTGCTCTTTGAATTATGCATTCCAATGATTTAACACGTTTACTTTCAGCAAGTTTCTTGAAAAATTGATCCTCAAAAAAATAAGGTTATGCTTCTTGTTCGTTCAATAAATCCCTGACGTTCCACCAATCAGATATCTTCAGTTAGTTCAAGTAATTACCACATGATGGCCCGTTACACTATTGGACAGAGATAAACCCTTCTACTATTGGATTTTATCCCGTCGGTGAATGGGTGAATCCTCTATAGCACAAAACATGTGCAAAACATTTTATTGAGGTGAGCATAGAAAACCTCGGCTACACCACAACACCACAGACCACCGAGGTCTCAAGAATGCATTATATTTTCCTAGCTGTCATATTTTCGTTAAACAATTAGCTTTGATTACATTATTGACCTGTCTCTTTCCCCAGTTTTTTTTATTTATTGTCCATGAAGAGCTGTCTTCATGTTCCCGCTACTCCTTCCACTTTCCACTTGTCACCTACAAATGACAGGTGATAGGAGCCCACCCTTAGACGAGCCTAAGAGCCCACCACAAAATATAATATATACACATACGGTGAGGTTCAAATTTGACTGACGTCGTAATGTGTACGACAGAGAAGCGTGCAATATGTATGTTAGAAAGAGTCGGCCGATGGCATCCGTGACCTCGTACTGGGGTCGCTAGGCAACAAGGTGCTTCTATCTCTCTCTAACATATGTATTGCACGCTTCTCGCGCTCCTCTCTCGCACACATTACGACGTTAATGATATTTGGTTTTCAGTGTGGACCCTAGACCTCTGCCCACAAAATATCATTTGCCCCTTGTTCGGCCTCGGGAGGGGTATTACGTAACTTGAACTGCGGCTTTAGGTCGGTTTTTTGATATTATGTAGGTTTTTTCTGACTATGTAGGTTTTCCACATCCTAACGAGATCCTAAAATTCTTTCCAGCGCCAAATTCAACTAATATCGTTTTTTCTTATATATTTTCTTCTCCGCTGCAGAAAAATTTATCTTGGTTTTCAATTACCTCAACTGACTTCAACAGTAGTTCACAGCTGCGCAAACAGGTAGCGGTAGATTAAGAATAGTTTTGATTTCTACCGAGAGATGGCTTGGGCGTGACCTTGACGATGATTAGCGTCATTTGTCACGTCACAGCCACCCGCCTATGCAGCGTGTGCTTTTATAAATTGAAATGAAATAGCATTACAATTTTGTAATTTTTGATCGGTTTTACAATTTTTGAAGTATATTATCTACTAGAAAAGTAATTAGTTGTGATTTTGGACTTTAAAGTGGGAATGGACAAAGTAGACCTTCTTCCCAAAGCTTTTTGTCAAGAGCAGGTGGGTAAGTTATTAGTTCAAACTGTAAATTTTGGTAATTATAAATTAATTATACGGTTGAATTGTATACTAACGCATGATTCAAATCTTTTCTTGTTCGTTACGTATTTTCTCTTTTCATATTTCATGCTTCAGTTTTAAGTAAATAAAGATCAACAAAATATTCCATAGATTAGCAAGCAAGTAATTAACAATGTAATTGCTTTTATATCATTTTACAAATATCGTTATGACGAGTGTTTTCAGAGTAAATTGCTCGTGTATTTTATGAATGACTGATATACTAATTTTTTTCAAACACCCATTTAATAGGTCTATTTCCGTGATTATGAAACTCTTCATCTGAATTGCCTGAAGACTATAATTTTCTTTAGGTATAATAAAGATGAAATACCTTAATACAAAATTTTATTTTATTTTAAAATATTAGAATTGTATGGAACCTCTCAAAAATTAATAAACAATATGTTGAAATTTCATCCCTGTAAAATAACATATTGATGAACACTCATTCAAACTAACTTGTATCAGTAATATTGATTCATTTATACTATTTATTTATAGTATTACTGGATTCCTGATGTTTATGCCATCGTACACAGATATATGGCAACAATTAATAGGTATATTACCTGGACTATTCTAAGACTATTTAGCACTTTGAAGGTCTTTATGAAGCTTTTTGTTTATATTTTGATAGATATAAAATTAGCAATACAGAATATAGTGGCATAGTGACGTTTACTATCTACCAAAAATCATTGATTTGCATTCATCTAACAGAAAATGTCAAGCAATGGAGATATTCTGTATGATATTACCCAGCTGGGTGAAGTTTAAATCAAATAATTGCAGATGTGATTGGAAAAGCCTTACCACATATACTTTTTTCACACCTTTGTAATAAGTCTAAAAAAATTAATGCACCATCAAAAAATAGTCATCATCATATTTTTGTCAGAATAAGTCACTTGAGTAAATGTAGTTGCCTTCTCCAGTATGCTAGTGTGTTTACAGTATTTGTGTAGCTTATTTTATATAAGGTGTTACTATACTCCATGTTTATTTTTAAAACTGTAGGTATACGGAGCAGCTATTGTAGCTGTTTGACCTGAAACCACATTGTCACATTTCTTATTTGGCGTTTTATCTTTCTTATGAACACAAAAGAATGGCATCAAGTTACTCTATACTTCCACACCATCATTCAAATTCGCAAATTTCAAGGTGAAATTTGGAGGTATCTTCACTTGGATATGATGTATCCTGAACCTGTACATCTCAAACTATATAAAATAAATCTATTATATTTCTGTTTCAATGGTAGATGTATGGAAAATATGTGCTTTTTTAATAACAGTATATCTTTCCCTGATTTAAAAAATACCGCATTTACAACCACCCACCCCATACATCTCCAAACCCCAATTTTCAATCACCCCATAAAATTTCTGAACACAAGTAGGGATATCTGAAATGTCGAAATACAATGTTTCAGCAATTTTTCTTCTTCTGCACAGTTTTCGTTCAAAAATATCTCAAATTAATGTCATTCATTTCCATGGCTTTGTCATCCTGGATTTTCCTTAAAATTGTCTGGTTTCTGGGCTCCAGACCTGACAGACTTACAAACTGACACTGTGACTCAAGAGCTAAGGTCCCACTGACCGCTCTTACAACCAACGATGACTTGTGTCATTCTGGATCTACCTGCCAGCATTCCTGTAACCATGTATTGTCACAAGCCCTTGTACTTGTTTTAATCAAATTTGGGGAGCAGTATACAATAAGCTAATTCTACTTCATTGACAGAGGAGTAACGAGCAGAAAACAACCTTTGCTTTTGGATGTTTCTCAAGTTATGGCAAGTTTGTGCATAATGAAAGTGTACATTTTGGGGTTTTCAAAAACTTATGATGCACATTCAGGAAGTCTATTTAAGCAATTCACTGTATGAATGTGTGTGAGGTACTGAGTCGATCTACCTGGCGACATCCTCTTCTTGTTATTAGCCTGTCTAAGGCTGTCAGAGTCATGATATTATCTATTGAAAGATGTATGAATGTACCTGCTCATATCGTGGCCCAAAAATTCAGGACATGTAACATATGGTAGATATAAATTATCACTCACTATAACATAGCCCTGTCGACTATTTTAGTTTCACGCTCAATTCTGTTTCGCAAGTGATACCTGTTCCTAACAGGCAAAGAATACCCTATTATAAACAGTTTATTACTTCATAGAAACAGTAGTCTCTTGGATCAGGTACAGCAGGTACTGTTTGCCTTCTGCTGCTGTGCCAATGATCTTGCCTTCATTATTTCAAATTGTGTGCACATTATTTGTCGGATTTTTGTCATTTAAATTTCCAGTTACTACCGCGATAAGAATATTCTCAGTAATAGAACGTCAGTCACGGATACTATGCAGCATTAATAGCCCTCTACAATCCCGATTTTCAACCGCTAAAAAAATTACTCGAAAATGGTCACGATCCTCAAAAACGTCAAAAAACGGTTATTCGTGATGTATCATATAAAAAAAAACACAATATCTCATTTTCTAAATGTTTCGTCATTACTTCTTCGCTAGTGTGACGCGGATAGTAAAATAACAAAAGTCACAAAACTAAACAAATCTCAGCAAAAGTCAAAATTTTGAGCGAGATTTACCTCTTGGATTTTTTACCCCATGTTTTGGAATTTTCGCGGTAAGTTGGCGGGATCTGACACGATGCTGCCTGTATAACTGTATTGCAGATATTTTTCACATTAATGTTCGCTCCCGGTAGGAAAGTGCTTCTTGATGTGACGACTTTTTTGTTTCTTTTTTGTGAGGCTCCTGTGTGTGTCCCACTTTTGTGGAAATAATTACATCGTCTCCTAGACTACAGTAATATCCACTGAACTCAACCATAATACTTGCTAAATTAATTAAATTCAAAATACGGCGGCATTCTTATTGCTCTAATATTAATAATGAAAAATAAAGATAAGACATTGCCTGAATAACAAGACCATCACGTTGATTCAGTTCGTCGGGAAGCTGTATCACGAGAACATTGTGTGTTTCGTTGATTTTTTGGTCTGTTATGAACGTTCAATTTTCACATTAACTCTAATATTTAGTGCAAGATGATTTACAAGAAACTTTTGGTGAGTCAACCTATTTTCGTGACTAGTTTTAGTCAGTTATGCAAACAGAGGAGACATTAATAATGACCTTCATATGATTAAATTTGTACAAATGATGAACATAGCGCTTTTTTTAGATACATCTTTACTGATTAAGTTCTTGTCACAGAATTAGGAAAAGTGTTCTTGAAGCTACAATATAAGGACCAAACACTCTCATGGCTTTAAATCTTGATCGATTAATTTTAATCTGCTTTACACCGAAATGCGGTTACAAGCTGCTTACAAGCATTTTATAATTTGAAAAAATATCAGACTAATGAACGCAATCTGTTTGGTTTTCATCTCTGTTACCATGGCCAACCTCATACATCGTTGTTTCATGCTTATTATTAATTGTCAGTAGTTATACAAGCGCCATCTGCATCATTTAAAAAATCTATAACGGCACGTTTCATCGAAAATAGAGGGGACTTTTTTCAGTTTAAGAGTAAGGAGATCTGAGGATAGTATTAATATTTAATCGTCGAAAACCCCTTTGTCTTTAGAAGCAGTTTTTACAGAATGACATAAAGACTCTTTTAAATTTAAAAAATTGGTTTCGCTTCCATTCAACACGATTTCTAGTAAATCTCACAGAATTACTAGAGTTTCTTTTTGTACGTCAGATCACTGAGCTCATGTTTGACTATATAGATATTCAGAAAGTTCCGATGTGGAAAAATTGTTACATAGCACGTTTCATCATAACAACGATGGTATGCTGTGTGTGGAAACAAATATTTCTTGAACGTAATATTTTAAATTCATCAATTTTTTGCCTTCGCGGCATTACTTGTTGCATAAGTATTTCAAAATTTGTATTTCGACAGAATATAAATATTTTGCCCCCAAATATATATTTTGAATGTTTCCACATGTTTCAGTTAACGATAAGTAAAATTTCATTGCACATGTTTCAGTTAACGATAAGTAAAATTTTTCATCAAAGCGGCGTCGTAATATGTCCAGAGTGACGTACATTTTTTTCTACATTGTGGTCTCAGGACATGACCCCACCTCTGCCGTGGAGGTTTGCTTCCATCCTCTACTCTTTAATATTGATAGCTTGAAAATACATGGCCACGTTCAACCTAGCTGAATCTTTTGGCGAGGAATACAGAGGATTTAAATGGGTTCCCTTTCATTGTACAAATTTCAAACACGTCATTTTCCAACACCAATGCTGAAAGCCGAGTATAAACAGCATCATCCTTGATGAAAACATATGTAACTAATCTATTTCAGCCTTTAAAAATCTTTTATGCCTAGGTAGAATATTTTCATTGTATTGGATATTATAAATTAATATCTCATTTTTTTTGTTATCAAGACCTCCGACTATGATGATGGAATAAAATATTCACAATACTAGATTCTAAGGCATCTGACTTGTTTATATTTTGTCAAGTGGTCGAAGACAGATCAGAGGTACAAGCTCTAGAAGAAGGGCCTCATAACATGGTATAATTAGTATTTTTCGGTTTGTTACATTTTGTACGTTTTTATACAATTCATTTCACCCCCACAATGGGTGCATGCTTTTTCATTTATGCAATTTCTCATTGTCATGGAAGTTTCGAAGCTACATATCGAAACTCTCTCGTATTACATTACATACATTATTTACATTTTGTTTGATATATCCATGGACCTAATGTGCGTTCACCGTTTGTATCACTCTTTAGGTTATCGACTTGAACTCGTTGTTACAAACTTATTAATTTCATTACTAATAAGAAGCGTGCAAAATATTTTTAGCTTTTATTATAAAGGGATATAAAAGGAAGCTTTCTCATGGTGAGTTGATTATGATGGATAAAAATTATCTTCTTCATAACCTTACTTTTATTGCATTTTAGGTGATGCGTGTTTAAGCTCAAGCAACTCGCAAGTTAAAAAATGCTTTGTACTTGCATGTTGCCTAAGTATTTGATGTTGAATTTTTCTTTTTTTATGGTTACAGGGGAAATATAACATATATAATAAGTATTAAGCTGTCGCTATAATAGAGCTGTACTACATTTTTTTTACTAAAAAGAAGAAAAGTCACAACGCACTTGAAAAAGTTTTAAACATCAACCCATCAACCAAATTACGTAAATAATAACAATTGTTTTAGTTCCTGCTGTTAAACTGAATACAATTTCCTACTTGAGTTAAAAAACAAGGCTTCTTTCAGAACTTGACACTTGGATAATTTCTTTTTTTCAATTTAAGTACATTTTAACTATGCACCTTGTTGAAAAAACGCAATATTTAAGATAACGCATTTGCTTCAAAGATATCATGTATTGTTTTCTAATATTTGTACGATTGTATGTAATATTGTAATATGTTATCACACGTCAACTGGTGTTAATCACGTAAAAGTAGATAATGTGTTTCGTTGAGAGATAATTATGTAAATATTTCATACATATTATTGACGATAAACTGTGATGTAAATCCAAAACATACTTAGGTAACTTCATACATCATCTTGCAATGGCTTCATTTACATATACAAAATGATAATTTGATCAAATCATTTTCTCGTTTCTTCCGTTAACTCTTGCCCCAAAAGAAGTATGGTGAGTAGTGGCTGCAGGGGATTGGACAAGATGACAACAAAACTACCTCTTCACCATTCCATCATAGATGGCGCTCGCGGCTTGTGGGCTACCCGTGCTGTTGTGCATGTCATGGATAGTTTGTAAATTGTTCTGTTTCGCGATTAATTTACTGATATCTGATATAATTGGTTTTGAGGCAAGATGTATCATAACTTTCATAGCACTAGCCGAGAAAGATTAATATAATAGTATTTTACAGTATTTCTCTCAATTCTTTTCATTTTGGATGAAAGTGTTGTAGTTTGTGCTGTTTCGAGTAATGGTCAAAAATGCTAACGGCGAGGGTCCAATTTGGTTATCTTTGCGAAAAGTTTATGAAAACCATTGGACATTGGATTACTCTAAAAACACCCGATTTTCAAGGTATTATTAGTATATATATATACTTTATGAATTTATCTTTTAATATCCGTTTTGCCGTATCATTTCAGTTTCGAATATTTCTAGAAAATTGTGCGAATCTCTGAATATAACGGATCAAACAATCCACATGCACTTGATTATACCGAATCATTTGTGACACGCACTGTGTGTGAAATGCAAAAGCTCCCTTCCTGAAAATATGTACTGAGGCTTAATTAGCTCATTGTATAAACGCATCTATATTTAATGAAACATTTTATGAACATCAAGTATTAAAACCTAACATCATATAATTTCTATTCCATCTTGAGGACATTCTCACAGTAACGAATCTTGTCCATGGTCAGATTAAAGACCTGAAGGTAAGACACCTGGCGATGAGCAAAATCACTCATAAGGCGCAGAAGCTGCTTTCGTGGAAGTCCTTGATTTATCTCGTGGCAATAATCAATGGTGGGTACGATATTCCTCCAGGATTATCGTCCCATTAGCCTGCTGTCAGCTCCATCTAAGCACGCTGATAAGGTGATTCTACGTCACCTTGAGAATGTATCGTTAGATCAGCGTGTGATTCCTGACGTGCCATTTAGCTTTTGGTCTGAGCATAATATGTTGTTACAGGCTTGTGTAGAGAGTAACCTGGGAGTTCATCCTTAACGAAAGTACTGGCGTCTTGCTCCTGGTGGTCTGGAAGCCAGTTGACAAGTTGTGGCACAAAGGCCTTCTCTACAAGCGATTCCAAAAGGGCTTTTCATTTGGGCTCCTAAAACTTTTGAAATATCTCTTTGAAGGTAATAATGTCTTATCGACAGTGTGGCCGTTCAGAGCGGGTGTCCCTCAGGGCTTGATCTTCGGACCAATCCTGTATCCCCTTTTCACTAATGGCGTCCCTTGCCATAGCGACTGTGAAGCTACAAATTGCGGTGGATGAGGCACTGGAATGAGCGGTTCGGTAACTGATCAAAATTAATTATTTATTGTACTAGAAGACGTAGCGGCACCCCGTCTGAGGTTTCAGTGAACGGGGTTCGTGTAGAAAATTCTGTCAAGTGTCTTGGTGTCTCTCGACATGGGAAAGATCTGCCAGAAAAACACCGAAGTTTTGAAAACCAAATTACGTTTCGGCAACACCACCCTATGCTATGTGGAGTCTCAAAATTATAAAGATTGTTATTAGACCAGCAATCAGTAACGCATTTGCAGCGTGGTGCGTTCTCACCAAAACGCATATTCGTAGCCTGCACGTTCCGCAGAACAGAACCTTGCTTACTGTCACTAACGCCCCGTGGTATGTCTCCAACGAGACCCTTCACAGACCTCCGCATCCCTACATCAATCAACAGGCGCATTTACGTTATAGTCAAGCGAACACAGCAACTCTCTGTTGCGTGAGTCAGTACATTACACAGTCGAGCAAGTTAACAAAATTAAATCGTGCAATTGTAGTAAAGTTTACTACACATAGAAATTTATAAATTAATTTTTGGATCAATATAAAACTACTACTACTACTACACTACTAGTTAACAATGCCAAGGCACCCCACCAAAAGACAAACTTCCTCCTCTTTGCTCTTCCCCATTACTTTTTTTTCTCCACTTCCTTCTCCCTGACTTTGTCTGGTATCTAGGTAACCAGACTTGACAGAACTTTTGGTTTTCGTATTTCTGTGTGATCTTGCAACTGTATATGGATCATTTGGTTATGAATATTTATGCATTCAAAAATATATTTTTAGATCAGTTATTTCAGGTTGTTCGAGGATTTATTTTTACTTCCTTCGCCACAGCCAAGGAAGTATTGTAATCGCGAAACATTTCGAAAATTAGATATTATTGATATGGCATGTACATCACGAGTGTAACTCATTTTCTCCGATCGGCATCTGTCTGTTTGTCGGCTTCTCTGACTATTTATCGGTCTGTCTCTCCACTAATCTTTGGCTCGTCTATAACTTTTGGAAATTACCGTTCGAATATTGATGAAATTTTCTCACAAGGTTACGACTATGACGAAAAATCTTTGTAGGTTTTTTTGACGTTTCAGAGGTTCCTGATTCGCAGAACAATTTTTGTACGGGTTAAAAATTGCGAGTTGGAAATTCTAGTCGGTGGGGGAGAGTATATCTCAATATTCTGGCGTTAATATATTTATATATCTACTATATTTCCAACTCCCAAGCACCTATGCTCTGGTCTCTGGACTCCTCTTCGCTGCGCTACGTTCTCTCTGATGAATGTTGCAAGGTTAGTCATAGCAACTTGTTATGTGGTCAGCGAACTGTCGGCAAAGTGGGGACAATTTCATGGGTTAATTGTATGGCTATTTTTGACTGGCTTGGTCCGTTCAAGTTTTATGTTATAAATATTTGTAGCTCGTAGGGGCTAATCTGTTTCGAACATAATCCGTTATGAACTGACGACACCGTTGCGTAGAACGTGCAGAGTCCACCTACTTGACGTCACTTTTGTTCCTAGTACAATCAACTATCACCATGCCTTTAGCCTCCTGTTATGATCTCAGATCCCCTAAGAATTGAATTATTCGCAGACCCTAAATTATACATTGAAAACCAAATACGTGCAATACGTGTGTGAGAAGTAGATAGAAGCACCTCGTTGTCTAGCAACCCGAGTTACGGAAGCCAACGGCGCACTCTTTCTAACATACATATCGCACGCTATGTATAGACCAGTGGCGTAGCTTGCTCCTCAGGAGCCCCATATCAAAATTTGTAAGGGGGCTCCACCCAACAACGGCGACTCCCAAATAGAGGGTAAAATTTAAAGTGGAGATTCTTACAAAAGAAACATAAACGCTTGGATTGAATAATATGAATTGTCGCCCGTAGGAATATTTCTTAGTCAGAGGGGGCGGTTCATCAGCAAGAGACAATATCTGTATAAGTATACCTACCGCTAAGACTTCTTGAAGAGCGAGGGGTAGCAGAGCTTTGCGCGGGAGGGGGGTTATGTGATGTCATAATTCGGTAAGCTGCTTTATTTTTGAAAGTCGTTTAAGTGGCAGCAAAAATCAAAATAGCTTTCAGATTATCCCAATTTTTTTATGCTTTACAACTTTCTGAACATTTTAAATGGTAATCAGACATCTTTTTGAAGATGTTACAGTTTTTGAAAATCCCATAGCGGAGGACGATTTTAGTGTTTCGAAATGTTCAGCACCAGGCTGGACAGTCAAAGTTGCCTCATAGAGGTCCAAAGATATTTTAATTGCTTCTAATTTCTAAAAGCTTCTTTCATGCAGTTGTAATCTGGATGGTTAAAAATAGGAAGCATGCTACGATCACCTCGCAGTACAATCTAAAGTTTAACGTTTGAGAATTTTTAATTTAGCGTCCGGCCTAAAAACTTGCGTGAGATTGTGAATTCCACTGTTCGCATTTTTTTCGTACTCGGGGTCTCTTGTAAGCTGGGGGCCTCGTATCATTGATACCGCTGATACGGCGGTAGCTATGCCCCTGATATAGGAATCCCTCATAGTAGAATAAAATCTGGATGCTAGCCGAACCTCTAGTGCAGTCTAGTGACTTAAACTTTCCGGTTTATTGACGCCACATTGACGCATCTTGTCAAAAATGTACTCAAGATATTTTCTATTTACCTTTTTATTCGCTCATTTTATCACAGCCTTGAGGAAAACCGTCGCAGACGGGTTTTCCTCCATCGTACACTACTCGCTGAAATCGGCAATGCTGTAACTATTTTTACACTTTTCGCGCTTACGAAATATGACGCCGGCGGCAAGAGCTGTATTTTTTATGTGTCGCGGACAGTTGGGACACGACCGGGGTTTTCTTCTAAGAAAACATGCTGACGGTTAAGACCATTTACGTGCACGAGGTCAGTCAAAATGATCTGTTTTCATAGGTAACTATACGTTTACTTCAGTACTAACACTAGAAATGGTTGTGGTGTGAAATGTTGTGGTTTGCTAGGTGACCCCTATATGAATTGATGTTGTACATTTCTCCTTAGACTTGTGAAGGTGCCGTTCCCTGAGTGTGTAGCAACTTTGCGCTCAAACCACAAGATTTCATGAATATCGGTCATAAAATGCTTCCTTACAGAGATTCTGGGTTTGAGATTATAATTATGAAGTCGATTAACTTAAAATTTTGTAAATTTAGTACTCACATCATACAAAATTTTTTGTACTGGTGGCATATAAATTGGGACATTTTGACCCATATAGAAAAAAGAAAATTATTTTCGACCTCACTGACTTTTTGGAGCATATATTGCTTTTTTGAACAAGGAATTTAAATCCATTTGAATCGCCTTTCTTGAGAAAGACTCTTTCTTGTAGAGTTAATGATTATTAGAATAGTAGAAAATATTTGTCTACTTTTGTAGGGGTAAAAGTATCTTAGTTTCTACGCTACAGGAGTAGTTGGAGTGATGAAGTTTTTGTATGCATTGCATATGTTGCTTGTACACATTTTGGGATGATAGCTACATTCACTTACACAGTTTCGAATTTTTTCTTGATTTCATAAACAGTGTTTTGCCCCCATCTCGGTAAATGTACGTTATGATCCACGTTTTTGGAATTTTCTGTGATATTTTCCGACTTACTTAAAATTGTTGCCACAATTTCTTGCACTCTGTGTATCAAGTTGGATCGGTTCTTTTCCAATTTCCTTCATTGCTAGCGTTGATTACTATGGCTGTCTGAATTTTTATTTTACTGGTAATTTTGGTGCTCCATTTCCAATGAGGGAACATGTCTTCAAAGTAGGGGGCAACTTATAAAAAAAATCACATTTGTTGAATGTTTTTCAATTTTGTCGTACATTTTAAATTATTAGGTTTTTTTATTACTTAGTAAGCGTACAACTGGCAGCTCTAATTTCACATAAAACTGAAGTTGGTGGGGGGGGGGGTGGGGGGAGAAATGCTGAAATCATTTTCAGACTTTCTTCCTCAACGGCTACTTCATGCCATATGTTATTGTTTTATTATTCATACTTGTGAATATTGCTCATTTTTTATAGACTCAACCCTCTATTGATTTATTTTAATGTTCAGGTACAATGTTGCTTTGTTGTATAGTTTTTCATGTTCATCGATAATTCGAGATGCTACCTGCAAAATATTGCTTCCTGTAACTTTATTCTATGCAAATAAATCAACAATTGGAGTGTAGCATTACATCAAGGTTTATTTTAGAAAGGCTATATATATATATATTATATAATAAAATCAATATTTCCTATTGAATGTATACTCTATGGCCTTGTTCTTATTTCAGGGAGGCGGATTTTTGAGACGAGCCAACGAGACACAATTGAGGGAGATATTCAACAGGTATATAACATGCATCTGCTTTATTGTAGATAGAAAACATCGATAGTAGGTTACACAGTGGTTTACACGCAATATTGTGATTGACTGACTCATTAATTTGAATATTAATGCGGAGAACCCAAAAACAGGATTTACTCGTAAAAGCCTCTTGTAATTTAAAATAGCTCAAGCTCCAACATGTTTTTAATTACGGTTTAAGGTGATCCGAAAGATAAAAAAAGGAATGTTGGAATTTCTTGAAACATCTTGACCCCGCAAACTTTTTTGACTATTCACAAAAAGCACCAATGATATGTTTAAAATATACAAAAAAAAGTTTGGAGACAACTTGGAATTGGTTTTAAACCATAATTTTATTAGGTCGATTTTCAAAGCCTTTAGTAGTCTTTTTAGTATTTCTCGAATTACGGCGGTTCAAGGATTGGCAGGGGATAAATGAACAGAACGATCTATGATAAGTGAATATGAATAAAAGGTGCGTAGAATTACCGCTGGAAGCGTATAAGTATACCAGCGTCAAAAAATTGAGATATATCCTCCTCCACCTCCCTATTTTTTATCCCTAAATTAAAAAAAAAATCAGCATTGTTGTTCATTACCATGCTGCGCTTTCTTATATTTGAATAAAATATCTTGATGTGATTATGGTCGTCATAGGAAATGTATTTGTATCGTGGTTGAAGATGTCTGTGGTAAACATTTCAATCCGAAATTGATAAAAATAAAAAGTATATGAGCACGAGTTGAATGCTGTGGTTTCTGGAAATAGATCAGATAATAAACATGAGTGGGACATATGTTTACGGTAAAAGTTATTCAGCTAGTGAAACGGAAAGAGAACTTGGGACACAAAGAGAAATGACTAGAAAGTTTTTCCACAATTTTAGCGATGCAAGAAGTGGTTTTTGCATAATTGTTTTGTTCCATTTTTCAATTTACCTAGTCTGTCAGCGAATATTTTTTAGTTTTCAGTTTTGAAATATTGGGTGTATTCAGGGAGCGACAGTGCCGTGATACTATGTCAGCAATGGGCACTGACGTTAAGCACTATAACATAGCTTTTTGAAGATACAAGTGTTAAAAACTTTTATTGTCATAGAAGATCAGAACTTTTTTATATGAATATGAGTCCTCAAATGTTCCCGTATTGAGATACAGGTTATTGAAGTTGTAATTTCCAAGAGGATGAAAAAATATATATCCGAAGTGAAGATCATTGTCGACACATAAAATTGGATGTACTTGCGACAGCACAACCAATACATCAAACATTTTTGCAGCTCAGAATACAGCAGTGAATCTGAGATATTATGACACCTATAACAAGCTTGAATAATGCATTTCAATTTTACGTTCAGACACTTGCTTTTCAAGAAAAGTTTTTTGAATGTAGAATCTCGAATTAGTGAAAATTATATGTAATATATTATGGCAGTAATACCATTTGACCACAGCTTTTTTTTGATGATATTTTGTCCTTAATGAGTCTCGTCAGTGGCATAGTTCATATTTTTCACGATACTCGATACGTTTTGACGTCCGTTGAGATGAAGATCAGGAAGTGACATCTTTGTATTCATGACTGTAGTGTTGGCGATAATGAATTGTTATTTAAAGTTAAGGACCGTATTCAGAACTGTTTATACCAAACACATTACTTTTTTATTTTTGTTTTATTCTTTTCTGATTTGAAGTATAATCACGATCACTGGCAGCCATATTGCTTGTATGGTTAAACCACCACAAAATGCGACTATGTCTGCCGATGTGGCGTTGACTGATACGTGAGAGTTGCGTGTCACTTATCGAATGGGGTACGAGTATTTTGAATGTTACTAATGAGGTATCGTGAAAAATACCCTGTATCATGGTAACATACGTTTCCGGATTTATGCCTATTTTAGAAACGTCCAAGGAATCGCCTCTTGGAGTTTGGCTAGGTACTTTATTAACATTCGTTGTTATTTTGCAGTTCCTCATCTACTGGAGTAGAGCAAATTAATGATTCTGAATAAATAGTGTCCTAATGGGGGTTTAGGCATTAGCCTAAACCCCCATTGGGTACCGTGGGGCTTTAGGGGGATACACATTTTTCTATAAGCTTGAGATGACGAGTCCTGCCATCTAGTTCAAGCGTAAAATTATCATTATCATTCCTGCATCGTCTCCCTATTTTTTCCAGATACGCTTCCGTAGAGCAAAATGGCGAGAAGTACATGACCTCAGAGGACTTCGTTATCGGATACTTGAGAATATTGGATGAGAAAAACCACAATGCGGACACAGTGAGGCTGTTAGGTTCGATTGTCGACACTAGCAAAGACGGCCTCATCTCGTATGCGGAATTCCAGGCCTTCGAGGGCCTCCTCTGCTTCCCCGATGCCCTCTACAAGACTGCCTTTCAATTGTTCGACACTAACGGAAATGGAATGGTTAGTTTTCGTAAGTATCAACAATTCTTTTATTATTTGATATGCAAGTTCTCTTTATCGACTTGACGGATCTCAATAAAAGTGCGAGTAGTGCACGTGAAATGGCGACGAAGAGAAGAGAAACAATTTCATACTTCCCTATTACAAATGGAGACAGGTACATTGCAGATAATTACAGGGCTATAAGCAAACTGTGCATATTATCTAATCTAAGATGCCTATTTTTGAGATTTTCTCTGTTTGATATCCCTAATTTCTTAAATAAATAAATATCCCTCACAGGTACACATGCAATCTATTTCTGTGTATGGACGATTGTTTGTGTAAGCTCAGAGACATACGTTTTTAGTTTTACTTTTTAGTGTTCTACAGCTGTGCTAGACAGTTTCAGTATGACAACTCGTCATGGCTGCGGAGATTTGACTTAAACTTTTGTGACCCTTTGTAGAAGATGGCTGGAAATGTGTGTGTACTCGAATCTAAAGTATTTCGTATCATTCATGAAATTCAAACTGAACGATTCAATTGCTTTTGAGTACAGTATATGCAATTCTTCTGGAGATGCTAGTTTATTATAAACATCTCTCGCAGTTCAGCAACAATGGAAAATATGATCTGATCTATTGAACTGGACTGTTCTATCCAACAAAATGTTCTCAAAAAACTAATTTGATGCAGTTTGAATTTACAGATGCAATTTTTCGACTATCAGGTCACACGTTTCATTAGTAAAGTCAACAAAATATTTGTCAAGCAATTTGTGTTATTTCTCGTAATAACAAAAACGTTTATCATGGGCTACAATTGTCTGCGATAAAAAAATTCGTGATACTGCAAATAAAAAAATTCTGTTTATGTAAATAGAGTAAATCACTTGTAAACATTTATTCATGGTTTGTATATAGTTTATATATCAGTTATCGTCAACAGGGAAAGACGTTAATGGGACCTGACTCTAACTGAATTCCGACCGTTGAAATTGCTTTCGATGTTGTCTTCCTGTCATATATAATCCGTTATGATAATTTTGACATCTGAAATTAACATAGGGGGGTCATATGTATGATAGCAAAGCG
Organism: Acanthoscelides obtectus; assembly: GCA_963669975.1. Lineage (NCBI taxonomy): Eukaryota > Metazoa > Arthropoda > Insecta > Coleoptera > Chrysomelidae > Acanthoscelides > Acanthoscelides obtectus. The sequence continues at coordinate 22,375,727 of CAVLJG010000008.1, forward strand.
CCAACGGAATTAATGTCAATGGTCGAAATCAGTTACTTCCATCAGCCTGCTGCAAATGTGTTAAGTTTATCTATCAACAACTACTGTTGATAGTGGTATGTCTCGGTATCAATAAAAATTATTCCAAAAATAATATTCAAATCTGAGGTTAAATATAGTTGTGGCAGACGGTTTAATTTTTCTGATATGTAAACTGGAAAATACTATGTGGCAAAATGTTCACAAGATTTGGATCGAATCGAAACACTCAGCTAAATAACCGCGATCCTAAATGTTTGGAAAGTTCCATATAATATTTCAAGACCAAATACAAAATATGGTATTGACCGGTAAAAAAGCTCATTAAGCACGTATCATTATACAGTTACCAATTATGTCTTACGTACAAAATTATCCGCCGAAATTGGCGGAACGACTTGTAAACAAACGAATGTCATGAATGTTATTCACTTGCTGATTCATGAGAGAAAATACCCTCTTTTTTTCGTTCTGTATTTATTTTCTTTCTTATCACTCTCCGTCCATCCGTGGCAATTGACGAATGTAAAAACATTCGGGGTTCTGTTTTAAGTTTAAGTTTTTAAATACTCTGAACGAATGTTAAAAATATCCTGATGAAACGATGCAATGAGATGTTCCAGTATTTTTATTTCCACGGGATAATAATATTCTGCCTTCAAAATATATATTCTTAGCGTTTTTACTTTTTTCTTATGAGCAAGACATGGGAAAATTACGCAAAATTTCGCGCCAAAGCTATGACGCAATAAGTCCTTGCATAATAGGGTTTTGGTAATCACAAATACCGCATACAGGCAGCGTGGTGGCGTCATGGTAAACGCTGTGATCTACTAAATCTGGTCACTGTAAGCTGTGAGGGTTTAGATTCCACCCCAAGAGAATTTTACCCTTGGCTCTGGATATGTGATTGTTCGCAGATGGTAGACGTACTATCCGGCGGATATCTAAAGCGGGACCAGAATGTGTGGTGCACTGTGCATGTAAAATGCTTTCCCCCTATAGCTCAACGGTATCCACGGGTATTTATGTATATCTTATGCTTTCATAGGGGTTCAAGAACACAAAACGAAGCGATAACCTATAATCTATTCGTATAACTTAAATCATCCTTAACGTCACGTATGCACTATTTGCGATTGCCAAAACTCTCAGTTAAAATTTTCAACTTCATATCCTTATGAAGTGGTTCTACGACTTCTAGAGATGAGAAAAATAATCTGTATTTTTTTACATTATCAGTTTCATATGAAATGCATCGTCACTTTTTTATATTCGAAATAAAAGTCTGATCATATTGGCTGATTCCTTAAGTGGGAAAGCTAGTATTTAAATTAGTTTTTTTTTCTAAATGCGCTCCCAAATACGTGTTTTTTTCGATACATTACTTAAGAAACGAGGAGAAACTGCGTCATACTTGAAAAATGGCTGAAACAGAAGATACCTGTATAAGTTTATGTAACTTATTAACAAAATATTATTAATACTTTTATGTTGCGATCGTTTAGCAGATCGTTCTAATTTCAGTATGGAAATTTTAGCACAAGCTGAGAGAGTATAAGTTCCTGTTTTTTAAACAACATTCCATTTCGCACCAGGTTTTAAGTCCAATTGTATAGAACCTTTGTCCATTCAGATACACACTCCACCAATTGAATTGCTATACTTCGTGCCACGTGGGTGAAATCCAGTCTAAGTAGATACCCATCTTACTTTTGTCTTTCAAACTAAGTGCATTGTTTGAATCGTCAGAAATATAATGGCATCCACTGACTATTATCAGTAATAAAAACATTTCTGTTGTTTTCACATTTGCAGAAGAATTCTCTGAGGTGATCCAGAAGACGGAGCTACACAAGAAGATTCCGTTCAACTTGAACTCGCCGTTCATCCAGCTGTACTTCGGCAAAGACAAGAGTCGACTGGTGTCCTACAGCGAGTTCAGCCAGTTTCTACACGACTTCCACGAAGAGTACGCCATCGAAGGTTTTAGAAGGGCTGACAAAAATGGCACAGGTTTTATATCTATTTTGGATTTTCAGGAAATCATGAGCAGCATCAAGAGCCATCTGCTTACTAGTCAGGTCCAGTCGCATCTTATAGAGGTGAGTTGAAAAATACTTTTGACTCGCTATGTATTACGATAGAAAACTCGTGAACCCATGTTAAAGGACAATGAATTCGTACGAAATGAGACTGCACAAGGTGCTATCTGTTACCACTTCTGTGGCCGCTAGATGCTGCCGATTGTGGTGCTATATTGAGTGGTGAGTAGCTCGAATCGACTTTAGCACCAGAATCGACGGCATCTAGCGGTCACATCAGTGACTCAGAAATACGAAGTTCATACCTCTGATAGAAAGTATTTTCTCATTCGTTGTCACTGGACCGTGCGGATTATAACCTAAAACGGAGCAGTACACAGTTGGCTTGACAGACGAACGCAGTATTATCATTGGTGGCTCTGTCACTTGGGTATTTTAAATGACATTAGAACTGTTCACATTTTGGCTTGTTGAGGTATCGTGGAAAATAGTGTATATACAGGGTGTCTCAAAAGTCGTCGTCAAGCCGGAAATGGGGGATAGGCTAAATCCTAATAGTTATCAGAAAGATATATAAAAAAATCTAAGTCGTGTACTTTTCAAATTACAGGTATTAAAAAAATCGGAAGAAACTATACCCTGTGATGATATTTTAGTTCCCATTACTACAATAGTTATTCTACGTAGTGACACCAAGACAGTAACGCCACTTTTATTAATTCACGATTATGTACTGCCGCCATGTCTACACCGTACAGGAATACGCCAACCTGCAATATGCTGTAGCTAGGTTTTATCGTGAGAGGTACCCAAATGCTGCTTGTCATTCCGATCACAGAGTTTTTGTGAATTTGCACCGTTTACTCTCAGAGGGTTGATTCCCAAATCAAGCACATGGTGAAGGAAGAATTGTCTTTCCTTGCGAGGACGCCGTGCTTCAAGCAGTTGAAGAAGACCCGAGTACTTCAGTACGTCAAATAGAATCAAGCACGGGAATGTCCAACGAACCTTGCGAAAGAGCTCCACCATTACCACGTACAGCGAGTACAATCTCTACAACCCCGGAGTTATCTTCCAAGAGTTGAGTTTTGTCAAACATTGTTACAGAACATTCATTATGAATTTAATAAATACATCCACGAATAAATAAAAGTGGCGTTACTATAAGTCTTGCTGTCACTACGTAGAATGACACTCTGTCTAAGATAAAATTGAAATTTGTAGTAATGGGAACTAGAACATCATCACACGGTGTAGACTTTTCCGATTTTTTTAACACCTATAATAGAGGTCTCCGTCAGAAAGAACGCATGTTTTTAAATGAGTAAAACAAAATTTACGCTCTAAAAACTATGTCGGCCATGTGGCGCCCTTGAGCCAAAATGCAGGAATCAAGCCTCTCCCGAAATGAGCCCATTGCGTCGGCCAGCATCCGTGCAGGAATTTGGGTTACTTCTATTCTTATTTCCTCCTTTAAATCGACGAGGACCCGAGGCTTGCTTTGGTAAACTGGAGTCCAGTATCGACAATTTTGTTTATTGACGTATCCATGTAAATGGAAATGTGCTTCATCACTCATAAGCAACGTCATGTCATTGATATCCAACTGTTCAATCATGGGCTGTGCAAAATTAACACGTTGTGCATATTCCCCTGGCAACAGTTGTTGACAAACTTGGATTTTGTAAGGATGGAACACTAAATCCTTCAAGATGCGACTTACAGAGGACGCGTGGATCCCTAGGGAACTGGCACGCAAACGGACGGAACGATTCGGGCTTTGCAGCGTGTCAACTCTCACTCTGTCTACGTTTTCGGGGGTTCTAACAGTACGGTTTCGCCCTGGCGGTTTTTTCTTCATCACATTACCTGTTATATTGAATGCTTCCAACCATCTCAAAGCGGTGTTACGGTCTGGTAGTGTTGCGTTCTAACGTCAGACTCGCCATTTTGAAAGTACCGACGTACGGTGAACACACGATGCTCAACGTTCCGAACTATCTTGCCAACTGAAACCGCACTTCTCCTACTATCCATCACGCCCTTCCCCACCGACACGGGACCAGCCCACTCGATGTAGTACCCATTCGAAAAACATGCGTTCTTTCTGACGGACCCTGTATGAAAAGTACGTTTCCGGCTTGACGTCGGCTTGTGGGATACCCTGTAGAATCTCTATGCCATATTGATTAAAAATATTTCAGGCAGCACAACTATCTCAAGGAGCTGGCTCCAGAGTCAGTTTCCCGTACTTCATAGCCTTCAACTCCTTGTTGAACAACATGGAGTTGGTGAAACGGATCTACTTGAACGTAACGAACGGCCACAGGACGCAAGAGGTCAGCAAGGAGGAATTCATGCATTCTGCGCAGGCCATGTCCCAAATGACGCCGCTAGAGGTGGACATTCTGTTCCATCTTTGCGACATCCTGCATCAAACCGGGTAAGTGTTGTAGAGTGTAGTGTAGTTGTTGTGTATGTGTATGATAGAAGCGAATCACGCAGGTCGAGTTTGAATGGACGGATCATCGCTCTAAACTGAATATTTTTTGTTGTTGTTGAAGATTTATTAAGCATTAATGCTACAATGTCAATTTTGTATAATGATTCGGTTACATATTTTTCTTCAATCCATTTTCTGTAATTTTACATTCTTGTCTATTAAAATTAGGCATCTAGTTGAGTGAGAATAACTGCATTTCGTTACATAAGCATGAGGTAGTGGTATAGATCAGGACTTAGGCGGGTATAAGATTTTATTATGAATCGTTACCAATAGGGAAGATGCAAACATATTTATGGAAAATATATGAATAAAATTGTGAAAAATAATTCAATAAGAGTTATTGCAGTATTTTTTATTTAACAGTCATAATATCCAATATAAAGGAGGACTTTAATCTGCGAATCAACATCAGTGACGTGACTTCTGTGTGTGACAAGGTATTAGTGGTTAGATGATCAGCAGATTGCTCTGCCTACCAAGTTCTTCAATAGTCGAAGCACCGGTGGTATTAGATGACACATATGATATCTATCATATGTGTCATATATAGGTAGTTGTTCAATGTTGGTGATGGCTTGACTGAAAACAGCAGGAGTGACGTCATCAGAAATATATGTCCGTTTTCGCAGGAAACAACTGATTTGTTTCAATTTTTCATATACTCTGAATTATTCTATTCTGGACTCCTTGAAATTGAGAGCAAAACAAAAATAGCATATCTTCCCTATAAGTAATCCTGAATTTAACTTCGACCTTGCATAAGGTGACTGGAATTACATCAGTCTCCAAACAGTCCCAGAGGTAGAAAAACTGCAAGTTTGGGTATTTAACATTTTGTTCAGAGTTGTACTTGAATACACTAGGGAAAGTTAGAGCTGCTCAAGGTCATCAAAAGAGTCACATTAAGATCATTGTGGTCAGTTAAATCATACATGAATATTTAACAACACAATGCATGTGGCCATATGGCAGTTGGATGTAATAGAGTATGTGCTAAGTTTCCAGTCTTTAGTGGTCAAACATTTATATTTATGAATTGCAATTCTTCTGTCGTTTGACATCAACTGTCTCGATGATAGAAACATGTATTATTTTCTTTACATATCTGCGTTGGCAGAAAAAAATACCACTCAAATTCGACAACGTAGATTCGCCATTCTGACTTAATAGCCATCTCATTTCAAGTTATCAAAAAACTCACTATCTCAAAAATTCCATGTTTGAATGAAATTGTAAGTAATCATTTTTTATACTCACTTTTTCTATTTGTGGCGGAATATTCATGTTATGTGTTTTCTTCTTTGATTCTGCTGCTCTGTTTGGAACTTAGATATTTGTACAACGAAGACGACGTATGGGATGGGTTTGTGTCTTTGCATTTTTTTGTACATTTCCTTAAGATAATCATGGATTTTCTTTATTTTTAGGAGGATAGTATATAATGATCTGTATGCCATCGCCCCTGAACAATACTTCAAACAGATTACGAATAGATTAGCAGAAATTCATGCTGTTTCAGTAAGTATTGTCAGAATAGAAAATAACTGCTATAAAACAGTGAGAACAGTAGCGTAAATGGAATCTCATAGATGTTTCAGTCATGTCAAAAGTTTAAGAAATATTGTCACGAAAGAGAGAGAAATTATATTTTTATAATGCTGGTTGTTGCATTATGAAACAAAGGGTAATCGTAATCCTAGCTTTTACAATACAGAGAAGAGACCCTGTTCTCTTTTTAATTGCACATAACCAATCGCCTCGTCTCTATTGGTGTCTCTTCCAGACCTATAATGACAACACCCAAATAACAATACCAAAAAATGATTCTACTCCTGGTTAACAAATGGACATTGTGAATTGTTACGAAAGAATTATTAAATTGATGTGAGTCAACACCGGACGGCCATCAAGTCTTATTGGCGTTGGATTAAATTTCAGATCAAACAGTTGATTTTCTGGTCACTGCGCGATATTGAATTTATTATTTATCAAACGTATCCGCTGGAGTTTGGGTCATCCTAAATTATTTGATGCATGCAAATCATGTCTTCATTTTCTTCTATTTGCTGTTTTGATTAGTTAGTTTATAAGTTTATGATTATTTAATTTTGATTCTTGATCATGGAGCAAAATATCGACATGAGTTACAATGGGTTTTGAAGAATAGTACTAGAATATTGTTATAAAACCTTGTTGAATGAGATTTTATTAATCGGCCTTTAGTATTGAGTTTTCTAATTGCAAATATGTAAAATAATTCATTATTATTTATAATTTTTGAATACATTTTTATTTAAAAGCTAGACGTATCGCAGTGCATCACATATGACAAAAATGATTCGATATTGTCTTTCAGGGTCCAGAAGATCGAGGTGTGTTAATTCAAATCCTTGAGAGCACCTACAGATTTTCGCTTGGTTCCATAGCCGGAGGTGAGTGTGTTTATTAGCTATTTTAGACCCCAAACTTAATTGACTTTATTAGTTCATTAATATGTTTCCGCTCTTATTGTGTCAAGTATTGGGATTCGGTAAGTACTGATTATTGGTACTGACCAGTCTCAGATATTTTATTGGGGATATCACAATATTTTGTTTTATTTAGGAAAGGCACTATTATTATTAGTGAAAACACCATGTAATTAATCTATGTTGGTAGTTTATGTAGCTCAGCTTGAAAATTTTCTCTTCCTTGAATTTTGGCTAGACTCTTAGATTATTACAAAAATAAGTATGTTCAGCATCAGTATGATTTTAAGATACTCATAGGTGTTCAAGCTCAGCTCCGTGATTGATGTTCTGTAATATTTTACAGTATTTCTGCATCGTTTATTTTTATTTTCAGGTTTGATGACATTTTTGCATGAATTTTTTAATTCTATATTTTCGAATACATGTACCTCAGTACTATGCTTGATCTAAAGTCAAAATTGCTAAAAGTGACCCGAGTCAAAATCATGACTTCAGAACATATCAGTCAAGAGATATAATGAATAACATTTTTGACCTCTACAACTATAGTCGAAAATCAATATTTAGAATATGTATTTTTAGAAGTTTCAACGGAATGTTGAGGAACCGTTTTTTTGTGGATTTTTGTGGTGTTGATTTCATTCACTAATTCGTTTCGTCTCTCATGTTAAAGTGCGTAGCTAGACACTGAAACAATGCCAAAATTAATCAAACTAATTTAAGATATAGAATGCCTGACGATGAAATAACTAAGAAACCTTGGCGGGATATACTAATTCATGTTTATATGTTATTTTCCATTACTACAATACGTAGTTTTATCCGGTGCCCACGTTTCAGATAGGAAATTTTGTTGCTAGGTTTTCCAGCACCATTTTTGCCCCCTATTGCATTTCCATTACGTTTACTCTCACCTAGAGCCGTGATACCCCCTCAACAACCAGTTTGTAAATAATAAAACGATGTATTTTCAGCTGTGGGAGCAACAGCCGTGTACCCCATAGATTTAGTAAAGACACGGATGCAAAACCAAAGGACGGGCTCCTTTATTGGTGAGCTGATGTACAGGAATAGTTTCGATTGCTTCAAGAAAGTAATCAGGCACGAGGGCGTCTTCGGATTGTACAGGGGGCTCGTCCCGCAATTGATGGGTGTCGCACCCGAAAAGGCTATAAAACTCACAGTGAGTATATTTTTAAAATCGCATACCCCGGTTTTCGATGCTTGTTTCGTCATTATTGTTGTCAGAGCAATCCATAGGAAGTTTTGTTCTGGTTCATGCTTTGTAAGTTAGCAGGTCTGCTAGGACTGGTTGCTTAGATACTAAACACGTTCAGACAGAAAAAAGGAAATAAAAATTAAAGAAAGCCGGGGAGCAAAGCGAGGGAAGCACATCGGTTGTACGGATGCCTCGGCATGCCAGCTAGGTTTGGGGATTTTATTTTGATCCAGAGAATCACTTCGATGATATCATATAATGTCACGATGTTTCCGCACTATGTTCACGCGCTGACATTCAGTATTCTCATGATGACATTCTACAATGTTGCGGTCGTAGCTTTGATTTTGTGATGCTAGTTGCACCGTGAGAACGAACCTTTAAGGAGCTCTCAGAGTTCCGTAATGTAACTCAGTGTAACCGAACGTAAATAGTAAAAAGTGTAATCGTACGATCTGGTCGGTTCATAATTTCTTGTAAGACGTAAGCCTTGAGATGATACGTGTCAGAAATATTCCAATATTGAAATCGGTTGTGTACGCAATTTTTGTCATTAGGTTTGGCTAGTTGGAGTCCAGATCAACAAGGCAATGCTCTTTAGGGCTAAGAAGGACTTTTCTCCACGTAACCTCCTCACTCGCCTAGCCTTGAGTATTGCTCATTTGTTTGGGTTGCTCGATGCTTTCCAGAGACTGATCGATGACGGACAGTATCGGACCAACGGGTCGCCGGCGATCTAGCTCCCTTCTACCTCTACGCCAACGGGCTTTGCTCCTCGAGCTCTCCTCCATTATGCCGCCGCGAGATATGCCTGCCAGACAGACCCGCCTGACTTCGGCCTCCTATCCTAACCGTGTCGACCAGAACGATAACACTGCTCTATTGTCGCTAGTCTACCTGGGGAGGCTTTTTCTAGTTTCACAAACCTTAGGCAGTTCAAAAATCGGATTAACAAAATTCCTTTAAGCCCTTTATAGCAGTCGCGGTGCCCTGGTATTTAGGCTTCTGAAAAAAGTATGTGAGCGACAAAATATTTTCTGGCAAAGAATGAAGTACAAACCCCTTGAATATCATTAATTACGTTATGAAAACTACGGTTTTTTTAATAATTTGATGCCTATACTGATAATATGAATATTGCAAATATTTGGAGTGCGATTATCTGATTTTATCGAATGTTCAAGACGGACAACGAAATTCGGGTGTTTTGATAGTAACGGAGCGTATTATTCTCGTCCTTCAGTGGCGGCCGGGTGAAGAGTATTTTAGATGTTTTCAGATATTAAAAAACTGTCAGCCATAGTTTGCCTAAAGAAATCCAGAATAAACTATCTTTAATTAAAGTAATGATGGCTAATTATTATCGGGTTTTGACGTCGGCTTTTTTTGACTTATTGACAACCATAATTTGTGTTCCCATTACTAATGCAGTCAAAAACAAAATAAATGGCAAAGGATCTCGCGCTAAATAGCAACGTTTCTGAAATTTTCGAACCTTGAGTTATACTAGAAATGAGGTTTTTGGGATATGAGTGCTATAAACACATAGCTCAGTTTGAATTTAACTAGTTTCATGTTTTTGTAGGTTTCATGTTAGGCGTTGTCTAAACATATGTAAGATTAGTTATTTGACGATGTTACTTGTGGGACACAGTATACTAAGTGATGGAATTCTAGCATCCGGAATTAATCCCTAACAAAATAACTAAAAGTACTCTGATTGGTCGAACCTACTACGTTTTCTAGAAGGAACATAATTAATTCACCAAACTTCTCGGTCCAAAATCTCGGCAAGGTTGCTACTTTCCGAAATTTTGTTGACACCATTTTATGTCTTTAACAGTTATAGTAAAATAAACGAAATTCATTGTGCGCGAGGAAAAAAAACGACAAATTTCTCATTGCCCTTTTTAAAATTTAAATAAAAATAGTCTGCTGCAGTTTTCTTCAGGCATCCTATCATCGACACTTTTTAACGTATTTTATAAAATACATCTCATTCGGCCGTTAGACCGGTGCAACTCACAGAATGGCAGGTTATGACAAAAGGAGTAATGATTTGAAGTGCTTGAAGCGTCGGTATTCATCGCAGTTTGTCCTTATCCCAGAAAAAGTATATATTTATTCTCTTATTCTGAATGTATATTTATATTCAAATATTTTACAGGTAAACGATTTTGTCAGGGATAAGCTAATGGATAAAAATGGAAATATTCCCATGTGGGGTGAAGTTCTTAGTGGTGCCTGTGTAAGTAAACTTGTTCTAAAATTGTTTAAATTGTCACGATTATGAATTCTTGTAGATTTACGCACTTTTATATTGTCATCCACTTCAGAGTCGAGAAAGTATACTTTAATTGACATTTTGGATTTCTAACAAAACAGATGACTCTTGGATTGTCAAAAAGCATTCATATATCTTTCACAAATAGTAGTATATCCTGATCATTTTTAGTGGAATATTCAAGTTATCGTTATGTGTAACGTTTATGTTTTTATTTTAGGCTGGAGCTTCCCAAGTCATATTTACGAATCCATTAGAAATTGTCAAAATTCGATTGCAAGTAGCTGGAGAAATAGCGGGGGGCGCTAAAGTGAGAGCCTGGACAGTTGTGAAAGATTTAGGATTTTTTGGCTTATATAAAGGTATAGTAGCTGACGCAAAACTTATATGAGAATTATCATCTAGCTCGGTTGCACCGCCCTGTTAAGGATAACTTTAAGCTAAGCTGAACCTTAACTTCTATATTTTTGTTGTACCAGATACACCTAATACTCGAGTGGAACTTAAACAGGCAGTTGAGCACAAGTCAAAGAATTTCTCTGCTTAAGGTGGATTTTCTAACCTAAAATCTCAACTCGCCCGTTCGACATTTTTGTGATTTGACCCACTGACCACAGTATGTGTTTTTGGTAAATTAAAAACCGCGGATGAGTTCCTTCAAGTTCTACATGGAAAAGCTCGCGTGTTTATATTTTGTAGCAACCTATCAGAAACAACGACCATGTTGACCATGGAGTGTGAGGTTACTACGAAGTGTGGTGTAATTAGCTTGAAAATCTAGTTTCGATTTATCGTCTTCCCAGTCTTCTGATTGCATCACTTGTTTCCTCATCATATGGTAGAATCAGTGTCTGCTGTTGTTAGTGTTGTTTTCTTTCAGAATTTCATTTATCGGTCGTCTTGGGTAGATATTTTCTTACTAGTTCTTATTTGATGCGGTCGATTTCTTCCCGGATATTTCTAATTACGCCTTTCTTCGTGATTGCTGGATGCACACGTCACAACCAACCACCGGAGACGTCATCAAACGTTATAAAAAGTCAAGAAAGGAGCATGTTCGCCAGTTCACTTGCATATCAATCAAAACGTCGTGAATCAGAAGAACAATGGAAGTCCGAGAAACATCTCAATAACATCTCTACTGAGTGTTCACCAAATCGGAGTGGTGCAACAAAACCGCAATTTGATGTTGACCTCGGATCTCGTTTGCTAAGTAGTAGATTTGAGAAATAGTCTAATCATATTAGCAAACTTCCCTGAAATGACTGTAAAGTCTGGTTTTATTGGCACAAGTTGGTCAAGGGGACGCATAAAATGGGCACACCAACGTTTGTGGGAAAACTTTTTATTTGACAACAAAGAATGAGAAAACGTGTGCCAAAACCTGCATTTAGACTCGTTTGTCGGCCATAACATTGTTGCTATTAGTCGGATATTTTTACGTGTGGTTTCATTTTGTAGGTCTCATAAATAGATAATAATCTTATATGAAAAGTTTTTTTCGTTCCTGTCAACACTTTCGATTGAATCCCAAAAAACACGTTTTCTGTACCCATTTTATGTGTCGATGTTTTGAATACCCCCTTGAACAACTTGCAACAATAAGACCAGACTTTACAATTATTTCGCAAACCAGGGGTCTAATATGATTAGACTAAAAGGCGATACAACCGGGCTTGAGTGTCAGTTAAATAGTCTGATAATAAACATAACAGGCTGAAGCAAACTCGACATGTTTTAGCCGCTAACTGGTAGTGAACGTAATTAATAGCATGTCCACGTAGAAATAATGGAAACATCTTTATGGTCTATAAATGTCATATTTTCAGGCGCGAAGGCTTGTTGGCTTCGTGACATCCCGTTTAGTGCAATCTATTTCCCGGGATACGCCCACGCCAAAGAGAAATTCGCCGACGAAAATGGATACAATAGTCCGTTTTCGCTATTTGCAGCTGGTTTGATTGCTGGAGTCCCCGCTGCTGGACTGTGTACGCCGGCTGATGTTATCAAAACGAGATTACAGGTGAGAACATAACTTTGCTTGAAAATGAAGGTGCTATTACAGCGCAAAATTGAAATAACGAAGCAGCAAAACAAAATCACCACATCGATTTTTTATGACGTTATTTTGCTATGCCACTTTTGAACTAGCTGTCGTTCACTTCATGCTCACCTGTAGTAGGCATGGAATGCACTAGCGGGTATTTAGTGCACAATTTGACAAGAAATTTCGAATGTCTCTCTAAAAGTTTGTTGCAAAAACAAATTCAACACTGAGAATTAGCTTGTTGATTCCCGTCTTTGGTGAAGCGGGATCATATTACAAGTCGAGTGCTGCCGCCAAGTATGTGAAATCTAGCCAGTGCTGCCGCATACTATTGCTTGAGTTTGATTTTTGTTTTAAAGCTTAGCTATGAAAAATTGTATATAACCAACAATTTTTCAATTTCTTCGCAGGTTGTTGCCCGTGCTGGACAAACTACTTATTCTGGTCTGCTAGATGCTGCCAGAAAGATCTACAAAGAAGAAGGATTTAGTGCATTTTGGAAAGGATCTGTAGGTAATATATGTCATTTAAAAACATTACTGTAGGAACCGTGTAAATCATTTTAAGTTACAGTGGAAGTATTCAAGAAAATGTGTTACTATTCAGTGTTTAATTTATTAATACAATATGTTGGAAAAAAATAATTTTTGTCTTTTTTCCAGCTCGTGTCTTCAGATCTTCACCTCAGTTTGGCGTGACGTTGGTGACATATGAACTTCTACAAAGATACTTATATGTAGACTTCGGTGGAACGTAAGTAGAAGCAGTTTTTCAGATCCGAAATTAATTTTCAAAAAACCAACTCGCGCATTTTAAGTGGGTTGGTCGAATAAATTTTACTAAATATGTTCCTTTGCCACTTTATGTGAATTTTCTCTATTCCAATATTCTCACTGGAATATGAAAGTACTCATCACGCAAATTTAAGCAGCATGTTAAGGTTAAAAATGAAGTGCGAAAAACGGAGATGTACAAGAAATCACTTTTGCTGTAGGATGATCAAATTTGCATGTTGTTTTTCAAAAAATTTGGCTTCGAGTTCATTCTAATAAGACGTATTTCCAGGAGGCCGACCGGATCAGAAGTGAAACAGGTGACCCACATAGGAGATGTAAAGAAGCCTCACAATCCGGATCATATAGGCGGTTATTCAGTGTCACTTCCAGTATTCTCAGGGATTGAAACGAAATTCGGACTATGTTTACCAAAATTCGGTGTACCTCAGTCCTAAAACATTTTTTATTTATTGTTTAGTCACTTAGGCGACAATTCTAAACTATGTTGATGATGGAAGGCATTATAACTTCAATATCCGAATTGTATATCTTAAGGAGAGAGGAGACGACCGACGCTTTTCTGAGTGCTCTGGGTATTTACCATCAGTTAAAAAATATTACAGAAGCTTGATATATTCCTTGGTCAAGACAGTACAACTGTAAAGTGATAGAAAAGGGTATTTATCGAAATATTTTCATCAGGTCTTTTATGATTGATATGGCTTGCTTACTTTTTTATGCACCTCTGAGTCTACACAAGACAAGGCATGGCAGATATATTTCCTCTCTTCTGAAGAAATGTGATAAGAAAACCGTCAAAAAAATGTTGATGCTGAGAGGTAAATAGTTTTATAATCAGAAGCGGAGCTATTGAATTGCGTACGGGGCAGTGCTTCAATGTTTGTTTTTTGTAGAGGGGGGGTAGGCGGATTTAGCTACGCCACTGATTATAATTATAGTTCATATCTTTGTGAATCGCGATAGTTATAGTATCAGTACCAGCACATCTTTTTTGTCGAATATCAGCACAACTAACTTTTAAAGCCTAGCTCATTGAAAATATGAATGCTCGCCGTCGCCGAAGAATTACGTATAAAGAGTGGATTGACCTCCACATCTAAAAATACGTAACGCCAGGTCTAATTGTAAGTTTTAAATTTACATAAACTTTTGCTTATGCTCCCTTGTACTATTGTTGAATTTACAAATTCTATTGTACATAAATTTTGCCAAGGACAGAAGTGGGACAAGGATTATATGATCTTTTTACAAATTTATTAATTTTTGTATCCAGGAGCTGTGATATCCTGTTTGTTTTGCATTTGTGTATTGAGTATATTATACAGAAGTTTTACTATTAGTGACGCCTTTTCAGTTTTTTCTTATATTGATATCAGAGAGCTGTACAACAACACGCGTTGTTATCCTATTCTACTTTATAAATATACACATTTCAAGTATACTTTTTGTTTATTTATAATATGGCCAAGATATATAGAATTTGAGTGAAAAAAAAATGTAACAAGCTGTTTTACAATGGAATTATTGTATACGGAAAGGCACCTCTCCGAGATAAAAAAATTTGCTATAACAACAAAGTTGGAAAAAACACTTTTTCGCGTAAATTCAAATATTTATGGACTATTGGTGTAAGTGGTCCAAGCAAAGTTGTTAGTGATGAAAATACCCCCAAAACAAGGCCTTACACGGCTAATTTGCCGTAACGGTTAATTTGTTATTATATTACAAAAAACCGCCAGAAATCGTTTTTTACATTTATTTTTAACTGGAAAATGCATAACGGTAAATCTGAAATAATAGCCAAACATCCAGAAAAAAATCATCCAAAAATGCTGAACCGTTTCTGCTATTTTCCATTTGTTAATAATTTTGTTCAGAAAAAAGACCTGTCATACTTTTTGGAAACTGGAATGAGATTGATCGGTACATGATTTGTTTTTGTGATCCGAACAATTCTAAAAAAATCTCATATTTGGTTTTCTTAAATACTTGGAAAGGGAAACAAAATTCTTCTAAATATATATTGTATTTATTATTACATGTTCTATATAGATATTCGTTTACAGTCTTCGTTAAAACGTCAGTATTTCATACGACAAAAACGTTTACAAAAAATAATTGAAAAATATATGACATATATAAAGATATAAAAAGCAACACACAAAGACAACAGTAAAAATATACGAAAAATCATTAGCAAGCACTAAAAGTAGGTTAATCACAATGAGTATGCAAAGTTAGACCATCCCCATGAAAATCATGACTTTATCTGCAACACGTTTATTTTCTGCAAGATCCTGACTTTCATTTCTTCATACCTGCAAAAAAGAGCATGGGTTACTTTGATGAAAACAACTAGAACAATATTTTTTATAATGAAGCAGTCACGAAGGCAGAAACTTAGAACCGAGGTACCGACTCAAAGAGGTAACATATTTGACTGATTAGTTTTTCAAAGGTTAATAAAGATGATTGTTCTGCAATCTCAATACTCTAGATCTAGATGTACAAAGTAAGACATGATGAGGAGCGGAAGTTTCAATATCGACCCACCCTTATTGAGAAACCTTATCTGACATCTAACCAATATTAACAAAAGTATTGGCATTTTATTTGAAATATGTTATACTCACTTTTCTTTTATGCGCATGACCTCTTTCTCTTCCTGTGAATAATACTGTCCTAATATTGCCCTACACTCTGTCAACGAGAGATTCAGAAATTGCGCCACCTCACTGCTAACCTCTGGCGTGGTATGACTATCCATTAGATACAATTTTGTTATATCCTCGTGAGGTCCCAACAGTACGCGAGTTAGCAGTGGGTATTCGTCTTCTTTCAGTCGTCTTTGCTCTGAAAAACGCGTTTTTAAAATTAAAGGGATTTCATACAGGAGGCTCCTTCAGAAAATAAACAATTGATCCATGGTGTCAAGTAGATCGAATATATACTTCCTACGACCTCGTTGGGGGTTTGAAAGAAAATGCACGAGTCAAATCGTTTCAAAAGGCGAAATTAAATCGCAGAACGCTGAACGGGTACGTACTCCTAATATCTAAATATTGCTAAAATATATGAATATTTCTCATGTAGCAGTGTGTCCATGACGACACCACCTCAGAACAGTTGCACAGTCGACAGCAGCCTCCACGATGATGAAGCATCGCACCACGCATACCACGCCAACGATACCATGGTATTTCGAATGATTATTATACACCGGACTTTTATCGTTTAATTTTCCCGTTGCTACCGGGATCAGAAGCTTCTTGATGATAGAACGTATTCGACTAATACATACTAAAGACGTTCCGTTTACAACGCGAGCGCTAATGACCGAGAACTTAGGGCCGTATCGTCAGTCGTTCCTACAATTGTAGGACGCCGTTATGGCCACCTTGATTTTCATAGTCTTTTCTCTCCTTCAGACGGACTGGGATATTTCTATATTTTACTGTTCTGTGTCAGCGTAAGCGCTCTCCTATTGCCAGGCTATGTTTTCTTCTTGAATTGTAGAAAATTCAGGCTATATAACATATAATATAAATCAAAAGCATGAACAATTTGGTACAGACATTTGTAACATAGAGCGCTGACACGCAATGGTAGAAAACTATGAAAATCAAGGAGATCATAAAGGCGCCCTACAATTGTAGGAACGACCGACGATACGGCCCTTAGGGAAAGACGCGGACACTGGTCAAGGGAAGACTCAGTGTCATGTCAGTATCGTCCTAGCCTTCACCATTGCAGAGCCACTGAGATGCTTTTGAAGATGCCAAACGCTCGTATTAGAGAAACATCAAGCGTTAATAATAGCAGACAATGCCTTAATAACCCAAAAATCATTGCTACTTCATTTTCCCAACACTCTGATTCAGACAAAATGTTCCAGATGAAAATAAATATGTTTCAAAATATGCACCAGAAGTTGTCGGCCTAGAACATGTTGCGGAGCAAGTACCGCGCCAGGTGCGTTTCCAACTGTCGAAAAAATCTAATCGAAACGAGATTCATGCTAAACTCACCTCCATTATCCCTGATAACAAACAGAGCAAAGTTCTGCTGATCACTCTCTACTTTATATTTTTCTAAAATTAAATTTATCACCTCTCCAGTACTAACTAGTGATGTAACCCAAACGCTCATTTGGCTTCCATATGGCGGAGTGAAAAAACTTGTTTCCCTATCGTAAAAATGGCCATTGATTGAGCACCTTCGTTTCACCTGAAAATGATTTTATTGTCTTAGGATAATACTAAAGTTTATTTGAATCTCAATTTATTCCGCGTCAAAACAAACATGGGCACTAGATCACCGCTTCTATTTGCTTGTTGCTCGTCTGCCTAGGCATTTATAACCAATAGGAGTGCGCGAATTTGAACGTCGCGCTCTGGTGTTTGCTTTGACGGGAGTATATGAGAATCAGTAGCATACAGTCTATCTTCACGAATATCGGAAGGCATACAAACTCCAATGACACCAATTCCAAATCACCTTTGTTCTCGACAACCTTTTCCCAGGCCTTCGTTTTATCGCAGTCGAACCTCTGTGTGGCCTCCTCAAAACAACTTCCTCATTCTGTTCAGAATACGTGGAAATATCAGTGCTTGTCACGCTGACACTGTCGAATTCTGGGGAGTGGGGGTCTCTTACTCGGCACAGGCAGTCGGGCCCTGACATAGACCTGAAGACCATAGACCATCAGTACTGATCATTCTGTCAATGTCAATGGATTGCTATTTAACCTTATACATTAATAATTACTGACAGTCCACAGTAAATCCTGATCGTGTGGCATTCGCTTACATTATAACGTTACAAATCTGTCAAATTGATATGAATGTATGTTTTGCGCAACTTGACCGTTTTTTTGTTTGTTTCGGGAAATATTTCTATCAGAGCACTATTTTCACCATTTGTTTTATCTTGTACCCTAATGAACCGCTGTAGGCGATCCCCTGTAGATACCCGCATTTCGGCTCAAGGGAGCTATATGGCCGACATAGCTTTTAGATCTGAGTATTTTGATATAATAAAATATTTTTCCCATACTTATTTTGACTGTACTACTCATTTAAAAAACATGCGTTCTTTCTGACAGACCCTGTACAAAGAAATAGCCAGGTTTCACATGTTAGAATATTATAAAGACAAGATGTAGGACCGAACTCCGCCTCATGACGTCATTTTGCATAGCCTAAAAAGATTCTAATAGCGCTTCTCTAAATTCTGTCTTGATGGTTAAATATATATGCAATATGTGGGTCGTGGATCCAAGCTGCTTTAATAACAAATTGCAATTTCAACAATTTAGATTCGACTATTAACATCAAAATTCAAAATCCTCAACACGTTAAGATGTTATTTAGTTTGGACACTATTTAAAGAAATGCGAATTCTTTAATTTTTATATTCTATATATTGATACAGGTTTCTGTCAACTTTGAACCGTTTAGTTCCCGAGAATCCACATAATATTGTAACGCCCTCGTATAACTGGAACTCTGGGTACCACTGTCGACAGGTGTTCAGAAATATCGACTCTTAGGCAACCAGTTATGCGACCGTACATCGAGAGCAATAAAGTTCACGTTCGAGAGGGAGATGAATCTACTGCCATCTAGACCACTTCGCTTAAGATTCACGACTTTGGGTCTGGAAAACGTTGGGAGTTTTTTCGACTCGTTGATAAGGGAATAAATATAGGCAGAGATGGCGGAAGGCAGTCGATGGATAGCGTGTGTTGAATCAGTCGACATGGTTATACCTTTGTCATAAATTGTTTGCAGGTGTTGTGATACATTAGTGTAAGAGTAAATTATACTTCGTACAATAAAAGCGGTGTTTTTGCTACTATATTTACATAGGCGCTTAACAAAATAAATTTAATTTTTAAATTTTTGTCAGAAACAAATTTTTTATAATGTTTGATCACATGAAACTTGAGGGGCGTTAAAGCGTTACCTCAACATTCGAAGAAGATCCACCACCCTGTTTTTCAAATTTTAGCTCGGTAGTTAATAAATTGTGGATTCCGGCTTACCGATTACATTTACATTTCGTTGAGAAAAAACGTATGAAACTAGACAAGCGTTAGATCTGATTAGTTATGGAAACACTTAGCAGAAAGACCGATAAATGCATTGTTTCTGTCATGTTCGGGAGGTCGGTATGGAATATGAGCGCAGAGGCGTACAGACCGATTTTGTTGCTATTAGGCGTACTGCTGTTCGGCAGGTGGTTAAGGAAAAACTCTACCTCTGACTGCCGCGCTGGTAATACCTTAACACTATCGAGTCAGCCTCGTAAAAACTGGAGGAAGAACAAGATAAGTGTTACAACAGTTCCTGTGATACAGCCATGTCCCATACATTGGTTAACAAAAGCTTGGCATTTGGTGCATACTGGACTTTCATACGTAAAGTTGAATAGTTTACCTATTTAAATGATTACTACAAGTAGACCAAGTATCATCTTGGCTTGTGAAGGAAGACTCCATGGAAGAAATTAATAAAGGTATTTTGTCCTCTTCATTAGTACCGTTCACAATAGGTGCTATAAGAGTTTTAGAATCTTCTGTTGTGGTGACTGTATCATCTAGCCCCTCAGTTACACTGCAAAATCAAATAACAACGAAAAGTGAGTATAGTGGATATAGATAATACATATTATACTCTACCTTTCATCTTTACCACCAGTATCCATTTCTTTTACCATCGCACCACTGTTATCAGACATACTCTGTGACAATAACGTCGCTGGCATTGTTTGGTAGGGATTGTCAGCCACATCAATTTTTCTTTCTACCCTCAGCAGTTCGTCCAGTTCATCCCAGTCATTTTTGAGATCAAGCTTCGTAGGCAAAGTAACGCTTTTTGGGATGTTGTACTGGGGTGATAAGGTCGGCGAATCGGTAGAATCTGTGGGGCTTGTATTGTTGGCACTGTCTATTCCCGACTTGCACTGGAAGTAAAAAGTTAATTTTTATTCAGTACATGTAAATTTTGAAAGCAGGTTACCACTATGAAAAGGGCCAAAAACCTCTACAGTTTATGAGTCATTAATCTGACACTGCAGTAATAGAAAAACATCTTTGATTCCTCTATAAGTCCGAAAGAACCATTGGGATTGTCTGAAATCTTGGCACAGTATTGATAGCTTAGCAACAGTATAAAGGTTTATTTATAGTTCACGGAAATTGGTATAGTCAACGTCAGTAAGTGGAAATTTTTTTTTGAGATTTATCAGTCTTTTCAAAGCATGTAAGAAGGAGAAAAATTAGAGACGGGTGGATTTTCATTTCGAAATTGTCTATTACAATTGAAACTAAGAATCATGTATATGCTTTCCAAGCTGATGCATTGCACGCTATTTTTAAATTTCTGATATTAACCAGAGGAGCTCTTCGTCATTAATTCAATAATATCTTGATAGCAGTGTCAAAACTTAACCAATAATGATTGTTATTAGGACTGCAGGAAAATTGGTCAAAATAATATAAGATTACCTGTACATTATCCGAGTGTTCTTCATTTGCGGTAGCCCATTCACCCTCTGACGTCGTACTCACAGAAACGTCCTCGCAGCTTGCATCCCTTGGTATATCGGCAACGTCGTCATCAGTGTCGCAGGGTTGCGGTGTAGTGGCAGCACTGCTGTGCCTAAATCGCCATTCGCGGTTTAAATACACTTACAAATCGAAATGGTTTCGCTTTTTAATACGCTTTTTTCCTTTACCGCTTGAACTCGCTACTCGGGATATTCTCCAAAATAATTATTAATAAAGTCACGATAGATGTTAGGCTTCTGTCAGATGGTGGGAAATAATCTTTATTCTGTAACATTGGGAATTTGACATAAAATATACGAGAATGGATAGGTACTACTGGTATCTGGAATAAAATCAAATCATATTGGCTGATTCAGAGGTTTGTCTAGGAGAACAATACTCCATTGTAGTAGAACTTTTATTTTGCAATATTTAAATATAACAAAACAAAGGCGCTGGGTTATTTGGCAATATTTGTGAAAAGATTAGTACTCACCTATACGAATTACGTTTTCGTAGCGCTGTCACAACTGTACGCTGATCATCATCTTCTTTGAGATGAATAACTCCTCTGACGCCCCATCTGACCCTAAGTGGGCCCTCTAGGACATAACGACCGTTCACCTCACGGCAACGGATCTCACCTGAACGCCCTTCATAGTACTGGTTGTATACCTACCAATCAGTTAGGGAATAAATATAACAAGAGGTACATGATTATTGGAAACATTTCCAAGCATACAGGATATATACAGGTTTTTACAATAACTTCTCTCGCGAAAAGGGTGCAAACAGATGATAAATATCCCCGACATGAGTGAATGTCCAATCAAATGTAAATTTGAACAAAAAATGGGATCACTGCGAGTGATAATCAATTAATTCGTCCAAAAATGATTATATACCTGCAACACGGTATTTATCTCCTACAAAATAAGAACACGTCACTCTAATTTATTCGCCTTGTCTAACTGTTTTCTCTTTATATAACTACTCTGTCTGGACTATGACTTACACCTCTGAGAAAAATTCCTGGGTGCCCATGGACAGTAATATTATTGATATAATAATAAAGAAATTTGTGAAATGTAGTAACATATTCAATTTATTCCTAATTTTTGATTCACGCAGGCGCCAACAATGAACGCACTCTGTACCATAATTGGTGTTAATACTGATTTGTTTGTAGAAAAATGAAATATATATATATATACAGGGTGACTTCGAAGTTGAGTCATTTATTTTAACAGTGAGTAGATCTGATCAAAAGAAATGTTTTTTTCCTTTAACATTTTTGTGGTAAAATCAAAGTAACAAAGTTATAGCCCTTTAGAAGTTTGAGTACCGCCCTGTCTCAATAATAATATTATGTGCTCGTGTTTGGAAACAACGGATATAATCCGCCTTATCTGTTCATCGCATCGGAAACAAAAGAACGAAAGAATTTGAAACGCTGATCACGATGTTTTTATTCAGTCAATCTGTCAGTCGGTAACGCGTGAGTGAATAGTGGTGTTTGCTGCGTGGCTCAAACGAAATAAAAAATGGCACATGTTTATGCGGATCGGTTTCCCAATCGAGTGCAACCAACCCCTCGTGCCTTTGTTAATGTAGTACAACGGGCTCGTGAATCAGGTGACTTAAGACCTCACAAGGGAGGGCATGCCGGTGCTCCAAGACCTCACGATCAAATACAGGTCCGCACTGAAATACTTGTCGGGAGGATACTTTATAAAACAAGCTAAAATCTATTTTAATTTTTTTTTATTTTTACACACATATTTTGGTTTATCTTCCTTCTACAATCATTATCTGAAAATTAATGACTCAACTGTATATATATATATATATTGAGGTATTTGCAACATATGGGTAACAGCTTGTTTTATTAACATTGCTATTTTAAAACACAAGAAAGCACTTATTCGTCAAGATAGCGCAAAATATTGATAACACATGCTGTTATAAGATCTCTCATATCCCACTTTTCTCTAACAGATAAAACTACATACAGCAATATCAGATATTCAAGTAGAACTGGTAACGTTGAGTGACATCTATGCACAAACTGGCACCCACAGCACACCCTCAAAAATTGCCATTTGGCAACGGCATAGGTCAATCGTGTTGCCATATGAATAACATGGGATTCTTCCTATTACAGTGTGTTTACTGTGCAAAAAGTAACCCATTTTTTAATTTTTTTTTTCAACAATAATTATTTTTACCTTGATCTTTGACTCCAGATGTGATCTAGGTAATGCAGGGCTTTTACCAAGCTTTGGCGACTCCTTCTGTGCCCCAAAACTTTTATGGGACTCTACCCTGGTCCCATGACCAAATAGTTGAGGTCCAAATAAGGCCCCATAACAAGGCACATGACAGTAGGGGACTCCTTTATGTTCTGCATGCTGTCCAGGATTGAGCCTTTTACCACACTCTTCACATCTCAGGCATTCAGGATGCCAGTTGTAGCCCAGTGATTGCTTCCTCTCGGCTGAAACGAATTGATACAAAACGTCTCCTAAGGCGAATGTCACATGATAAGCATTTTCTGATGCATCCTTCCGTGTCAGTGTATTTCTATGTTAACCTCATACATCAGTAATCACTGATGTCCAAACTACATGGTTCATAAATATCTTAATCGGTCATAAATACTAGGGATGCACTGAGTACTCGGTTTCCCTCAGTATTGCATTACTCGATCTGAACGCAAGACATAGTTTTGTAAACAAAAAATTGCAGGCGTGATGTACAAAGCCTCAGCTAATATGATTTTCCCAAACTGCCTGTTACGTCCTCCAATAAATTAATGCACCAACAACAAAAAGATAGCCACAATTACAGCATGTTTTTGCCGGAAACAGTTGCCTGATTTGGATGATTTATGTAGTATATATCGAACGTTTTCACCAGTAAACCAGTGTATTTATAGTATTTCCATAGTTTATTATTCAAATACAAGGTGTTACTATTACTACTAGTTTTTAATACAAAATATGTTAGTCGATGGAGCAGCGCTATAGGAGTTTAAACCGGAACCACATTGTAGTATTGCTTTTCACATTGCTGTTTCATCTTTCATATGAACGTTCAAAATATGAAGCAAAATAAAATAATGGCAATAATCCCACGTTTCTGCAGAGAAAATATGTTCACCCATACATTAAGCTGAGTTCGCATGGAACGTCATTCTTCCATTCTTGGAATTGGTCTCATCTAAATGAAGTGCCTCGAGTTTGCTTATGACGTCATCGGGAAGGAGGCAAGTCCGCAATCGCTCACGCTCAATATAAAACACGTTTGCTTTGCAGGTGTGACAACGCCAATCGAGAGCGACGCATGTGATTATCAGCATGTGGTGGTGACCCAACAGTGCTTTTTCTTCCGATTTTTTAACTCCTTACGGGACTCTCTACCTTTTCGCTAATATTGTACTAAAAACTGAACTCAAAACAGCACAACATTCAACCAGAAGTTCCTCCAAGGTCGACTTCAAGGAATGAACATAGTCGTGACAGTGTGAACAGTCTACGAGCCTTGTTGGTTCATGTTCACTTCCCACTCAAGCTAAGAAGCATACAAAAAAATTGAAAGTGTTACACGCTATTGTCTTTTTGTCCTGTGAGAATGCAGCTTTATTGTCGACATCCAACAGTTTTTTATTTGTTTCTTCCATAAACTCCCCACAAAGCTAGCTCAGAAACCTTTAGGACTCAATTTCAGCTTTTCATGATGTCATGGCAGCGATTTTATTAGACACTTATGTTTAAAAGGATCTTGAGGTTGCGCGTTACCTATTTTCATGAAAAATGTGCGTTTAAAATGTCTAGTATATACAGGGTTTGTCCGGAAAGTAATAGGACTCATTTTCTTCCACCATGACTGTAGTTCGGAGCGTGCGCGCACCGACTAGAGCAGAGGTACGCGATTAAATTCTGTGTGAAACTCGATAAATCAGCGACAGAGACGTTTGATATGATCAAGCAGGCTTACCCAGGTGTTGCTTTAGCAAGAAGTGGTGTGTTTCGGTGGCACCAGGCCTTTTTGGAGGGCCGGGAAGAGGTCGCTGATGAAGACCGTGCTGGAAGACCTTCGACTTCGACAAACAACGATAATGTGACTCGTGTGCGCAAAGTTTTGAACTCGACCGTCGACTCAGTATTCGTTTAATTGCCCAGATGTTAAATTTACCAAAATCTGTGCTTCACGACATTGTGACACAGCATTTGAACATGCGCAAGGTGTGCGCGAAGATGGTCCCAAAAGTGCTCACTGACGACCAGAAATTGCGGCGAGTGGAAGTGTGCCAAGAAAATTTGAACAGGTGTGAAAGTGACCTCCAATTTTTGAATAACGTAATCACAGGTGACGAGTCGTGGATCTTTGAGTATGATCCCGAGACAAAGAGGCAATCTTCCGAGTGGCACACGACGGCGTCTCCTCGCCCAAAAAAGGGAAGAACGAGCAAATCCAAAGTGAAAACGATGCTCATTGTCTTTTTTGACATCAAAGGCATCGTCCACCATGAATTTCTTCCTCCTGGATAAACCGTCAATGCCAAGTTTTACGTGGAAGTGCTCAGGAGACTCAAACGAAGGGTCAGTCGGGTCCGACAAGACATCGCAGCCGACTGGAAGTTGCACCACGACAACGTCCCGGCTCACACCGCCTTTCTTGTGAACAGCTACCTGACCAAGGCCGGCATCCCAACGCTTTCGCAGCCGCCCTACAGTTCAGATGTGCCCCCCCGGACTTTTTTTTGTTTCCTCGCCTGAAAAGGCTGATGAAAGACAAGCATTTTGAGACGACAGAGGGGATCCAAGCAGCATGCACCGCGGCTCTCAAGGCTATTCCGGAGAATGCCTTCCATGATGCCTTCAATGCTTGGAAATCGCGCTGGCAGCGCTGCATCGATGCAGATGGAGCCTATTTTGAAAGTTTTTAAAGAATTGTAACGATTGGCTCAATAAATTTGTTTGAATTGACTCAGTCCTATTACTTTCCGGACAAACCCTGTACCTTTTAATCAAAATATGGTTTCAATTTCAATTCATTACTGTAGCTGCTGAATTCCACAATGAAAATCATATGCCTAACTGTTGCAAGACATATATTTAAGATCAAAAATTCAGAAAAAAATATAAGTACATTAACCTGTTACAGTTTACTCACAAAAAGTTCCTTGAAAAATGCACTAACAGTAGGTAAAATACCCCAGAGAAAATCACCCCACCAAGTACCTGGTACTCTGTATTCAAATCAGTGCATTGCTAATAAATACTGATGAATCACAAGTAAATACCAATTGTGTGACGTTTGTCTAACAACTTAAAATGGAATAAAAACTAGTGAATCCACACTCCAATTTGAGAAAAGCATGCAAAGACCATTCCAGTTTGTGCAAGTTTATGTGGAGGTATTCAATAGAGTAAAAAGAATTTGTTGAAATATTAATATTAATGCTAGTTCTTTTCTATTTTTTTCTCTGAATTTATTATTCAATGTATTGACTTGGGTATATATTTGTTATATTTGCCGTTGTAAACCTAAATCTTACAACATAGTATGAACTAATGTTTAGAGAGTCAGAATAAATGTATGTTGAAAATCTAATCCAGATTTTTGTTATGCTATGAATAAAAATTAAACTTATGGTCAAAAAGACAGGTTACAAGTCTTAAATCTTCTTAATTCTAGGACACAATCACTCAAAGTGTTTAAAGATGTACTTTACTCAAAAAGCTGATGTTTCAACATCAAATAAATGTCACAATAACATGTTTAACCTATAGGGATAAGTACTAATTTTTGTTATAATAGGATCTTTTCGTTCCACCTCTGTGACAATAACTAATAATATATAATATAATTAGCAAACATTAGTATGGTGTAGATCTAGCCATTAGAGAAAGACAATGAAAAGTTGAAAAGCAAACCACATGAAAAAATGAACTCTTTACAATAGTTTGCTTTCTTTAATGTTAGGCACAAATGATTTGAATAAAATCTAGCAGTAGATTCTATTAATCTTTTGCCAGAATAGAATAGAATAATGATAGATAAGATGGTTGATGCATCAGCACTAGGCTAATGGATCTTTATGTCTTGCCTGTGGAGCTGTTGCATTTAATTCAGCACAAAACTTTATATATAATTTATCTATTTGGTAAATGGCAGGCATGTGTGCTAATGATGTGTCCCTCCCCCTGCTCTAGACCGCTCCCCAAATCCACCACTATCACATTCAATTCTTTTTTCTGTTCCTTCATGGGGCAGCAAGCCTTGAGAGGGCTATGGCACTGAATCTTAAAATACACGAATGAATTCAAGTAAACTATTCAACTGTTCAAAGAGTGGCCTTTTGCAATAAATGCTTTTTGTTTCAGTTGATCATACAGAAATATATTTAATTTGTTTTATATATTATTATTAAGTAAAATATACCGAACAAGTGATTGAAAAACCAAATAAGTAAATGTTATGATTTTTGAACAATAAACTTACCAAAATAGACTGGTTTTTGACACTTATGGCATTTCCACATGATCAAACAGAAAAATTACGTGAATAGTGGAGATGTAAAATGTTTACAAAAATGTGTAATACGAAATACCACATTAAAATAGCGTATAAAAAGAATTTTTCAATTGAAGAATTGCAAAACATGTACATGAAGATGAGATGACACAAGAATGACATTGACATTTCCTTTGACTTTTGACTTGATCTTTTAACTGGTAGTGATGGAAAAATACCTTTTTTTTTTGTTAAAACTCGATCCATTCAATCCAGCGTTTTTCTGTGGATTTTTACAGCATTTGAACAGATTCAAGCAGTTTATAACTAATTATTGCTTTCAAATTTAACTATTCATTGCTCTTGAATCTGTAGAAGTGATTGTGTCTGATACCCATGCCACAGATTATCAATGCTTCATCTCGATCAATCGTTTTTTGGTTTTATGTATGTGAAGACGTCACTGCGGTATGATGACAGTGACATTTGCTACGTCACTGCACCCAAAATTTGTCAGTTTATTTTGCACAAGTCAATTTCTTGATAATGTTTATAGGTTTTTTATTATTATAAGTATATCAAAAGCTAGTATTCACAAGTAGATGTGATAAATAATTGTTCTAGTGTAGATTGATCAAGAAATGACCACTGAACAGAAATTCCATGCAGCTGTCAACGTTATTAGGAGTTTGCCAAAAAATGGTAATGTACAATAAACTATTGATTTTTGTTGTAAATTAAGCTATTCTTATCATATATTGTATTAAATGTCTATATGGAGTCTCTAAAAATTGTTTCTAGAAGGTGACATCTTCAATTATGTTGATTGGGGGCAGAGGGCACCTTTCAGGATTTTTATGTTAATTAGTATCGTTATCCTTGAAGTATATTTAAAACCACAAAATTCATTTGGGTAGGTATTAACAAAACTCGTTATATTTGGGTCAAAGTATACAACCATCAACTTTTCAAACTTTCCATAAACGTTGCATTTCTATGAAAAATTTCAGATGTAGTTTGATGTTTCTAATTATAATCTATTAAATTGTTGCCATGTACTTTTATCATATTGCAGGAATATCAATCTTCTTTCACTTGATATCACAAGCACATAAAAATTGTAAAAAAAACTTGCTTATCATTTATTTTCATTTTTATGGGTCTGTTGAATATATATCTTATCAGCATTTTTGTCAAGTACAATTTCAAATGACATAATGTCTTGTTATTATTTGTTACTCCAGTGTAGTACATTCTTAACATTATATCTTTTGGAAAATTTTATTACTTAGTATCTATGACTGATAATTTTTTCTGAGCTATATATTTTATTATAAGATAAGATTTCAGTCATTGAGTGAGAGATATTGGACATCATATAGCCACTCTTTTTTTTTGGTACCCAATTATTAAACTTACATATATTTGCATTAGACTTTCTTGTTTCAGTATCACAATATATAACATATAAGAGATGTGCATTTTTTAAACTCTAATGAATCTGCATTAGACTGTATTGTATCTAAGTATCTGGAGTGAAAGATATTTTTCAGGCTACTTCTATAATTTGCCAAATAATTTATATTGATGGCCTTAACAGTAATTAATTTACAAATACATTGTATTATTTATGAAAGTGAGAAACAAAAATATTGTGTTAAGATATGTTTCACTTTTAAGTGTGTTGTTAAACAACTTTTATAAAAGGTGAGTAATAGGACCAATGTTTCACATAATAATGATTTTGTAACTTCTGCATTGAATAATGTGAATGAAGAAGTAGGTCACCCTGTAATAAATGTTGCTTTTGTATAATGTTGTGCCAATTTATGTTGATAGAAAATTTTGGTATTACTATATACCATATGTAACTGAATGATTGTATAACCTCTTAGTTTACTTTTTCATGATTGCTTATAATTAGATTTGATTTGTACTAAATATTTTATTGATGTAGTAAACTTAATAAAACCAAATAATCCAATTTTAGTTTAAATTAGAATTATGAAAAATCTAAATTCATTTTCACCTGTATCTATATCTATACAAATATTTGAAAGTAATTTAAGTCTAAAATTGGCAACCACAATTCTTGCTTGCTTTAATGTCATTGTAAAATTGAACTTTGGAAAGGTCAGCAAGTGAATAAATGAATATTCCATATACTTAAATGCAATAACATTCTATAATTAAGAAAAATGTTTTTGTCTTGGTGTTTTCCAGATACTACGTTTATTGGTTTTGATATTATGTTTGCTGTTTGGGTTATGGGATCAAGTCAAGTGCTTGATTTAGTATTTACCGCAAAACTTCTGGAAGAACGATGTTTGTTTTTGTGATGCTCAGCATTTCGAGCATTCACGGGATCATTAAAAACCTTTCTTTTTTAAATCGGTTCTTTTTAGGGCCACGACTTATTAATAAAAATAATTTCCAGAAAAATTAGTTTACAAAAATGAAAGTTTAAGTCCCAAATATTATAACATTTGTAACCCAAAAACAGCTCTTTTCAACTAGCCCAAGTCTGTTAAAATCGGCTCAGCCGTTTCGAATATACAGGGTGTTTTTACTTTGAATACCCCACCTTACTTTATTTTTAGAGATACAGCAAAAATTGTTATACAAAAAAGGTTCAGATTATCCTCGAATTTAAAGATTAGGTAGTTTTTGTTAGGTTAATATAGCGGTATTCAAAGAAACATCACTTTTTTAAATTCAAGATTGTAGTTGCGCCCCCTCGCGGTCATTTCAGAAACTTGAAAATATTTTCCAGCTTTTTCTTTTGGCCGCGTTAGTAATAGATGTTTTTGTCTCAAGCCTCGACGATGGATAGGTTCCCAAATACAGTACCTCGCATTCTTAGTTGGCCACCCTGTATATTTTCACGTCAATTAGCATGGAATGTGAAATCAATATGCGGAAGATTTAAAGTGTTCGTGATGTTACAGAGATCATATTTATTTCACTAAATCAGAGCTAGACGTTTCATCATAGTTGCATAAATCTTGTGTACAAGATATACTTTTATTAAGCATCATATAAGATCTTCACAGCATCAGGTCATCAGAGTTTGACTCTCTGTGTTTTTTCAGGTTTTGATAATATGTTAACTTTTTCTACAGGTTCATACCAGCCAAGCAATGAGTTGATGCTGAGATTTTATTCCTATTTCAAACAAGCTACACAAGGTCCCTGCACTGGTTCACGACCTGCCTTCTGGGATGTTGTTGGCAGAGCAAAGTATGATGCTTGGAAGAAGTTGGGTGATATGTCGAAAGAAGAAGCGATGGCAAAATACGTGAAAGAGTTGCATTCGTGAGTTGAATATCTTTATTTTAAGATAACGACAACGAATCAATCGAAACGATGCGTAGTCTAAGCCAAATTGTATAGACAGTGATAATAGTGACCCTTAGGCAAGTGGATTCTCCGACAAATGTGATATGTGGACATCGAGATTTGCAAAGATAAATGTGCATCATCTACGAACCAGATATGTCGCGATATGAACTCCGTTCAGAAATACGTGCCAATATCTCTAGGGTAAGAAGTACATCCAGAAATAACAAGAAAAGTACCTATAAATATAGGTCCAAAGATGCTCCCGTACTGAGATACTGGGTGATGAAGTTGTATTTACGAAATTTGTAAAAATATATCTAGAGAGCGGGTACAGACAC
Source organism: Acanthoscelides obtectus (assembly GCA_963669975.1). Lineage (NCBI taxonomy): Eukaryota > Metazoa > Arthropoda > Insecta > Coleoptera > Chrysomelidae > Acanthoscelides > Acanthoscelides obtectus. The sequence continues at coordinate 22,406,868 of CAVLJG010000008.1, forward strand.
TGAGTTAAGATTTTAGACGTTCAGTGAGCACATCATAAGCCTTAAACTCACAGAGTTTCCCAGTCCAAACGAAACCAAGGACGTAGAAACTGGGGTATCTGTACCCATAGTCTGAAATATTTTCTACACCACTGGCCTTTTTGGAGAAATGAAGTGCATTTTATAAAATACCATTTAAGTTTTCATAAATTTTGCCTCTTAAAGTTACAGTTGAAAATCTATACATAAGAATTTTATAGTTAGCTAAGTATCTAGTGCGCTAGGTGGGCGTTTGACGCCCAAACACTTAAACACTTATTACACTCGAGATACATGCAACATTTTATTCACCACCAGCTAAAAAGATATTTAGTTTGGTTTTTAAGTAGACATAGAAATTAATGAGTTTACCGTGCTATAAAAGGACGCGCGCTGAAAAGTAGAACTTATCGCCCGAAAAGCGTATTCATAAAGCGCACTTTACCAACCGGTTATAGACAATAGTTATTTATGTATCTAATGCTCTAACATGCCAGCTTACATAAACGCTTATTATGTCCGAAATATATACAAAATTTTATTTACGACCGGCTGAAATAAAAAATTTAAAGTAAAATTTAGGTAGAATTAAAGATAAAACGCAATTATGTCACGATAGTCGTGCAACGAATAAATGATTGTTTCCATGACCGCCATAGTGTGTATTCTACAAAGTTTAATTAATGCATAACGGGTTGCACCGTTGGTGCTGGTATCCCGCCAATTGATTTGCTGATTGGCGAAATATGCGCGGCCGATAAAAAATGCTCCGAAACCAGGAGCGACGAAAGAGAGGCGCTTTTTGTCAGATTGCAGGAGAGATGCGATTCAACAGGCAATGGTGCAAGAATTAGAAGACTGATCCCAGATAATAAAACTGGACTGATACGGGACCGGTGCGAATATTAAGCTATACTGTACAGTTCCTTACTGGACATGGTTCTTTTGATAGCTACCTAAGTCGGTAGGAAAGATAGTACGCGAACTGCATACATTGCAATGAAGAGGAGGATACTCCTGCTCATTTAGTTGAGTGTAGTAGATGTGTTGACTACCAAAGACAGCTGGAATTGATGGTCAGCGAGAGGCTCACTGCTGACAACTTTGCCATTCAACCATTAGTGACGCGAAAGCTGCTGAGCAAGGTAGAGCATGACAAAAAGAGACCAAGGAACGAACAGTAGGTTCGTACTTGCTAGGTTGTACATATATATAGGTACAAATACATGTATATTTACGATTGGGAGAACATGTCTAATACCTTTAGTATGAAAAGTTAGTGCAAGGCTAACCACCATAAAAAAATGCTGCAACCATTACCGTGGTGGGATGTGTAGCGAATAACTGACTGGTTTTAATCATTATGCCATTTTTGGAGAATCTCACCCTTCAGGCAGAAAAGACCGGCAGGCAATACTTTACCGCCCTAGGGTATGAGGGTGGGCTGATAAAGGGGACTTGCCACCCAAAGAACCTATTCATAAAGTACCATAAGTCGTAGATGTCTAACTAATACTTTTGTGAAAGTTATATAAGATTTTTTTCTATTGTAGATATATGAGAAACTCTCACAGATTTCGTTCATGCTGACCTTTATTACTCTGTCCTCATATCATTTGAAAATATAGATTAATTTATAATAATTCTTACAGCATTGTGGAGACAATGAGCTACTCTGACAAGGTTGCCAACTTCTTAGAAGCACCTACAGACGAGTTGGAAACAATTAGCATGGACGACTTAGAACTAGTTGCAGGTGATGTGTTGGAAAAAGTGAGATCACTGCCAAATTCACCGCTAGGTAAGTCATCATATTGATCATCAATCACTTGCTTTAGATTAAGAATCAAATATCAAAATTATCACCAACAATCCTTGTTAGCAAAATATTATTTTGTTTCCTAGCTTCCAGGGAAAATTCCCCGCTCCGAATTGGTACTAGAACGAGTTCACCATCCAGCTCTTCCCCATCACCTACTAACGTAGCAGATGACTCAGAACATAGTGACGAAGAATATACTGATACTATTGAGGTGAGTTGATATAAGTAAGCAATATATTCAGGTTATTGACCGTTACTTAAAACTTAAAACTATTAGTTGCTTCTTGGTGGTGTAACATCTCTTGGAGAAGCATAATTTAAGGTGTGTTGTATTGTTTTTTCATTTAATTCTAGAACCCGGAACCTCGGAAGATGCTCCAGTCTTGCGAGTCGATTCCCAACGGCTACATTCCAAGCACAACTCCAAGTCAGCACATTTCCAGATCCAGAACAAAATTCCAAAACGTGAACGTGGATATCTCGCATGAGATATCTCAAGCGGTTTCAACGTTGAAAATTGACATCGAAAAGCTCAACAAGCGGTTGGATACGATAGAATGTTCCAGTAAGTCGGCATTGCAGTCTAGAAGGCTATTCTTCGGTGGTCTGCCAACCAGAGCAATCGTTTTTATACTTATGTGGCCCTTCGTAGTCAATTTTATCATGAATAGGGTTATTGTCAGGAGGAAGTAGGTGATAAGTGTTGATTGTTGATTTTATTTTTAGGGGTGGTGATACAAGTCCTGCGTATATATTAATATTTTAAGGCCATTTTAATATATATATATATATATATATATATATATATATATATATATATATTGTGTTGAAAACATATGCAATATACACTTTTTCTCAAGGGAGATGATTTTTTATTTTACAGTACTTTGCCCAGTTTCTCCAAAAGTTTGAATAGTTGGAATGGAGAGCCTTCATTTAGACCAAAATTCCGAGCTTAAAATTCGTACAAGGAATCAGCCAGGACTCGTTTTTTTCCGGATGCGGATAGAACATAACTCTAAGAAGGGGGTTCTTGTATGGCCAATAAAACCACATGTATTGCCATATCTCCTTTACGGTAGTAAACGCTTCAGTATTGAAGAAGATCACCTTTGTGATTGAAATGCTTACTACAATAAAGAAGATCTGTCAATACATGTGTTTGTTGGCCACATAAGGATGGGGGATTATCGATCACATCTACTCCCAGCCAGAACAATCAGCCATCTAGCGGCATGGCTATCAAACTCGAACTATAGTAAGATCCTTGACAGCTCCAACTAATAGCAGCGATGCGCGATCCACAGTGGTCGATTCTGGTGCGATAGATGGCGCATTGCGCTATCTCATGAAGTTTCAGATGTTTCATACTCTACATGTCATAAATCAAATTCAAGTGGCTAACCAAATGAAAATGGTATTTACTATTTTGGATTGGTATTTACCGATCCGTTCAAGAGAGTGTGGTTATCAGTTTGGTTATAAGATCCGTGACGTCATGAATCAACTGTTATATGTCATACTTATCACCGCAAAATTGTGTTATTTACCCAACTCAGGAGTAGTTTCATATTTCTGGTTATTATTTGAAATGTGACAAGTTAGAATTTTGCCGGGTATTGGATATTTTTATTGTACTTCAGCTTCATTTTTGGGAAACTTGATACAGGCTGACTTCAATTTTTTAACATAAAGTAGAGCACCTTATTAGTTATAATCATTACTGTTGTTGGGGACAATTTAAATCTAGTTCCTATACTTAACAAAGTATCCTGTGTAGCCATATACCACAAGAATATTAAAATATGGCCATATAAACTCACTGGATAATGTCCACCTGTATACGGTTCTTCCTATCATTTCTGCTAAATCAATAAATGTTTTCTTTGACATGTGGCAAAGTTTAGAGAATTGAGGGTTATCGTAGCTACAAAGCCATCTTTCCATCATTAAAAATTATTTTCTGAAAAGGAAAACACATTTCTCCCATTAATATTATGAAAGTTTTTTTAAGCTTTCCATACACTGTTGTAGACGAAAAAGCACCGATTATTAAGTGATAATAAAAATAATCAGAAATCATATATACGCTTTTCTAAAATAAACAACTTGCAACAAAACCGCGGTTAAAACGAACGCGTTCAAGCGATTCGAGTAACTGACGTCATCAACCCGTGTGTCATCTTGAACCATATTATAACCGCGGTACATAACACAGAAATTTTGGTTATTCGCTTGGATTTGATTAAACTGTTGAAACCAGAGAAAACCCGCATCTGACGAAAGCCTGACAACCTCCATAGCAGAAGTAGGGTCACAGTGTCTGGAAAACTGATTAATGCTAGAACTTATTACGACACAGTTTTAGATGCGAAATTTTACATATGAACTTTGCAGAAAAGTTTTACCACTTCTTTCATAGATAATATAAGATATAAGAATAAATAAAAGTAACGGCATTACTAAGCATAACGTTTATATAAATAAAGTTTATGAAATTTACATTTTTATTTGGTACTAATTCCATGCCTTCTGAACGTGCAGCGATGATCACGTGGTTCCATGGACAATAAGCTCTCTCCTAGGATGTAATATGTCGAATCTGGATGCATCATATCCTGGACCATAGTTCCCATATCCTCCGCCTTCCGATGAAGGGTCGTAGGGCCATTTCCGATCATAATGCCCTAAGAAAAATAGTGGGAATGAAAATAAAATCTTGCAAAATATATACGACTTATATATAAAATTAAACAGACTTCTACAATTTCCCAATTAGTGAGATGTGAAGCCACTATCATTATTGCGCCTCAAGGAAAAAGATATGTCTCATATGAAATACTATAAAGGTAGTTTGTCTGTTCGAAAAAAATCCCTAGCGATTCCCATAACTAGTTCTGAACTGACGCTAGTAGTTCTGAGAGAGAACTGAAAGTTTGAACTTTAACTAGAGCATGTGCGTCTTTAGAACCAATTGCATCACCGATCAGCTGTTGATAATATAGCATGGACAGGATGACGAAAATACAATTAACTCTGCTGGAGCTATGATAATTTGATACTCAACTCGGGCCTGTGAACTGATACAGGATTGCTTGTTGGAACAAACCTAGTAATAATTTACTACTGATGGTAGCGTTACCGAATGTAATTTGGAATTTGGCTTTCGATTTATCAATAATTCCATCAAAGCCAGATGATATAATACACGTCACAGATGCTATCCACAAAAATGTTGTTACATGGACTTAGATCATAACGAATTGTTTGTGGCGTGTACAGCGCCCACAGATTTTGATAGTGCTAAGTGGAGTAGTGGAGGCGGAAATCTCACGATAGAAAACTAAATGATGCAGCAGGACAATCTGTTTTTATTGATTTTGGTGAAAAATAATAATTAAATCGTTCGTTCCTCAGATATAACCCTGGCACGCATATACCCTAAATATACGGGGCTCCTACTTTTCAAGCCGTGAGCGTTGGAACTGTACTTCTATGTACCTAAAATTGAACTCCACCTACTGTCGCCTCGACAGATTTGTTATTATTAGTATATTTATCTACATATTTTGTTGTTCTAAAAGTTGGTATATTTCTTTACTAGCATGTTGTATAAGCATTCCTGTTGAAATAAGCGATTGTTCCCTCTTTTCCGTACATATATTAAGTGTATTTGAAAGTCAGAATAACCAAAGCATGTGTCGGAAAATTTTTAAGTACAACCCTGTTCTCTAGCATCGACGTACACTGCACATGCGCCGCACTGAGTATAATTTTTAGCTTGAAAATTTGAAAAATCAAAGTAGGCCCTGCACCATTGCAAAAGACCACAACTAACAGCCATAAACTTGTTAATATAATCTTAATTTGTTAACCAAAAATGTATTCAGGATGTTGACCTTTTCGCGAGTGTACATCGAGCGTTTTCGTGAACTTTTTATATCCAGCGCTGCGTTTCTTTGATCTTGTGCGAAGAACTTTGAGACCTAAGTGAGTGCAGTGTGAAAGACCTAGAGTGAATATGTGTCTTGCACATGGAGAAACAAGGTCTAAATCCTACTGAAGACAATCCTTCAGCGAATAGAGGGGAATTACTATTAGCAGTAGCAGAACAACCAGGTAAGCAAACCTTGCGAATAATTAGTTGTAATTTTTGTCAATCGTTTTGTCACTGTTATATGGTTGCTGCATTACGGTACGTCACCCAATTTTAGATGTGAAGTAAGTGATTATTACAACAATAAGATATTCGCACTTGTATAATAGGTGTATGGATGCTAATGCACCCATTGCCTGTAAATCACCGCTTTCTCGCCGAATTTTATTTGGATTTGCGATTTCTTCCTTTGAGGGAATGAAACCTATGCACCTATAAAAGAGTGTTATATGCAGTATGCATTTCGTTAATTATTGGAAAAACTTAGGTTTTGGGCAACTATACATCCGACTTTCCTTTTGAATCAAACTGGCCGGCTCCGTGGAAGACAATGTGACAGAACCGTACTTGAAAGGATCAGTGGATTTGTATATGCGGTGTTTTCGGGCCTGAAAATAACTCAACAGGTTGATCGCACTGACGAAATGATTTATATCTTAGAACATTATGTATTTTAAACTTTCATCAACATTTTTATTATTTTAGTATTGTTTTTTGAGTGTTCAAAGTTCGCAATTTTGGCATTTTTGTCCAACATTCACCTGTTTTCGAATATACCTAACTTATGTATTTTTATATGAACACATGATCGCTTCAAATTTATAATAAGACACACTGAGATACAACACATGTATAAAAATAAAAGAGTTGCTCCAGTACGTTCACGTTAAAAAAAGGTGAAGTCTCATTACAATTGTGTATTGGTTCGTTTCACCTTTTGTTTTTTAGTAAGCGGAGTGGAGCAACATTTTTTTTATACAGCGCTTTTCAAAAAGGCCACACCACCGACTTATTTTTTGAACGGGTCAAGTTAGCAAGCTGTTTATAATTTCAATTTTTTATAAGCTTTTATCCAACATAAAATGGAATGGGAGGGGTCGCTTGATACCTCATTTTGAGTTTTCGTATGAGTATTTTATAACCCTAGAATATAAAAACACTGTCTTCGAAAATGGCGGACTCTGGCAGGCTATCAAAGTTGAGGGTTGTTTTTACAATAAATCGCTTATAATTCAACAACTAATAATAAAAAACGTAATAGTATGTTACAACAATGTACTAACATATGAAATTTTATTTCATATTGGGATAGGCTCTTCCAAGAGAAGAAGGTTGATATTAATATCACATGACTTCTCATTCCATTTGAAAAAATATTCCAAAATGGGGCCAATCCGCCAATTTGCATGTCACTTTTGTATTAAAACATGTCAATTTCATTACCCCGAATCTAACTTGACCCGTTCAAAGAGTAAGCATGGGAGAACCTTTTTAGAAAGCACTGTATAATATATGTGTTGTACCGTAATGTTTTTTTTATAGATATGGAGTTAAACATTCTAAAATGGGCGAATTCTGGGCCTAAAAGTCAAAACTGGTGAATTTTGGGCTTTTAAAGACAATCGAGTCAAAGAATTAAAAGAAGAATGATAAAGGTTTGAAATACGTACGTTCTAAAATATTTAAATGCAAAGATATCATGCGATGAACTTGAAATATGAGTCATTTTTAGGTCCGTAAACCCCGATTATAGATCCTTGATCCTTTGGTATGAAAGTATCTAATTTTAATTTTTACTTTGCGCTGTTGCATATCTTCGCATTAGCTTCTTCTTTATTGCGAGAGTAGTAGTCCCCGAAATGTGCTAACTTGCGAACGAGCAACCAAGGTCAAACCCAAATGTTAGAACCTTTGATTCTCAATACATATAATTTAAAAAAATAATCAGTGCATGAAAAAAAATGTTACTATGTAGATATTTGCAGGTTTGATGCGATTTATAGGAATATTTTAGAAAAAATTATAAAGTTGCAATTGACCGCTTACCTAGAAAAATTCTACACTCAATCCGGTTTTAGAAAAAAATATAGTAGAACATCTGCCCTACTTAATCTGCAAGACAATATTTTAAGTGCCTTAGATAAGAAAATGGCACTAGCCTTAATCTCTATAGACTATTCGAAAGCCTTTGACAGCATCAATCATAAATTATTACTTGCTAAACTAAATTACATAGGTCTTGACAGTGTATCCCTTTCATTTTTCGACAGTTACCTTCATCAAAGAACTCAGTGTGTTTTTCTCAATCAAGAAATGTCTAAAGTGACAATAATTCCCTCAGGCATACCTCAAGGCTCTGTATTGGGGCCGCTTCTGTTCCTCATATATACGTTCGACTTAAGCAATAGTATTGATAATTCTCATGTCCAGTCATTTGCAGACGATACGCAATTGCTCCATTATTTTAACGCAGATAATGTCAATAATACTACTCAAATTTTACAAAACGACGTTAATAAATTAATTAAATACTCTTTAGATCACAATCTACTTATTAATCCACAAAAATCTAAAATGTTATTATTTTACGCACAAAGAAAAACATACAATGTAACACAGCTCTTAACATTCAGATAAATAACCAAATTTTGCAATTTTCTGATTCTGCAAAAATTCTTGGTGTTCTTTTTGATACAAAATTAAGGTTTATTGAACATGTTAAAAGTCTATCTCAGAAAACCTACCTACGGCTGCGCACTCTTATAGCAAACAGGTATTTACTAAATTTTAAGTTGCGTAAAAAACTATGTGAAGCATTGGTCATATCTATACTAAATTATTGTAATATCGTATACTATTCTTGTTTAGACAATTTCACTAAAAACGTTATTCAAGTTATTCAAAATAATTGCATACGATTCATTTTTGGCTTACGTAAATTTGATCATGTATCAGCGAAATATCCCGTTCTAAACTGGTTAAAAATTAATGACATGGTCAAGTATCACTATTCAACCTTATTACTTGAAGGAAAAAAATTCATTAAATAATGATGTTCACTGTAGAACTCTCAGAGAAAATAATATTAGAATACCCCTGCATACGTCTACACTTTTTAAACGCAGTTTTTCTTACAATGTTAAAACATTATTACTCAACCCTCCAAACATATAATTTACGTAATCATTCATTTCTTTTTTATTCCATCTTTAATTCAGATTAATAATTTTTTGGGCATTTGGGTTTGGAAAGTATGCCTTTTTCTCTTTTTTTAAATTTTACTTTCGATGTAAGGAACCAAATCTATTTGTGGATAGTGTATTCTTTTGAACATCTGCTAGAGACTATATGGTTAAGTGTAAGAGTAGCAGCATGCTAAACTTCGCCATATAAGTCTGACATTTGGCTATACTACAATGTAATTGTGGATAAATAAAGACGTCTATTATTATTATTATTATAATATGACAGAGGTTCCTATGAAAACAACCCATGTGAGTTTTAAGACATTTTCAGTTTGTTACTCTGCAAGTACTAGTAAACTTTAATTAGCCTTCAAAACATAGTGTACGTGATCAGCGTGATGAGGTCGGTTGAATAGCGTCAAAGTCAAACAAGCAAACTGTAGCTTGTTCTCTTTTTTCAACTGAGTAACATATACTCGCGAATCATCAGCCGGCCTTAAATTATCGTACCGCCGATATCCAGTTCTATATCGACGTCATTCCCTTGATGCCGAAAGCACCGTTCTATGCCCTTACATGGTCCATGCCCAGTGGGGTGCTGAGCGGGGAACGTAGAGTACAGGCCGTAGTTGAAGTTGCTCGTCGCTATCTTCTTCAGCCCTTGGATGGAAGTGAGCAGGAGCGCCATTTTTGCCAGGAGCAGTGCCTTGCCGCCCAGCACAGCCAGGAATTTGAAGCCCAAAGGGATGACTATTAGTCCGGCTGCTACCAGGCCGAACATCAGCATGTGGCCGAACATGTCCTTTTTTCGGCGACCGCGACCTACGAAGAAAGAAAATAGTAGTCTAGCAAATTTCCTTGAGATGTCTACAGGGTGAAAAATAAATTCATAAACATTTATATTTAAATTCCTGCCATAACATACACTGGTTTTTCGAATTCGAGTACCTCTCGGAAACGTTATTTGATCGGAATAAGACAGCACAAAGTGCCATCTATGATCAGAACCCGGATCGATCACTGCGAAAGTTCGCATTGCCAGTCATTACGAAAAAAACCTATATAATGGCAAAAAACCGATAGTTAATTCGGATATTGCTCGCTATGAGCGTTGTTTCCCAGCATGCTTTGTTGGTTGCAGAATCGGCATTCTGTATATGTTATCTCTGAGAGGATGAGACCTACAAAATTGGTTGAGTAGCAGAGTAGCAAGATCGCATCTGGATGATTGTGTGTACTGGTCTGGTGTGTACTGGTCTGCATGTCTATAAAATCAGTAATATTTGCTATGTGTTAAAATTATTGCTGAATATGCTGCTCATGAAGTATATCTATTAGCTGTAACAGACGAGTTATATATTTGTACAGTCCTCTCTGAAGAGATGTTATGTTCAAAGTTATACATTTCGACGAAAGCTTAGCAACTCTACTCTATTCTATTCAGTGTAGGTCTATCGAAATAAAATGCAGCACAAAGTGTTATCTATTACCAGAATCGACCACTGCGAAAGTGAAAACAGCAAGTTGTTAGAACTGTATGCTGTATTTGTATGTTTGAAACACCCGGTATATTGAGTATTTAGTAGCTCGTTTCAAATTAACATTAACTATGCATAGTTCATTCCTGTGAGGTGGTTGATTCAAGTGAAATGTGATGTCTCGGAGCGTTTCATTAAAGCAGTACTTGTTTTTGGATAGAATTTATATAGGAATTTCTGGGATTTTTATTTGTTGAAGGTATTGTATCAAGGGAAAGGAATTATCTTATTTTCACATATTTACCCGACTACCTTAGAAGAAGGGTTATGTTTTTCACGCGTGGCTCTATTCAGCCGGGGTAAACCATTTATAGAAAAATGTATTAAAACGCTGCTGCAAGGTTGGGGGAAATCTATTTTTTAAAATATAAAGTCAAACAGCTGATTAATCTGTAGTTTCGTGCTTTTTGGTATAAATACAGGGTGTTCCATAATTATTGCGACAAAATGATAGGGGTTGTAGAGGGCATCAAAATGAACAATTTTGCCTTATAAACCCCTGTTCGGAAATATGCCGTTTGGGCTGCAGCAAAAAAAGATCAGTTTCTTGAAACAGCTTACCTACAGTAATTGCTCAAAGTGTCCTCCACCTTGCTCAATACACAGCTGTGCACGATTGTTCAATGATCGGCGAACTCTGTGGCATACCCCCGGTATGTCCTGAACATGTGCGGACGCGGCCATCACTCTTCCCAGTAGCTCTTGTTGGTTGGGAACAGGAGTTTCGTACACTAAAGCTTTCAGATGGCCCCAGAGAAAATAATCCGGGGGGTCAGGTCGGGTGACCGCGCAGGCCAAGGCACAGGGCCACCTCGGCCTATCCACCTATTTGGAAATTTGTCGTCCAAATACTGCCGCACTTGTAAAGAAAAGTGGGCTGGAGCGCCATCGTGTTGAAACCACATGAAACCACATGTTGGCTCTTATGTTCAGTGGCACATTTTCTAATAGTTCCGGTAGCACATGCTGTAAGAATCGACCATAAGCATGCCCATCCAAACGTGGTGGAAGCAAATATGGCCCGATGATATGCTCGTCCACAATGCCGCACCAGATGTTAATTGAAAACTGATGTTGGTCTCTATGGATGGTTATGGCATGAGGGTTTTCTTCATCCCAAATGTGACTGTTACGGCTATTAAAATTACCGTCCTTTGTAAAACAGGACTCGTCAGTGAACAAAACGTAGCGACTAAATTTTGGTTGCCTCAACTCCTGCTGCAGCCACCAACGACAAAAACGTCGACGCGGCAGATAGTCTTCTGGACCCATGGCTTGGACTTTTAAAAGGTGGGATGGCTGTAGTTGCTGGTCATGGAGAACCCGCCAAACAGTAGTCTGAGACGCTCCCATATCATGTGCAATAGCACGCACGCTTGTACGCGGATTGGCCTCTACATGATGCAGAATCGCTTCCTCAAATTCTGTGCGCCTCGTGAAGGGCCGCCCTGCTCCCGCGAGGTGTCTAATGCTGCCACTGACACGAAGACGTCCATGAATCCTTGCAAAAATGGCATGATGCGGATGAGGACGTTCTGGAAACCGTTGGTCGTAGATTCGCGAGGCTCGTCTTCCGTTACCACCAGCTTCTCCGTAAATTAAATCCATATCCGCAAGTTCCGCATACGAATAACGCTGTATTTTAACACTAAGGTACTGTTATTTACTATCTACGTATAGTTTGCGCACCACTCAGATAAATTAAATGAATCGGTGTGGAGAATTTACGATAACAGAAATGTAAACACAGCAGGCTTTTTTTTACAAATCGGCGAGACCATGAAATGTGCTAGACGAACATTTTGCAGCTGGTGAATGTTTTGTTTCTCCTATGACCTCTTAAGGTAAAATTAGCGGTAGTGCTCAAACGGCATATTTACGAACATGGGTTTATAAGGCAAAATTGCATATTTTTATGCCCTCTACAACCCCTATCATTTTGTCGCAATAATTATGGAACACCCTGTATACGTAATTTTGTAATTTGGAAAAGAGCATTTTCGCCTATGTTCCTATGAAAATAATCTTTGCGGCGGTAGCGTCTGTACGTCGTACTTTTCATCCTATAAAACCATGTTAAATACATTGTAAGACATTTTCGTTGGTTTAGTTTTTACCTCAGAAAGCGTCGGAACGGAATTATTGTGAGCGCAATTTTCGATAAATAGTGGGCAAGCGAAAACATGCGAGTTAGAAAAGTGAAAATTCGGAAACGGAGCATCGAAATTTATGGTATCAACTTTTTATAACTTCCTTAAAACTTCCCAGGTGAAACTACCAAACGATTGTACCATTGTTAGTGTGACATGTCTGAATCACTTTTTGATTGGAAAGGAAAATTGAGCAGCAGGACAGAGAAAAAACATGCTTTACAATATAACTTGCTAGATAATTTCAAAAATTTGGATGTAGGATTAAATGTTGGATATACTCGTATGTAGTTCTTTCAAACATACCTATACTGTTGCATAAAGGTTTCAATATGGCAGTTCTATGTTCTACGTATCTATGTTATTACCATCTACTGCAACTTGTATAGAAAATTTTTATATATTGCTTTTTACAAGTGACCCGCTTACTCATTCCTTGAACGGGTCAAGTTAGAAAGTCGAAATTCGGGTTGATGTAATCGTTGTATGAATTCTATATTCTGGAGTGAAATTTCAAGATGACGGCTGGGCGCCATCTTGAAACATCTTTTTAAATAGAATGGTTAGTCATGTGACTAATTAGAATGTAATATGGCGGCTAGGCAGACTATAAAATTTGAGCGTCTTTGTACACTGAATCGTTTATAGCTCGACAATCGATCATTAAAACGGTATAGAATGTTCATTTCTCCTCTCTCCTCTCGAAAAAATGCATCTGAATATGGAACCATTCCATTTAAAAAAGTTATTTTAAAAAAATCTATGCTCCGTATTTTATTGCGCATTTAGATAGACCCTTCCAAAAGAAGATTGATATATCTATAGTGTTTTGATGATTAATTGTGAATTGAGAACACAGAAAAGTGCTGTATACAGTTCTTCCACTAGAACTCGTTTCGTAGAGTTTGTATGTAAATCTTCCGAAAGACTTTATTAACCACACAACCACGACTAGACATCAAGCTTGGGAGCATTCTAGAATTTCTTATTTTCTCTTTGCGACTCTGCCGTCAATAGATTGACTTTGTGTCAAAATACGATTACAGTAGGGCCAAGAATTACTGAAAGATGAGAAATGCAGATAACGGAAATGAGTAACATACATTCTTCGGCGCCTTTCTAGTTTCTGTTAATATTATAATAACGATTTTAAAATTGGGCTAAGCTCGTTTTCAGTTATACGTGTATCACTAACGATAGATACTTAAAGAGAATTTGACTAGCGAGGATTTTCAAGGTTTGGAAATTTGATAATAGAAATATACTAAGTGACATATAAATCCGAACACCCAGTTTAAATGGTTTTATTTTAATAAAAGTTGGTGAATGTATTTATCTTACTGTAAATAACAAGTGAAAAAATTTTCAGCCTTATCAGTTGGACATTCCGGTTTTTATACTGCTTTTTTTTAATTCACTAACGCTCTAAAAATGAATATTTCAGCCGCAGTGAAGGATCAACGTTGGCGGATTTTGGTTCTTGACATCCTTTACGATCGGTTACGATGAATAGAGTACGGAGACCTGTACGATTTCGTCAACTTAGTGAGTTTGATAGGGGCCGTATAGTGGGACTTCTGGAAGCAGGACTTTCTTTTCGGGCAATTGCAGTTAGAGTGCAAAGAAGTGTAGACACTGTGGTTATGTGTTGTCAGGCATGGCTTCGAGAAGGCCGTACGCAAAGAGCAAGGGGCACTGGACGCCACCGTAGAACAACAGACCGTGAAGATCGCCGCCTAAGATTATTGGCCTTAAGTGACCGTTTCTCCACTACCAGGTCCATTGCAAATGAATGGTTTGCAGAACACGGAAGACCTGTTGGCGTGTGAAGTGTTTACTGACGAATGAGAAGTTTTGGCTTGTTTTCATACCGGCCACACTGGGTCCTCCCTTTAACTCGAGAACACCGACGTAATCGCCTTGAGTGGTGCAGACAACGGTCACTCTGGGATCAGGAATGGAACAGTATTGTCTTTAGTGACGATTCTCGATTTTGTTTAGGCATGCACGATGGTCGTGCCAGGGTTAGAAGGCGACGTGGTGAAAGGAGGAATCTACAGTTTTTTGTTGAAAGACATGTTCATCACACTGTTGGAGTTATGGTTTGGGGTGCTATAGCTTATGGTTCCAGGTCACCTTTAATCTTCATCAGAGGTAACATGAACGCGCAGCGTTATATCTACGAAGTTCTAGAACCCCGTCTTTTACCCTATCTTGACACTCTGGCAGATCCAACTTTCCAACAAGATAATGCCCGACCACATGTTGCAAGAGTCACAATAGACTTCTTTCAACATAATGATGTCACATTGTTACCATGGCCACCAAGATCTCCCGACTTATCCCCAATTAAGCACGTGTGGGATATGATGGGTAGGAGATTGCTCAATTTGCAACGTCCTCCTCAGACTCTAGAAGCACTTCGAGAGGAGTTGGTGGTTGCCTGGAATGAGATACCACAGGAGGACATTGACCACCTGATCAGAAGCATGCCTAGGCGCGTTGGAGAATGCGTAGCACATCAGGGTGCATCCACACATTATTAAAGGTCAAAGGGCTTTAAAGCAGTGCAATCATTTTGAAATTTTTATCATTTACTTATTATGCTTCATTAAGTACTTATACAAAATTTTATTAAAATAAAACCATTTAAACTGGGTGTTCGGATTTATATGTCACTTACTTAGTATATATTGACGCTTGAGAATTTGAGTCAATCTACTTGAAACCGTTTTTACTTTACTTACGTGTTGCGTGGTGCTGTTACTTCATGGAGGACTGTTTCTGTTTTTAAATTAAAATAATGCAAATCCTAGCACATTTGATCAATCAGATAGGCTTTATTTATTTTATGATTACAAAAATGTGAGTTGATGCATGAATCTGAGCTGATACATTTAATCCTCTATTCTTTGGGCATGTTGGAGCACTCTCGCTGATCCAATGAACAAGGTAGCGACTGGAAGCAAGTTTTTGAGCACCTTCAATATTGTAAGGATAGGTCCACATAGTTGACTAGCTATCTTAATTGGAATGGTCATGACCATTTTCTGTAAAAAAAAAACAAAACAAAATGTAACTGAATATCTGTATAATGTATGAATGAAGGATACAGGCCGACCGCAAAGAGATATTGAGCCGTATTTATAAAAGAGAAGCATATCCTCCGAAGCATAAGGTAAAAGTATAAGGTCTTGCTTCGAAGAAAAAGGTAGAAGTATAAGCATATCCTTGTTTTCATATTCATAACGATTACCTTATACTCGCGATGATATCCTCCAAGAAGAAGTAAAAGGTTGACTGGTATTTGTATCTTGAGCGACATGTCCTGACTTGTTCCAGCTTGTAGTTGACATGGAAGTTCGTTCACTCAGCATCACTGACAGTTGTACTCCAGAGCTTACACAGACCGTTCCGTATTTTCACTGGATACAGTTTTTTATCAAATGAATAAGCATGTCATCCTCAAGTGATGAAGAAACTATAGAAACTAATGGCAACGACCTGCAGTTCATCGCAGATGAATTTGCCATTGCTCCCATTATTTTGCAAGTCACAAGTTTCAAAAATAAAAATGAGAAAGGACGATGCCTTGAAGAAGATATTGAAAAAATACGAATCAACATTCGGTAAACCATTAGATACTAAAGGCTTATTGAAAAAAAATCAACAACATGAAATCAAGATTGAAGAGAAAAGCAGATCTAAAAAAACTGGTAATAAAGCAATTAAATTGTTAGACACTTGTGCACATCTCTCTGACGTCACAAGTGGCTTGCACATTTAAAGTAGGTTTCCCTTTTCGGTTGATATACTCATCTCCATGGCGATTTGGTTCCAGGATTCCTATATGTGTACAATCAATTACACCAATTGCTGTCGGAAATTTATACATGCTTTCGTTTCGCCTCCATCACTTCATGGTTCGAAGTTGGAAACTTGATCCATCCGTTCGACTGTGCAACTATGCTGTTAACAACTCTATCCACAGTCCGAGATACCGTTGCTTGACTAACACCAAGTTCCCGACCAATACCTTGTTGATATCCAGGGTCACCGAGATAGCGTAGACATATCTTCATTTTATAAATACATGAAAGTGCTCCTCCTCGAGTTTCCTCATTTTCAACTAAAACTCTGTCCGCAAGCCATTGTACATTTGCTTCGTCGAACGGATACAATTTTTTGCAGTCACGACCATGTGAAGGTAAACGAGGTTTGTACGTTTTAACATCCCTAACATCCACAATTCCCGCCATCATCGTTTGACCACCTTTCGTTACGAAGTTGAGTCTGCTACTGACAACACTAAGAATTTTTGAAGGATATGCTTACTATGCCAAGTATAGGGTGAAGATTATGAATATCCTTTTACTTATGTCACTGCTTATACTCAAAAAGCAAAAGCATTTACTTCAAATTATTATAAATACCAACTGGAGGATTTCCTTCAAAATTTGCAAGTACAAGGATATCCTTTGTTTACTGAATACGGCTCATTATGTCTTTTGTACGTTACATCTACATCACAAAAAACCATGTCACCCATTTCTGTCGGTCTGACTCAACGAATTCGAATAGTCTGACTGTGTTTGCTAATCCTTTGCGCCTCTATAATGTAGAAAATATCGCTGGGACTTTGATGAAATTTTGATACTAGAATGTCGAAGCTTTGTAGTTTTCGGAACTCGATGTAGTGGCCAAAAAGCTTGGAGGCAAAAAGCGAAAAAAAAAACTAAAAATCGCTCAAGCGTTTTTTACGTCTCAGATGTTCTTGCTCATTTTTGAAGTACTTTTAAGTGGTAATAAATTTCGATTTACAAGGCAAAGATAGAATTTTTCTAAGGGAGACGATTAAAGATTGGCAAGAGGGAGCAGGGAGCTCTTTTGTATAAATATCAATGTATCAGCTACAAACAATTTTGATGAGTAGCGGGTAGCAAATTTTCTCAGGGGTAGCCAAATTTCAAAAACCTTGAATCTGGTACATAAAAATATGGTAAATATATTATTTTTAGGAGGCAATCAGATTCTTTTTGACTTGATCCATTGAATTCGTGTTTGTAGTCTTTCTAAGACAGCATAACTTATGCGGGATATAACCTTTTATAAACTGATGGCAGAGTTGCGTGAGAATTGCAAAGTCAACCTTCTTGACTTGACTCAAATGGGTCACTTTTAAAGAAATCGGAAACATTTACACCCTCCGATGATCTTTTAGTTCCCATTACTGAAAATTTCAAATTTTTCCAGACCGATTAACGGGAAGTGTAATTCTAGGTAGGGACAGCAAGACAGATAGTAACGCCACTTTTATTAATTTATGATTGTGTAGTTTTTTGGGAATACACGAGCAAATGGTTATGGCGGTCTGGTGCAATTTCGTGACCTGACAAGTCCACTCGATTATTTTTACTGGGGAGCAGTGAAAGAAAAAGTTTACTCAAAGCCAATACAAAATTTAGCTGGGCTACAGAACAGAATAATGGAAGCAACTGAATTTGTTAATTACGTTAAGTTTTCAAGCTTGAAGGGAGGACGTTTGATCATTTATTGAGAATTTAATAATTAATACATTCACTAATTAATAAAAGACTTGGGATTTTCTTATATTTTTCTGATAATTATTATGCCGATTTCTGGGTCACCCTGTAGAATTAAAAAAGAAACTGATGTTCGAACTCAAGACAAATGATTATCTGGAATATTAGCTCAATTTCCATAAGAAATACCTACTTAAAGATTATTTCATCAAGTTCAGTTTTGTCAACAAAAAAAATCACTCTTTCCTCTAGAATCTATTGAAAAACCACCATAATGAGTCAATCCTGAAAGCTATATTACCAGTTTATTGAATGGCGAGTAGGCCGTACGAGGGATGTCTTTTAAGTTTTGCAAATAGAAACATAGTAAGCAGCGCGGATCGAACGTCAGTACTGAATCTTAACCTCACTCTTTAGTAAACTTAAATTCAAAGTTTACAACAATACGTGCAGTGTTCTCACTACAGTGAATTTTTAAGTGTCACCAAGTCATTAGAAAAATGGAACTCAACCGAGAACATTTTCGCGCCATAATTTATTACAACTTTCAGAGACAATTATCGCAACAAGAATGCCTTGCTGAGTTACTGTCTGTTTTCGGCAACGAAGCGCCACATCAGTCGACAATTTCCCGTTGGTATGGAGAATTCAAACCTGGACGGGTGAGTCTTAGCGACGATCCCAGGGTGGGTGCACCAAAAACGGCAGTCACGCAGAAAAACGTCGATGCTGTGCGCAAACTCATCATTGAATATAGACATGTGACATATCGCGAGATTGAGACGTCCTTGAAGATCTCAAAGACCTCAATTCAAAAAATGTTACATGAAGAATTAGGAGTAAAAAAAATAGTTTCACGTTGGATACCCCACCTGTTGACTGAAGAGCAGAAAGCAGCCAGGGTTAATTGATGTCAAAAAATGCTTGACCGTTTCAATTCCGGAAATTCAAAAAATGTGTACAGCATTGTTAGTGGTGATGAATCGTGGATATACTGCTATGAACCAGAAAATAAACGACAGTCGGCTGTTTGGGTGTTCCAAGCTGAAGAAAAGCCAACAAAAGTCATCCGTTCTCGAAGTGCTTCGAAAAAGATGGTTGCGACATTTGTGTCAAAAGCGGATCATATTGGAACAATTCTTCTTAATGAGGAAAGAACTGTTACTGCGTATTGGTATACCACCATTTGTTTGCCAAAAGTCATCCCCGAGCTTCGAAAAATCAACCCCGAAAGAAGAATCATCCTCCACCAAGACAATGCAAGCTCGCACACAGCCCAAAAAACAAGGCAGTATTTAACGGAAGAAAACTTGGAATTATTGGACCATCCTCCATATAGTCCCGATCTAAGTCCTAACGATTTCTTTACTTTCCCGAAAATTAAAAACAGACTGCTTGGTCAAAGGTTCCAGTCACTAGAAGAAGCAGTTGACGCATTCAAAAATGCCGTTTTGGATCTGCCAGCAAACGAGTGGAATAAGTGCTTCGAAAATTGGTTCGAGCGCATGCAGATGTGTATTAATCTTCGTGAAGAATACTTCGAAAAACAATAAAGTCATTTAAAACTACCTACCGTGTTGTTTTATTTCCATATGCAAAACTTAAAAGACATCCCTCGTATCTGTAAGATATGGAGGTTTTTTTTAATTGAAGATCAATTTGTGGTGCTTTGTAATATGGACCATCTGGCCGCCGCGGCTTTGCATCATGATCCCGAACCAATAGGTCCATTTTCAGTAACTAGGTCTGGCTGTATTAGATCGATACTCAGGATTGTGTAAAACTTGAGGGCAACAGATGACTCATAGGTCTTTACTGACTAGACTGCCTACTGACATGACTGACAGTACTTTCTTCTGTTTTGGTACCCGAGTATAGCGAGGTAAATACATTAACGATGAAATTTTGAAGCTTTAATTTTTATTTTTATAATACCATTGCATGATATAGCGAGATGCCAAATAAATCTGATCATGAAGAATACTTATGAATGAATGAGAAAATGCAAAAATTTTCGAGTAGCAGGGACTAGAACTTTTTGAGTATCGAGGTTCAACAAACTGTTTCTTCATGTCATGCATGGGCTCTTCATATAAAAAAGAATTTATTAATACCTCATACACCACTTGTTTTATTCCATTTTTAACGATTAGCATCCCGCTTTTCAGTCTGAAGAAACATTCATAATACTTTTCGTCTTATGGTGTCTGGGTGGGAATAGCGATGACTGAAAAACAATAAATTATTACTTTTTTTGTCAAGAAAACATATTTTTGTGCTTTTTTCTACAATAGGAAATAGTTAAGAAATAATAATGCAGCTCTGAAATTGTTTGAGTATATTCCACTTTTATGGTGGATTAGAGCGGGTCACTACTTTTTCCTTAATATATATATATATATATAATATTCTCGAACAATTGAAAGTTGTACTATCATTTATTAAGAAGAACGATTTAAAAAATGCATATAAAATGCTCCAAAAATATTTTTTTGATAAACAATGGATAACGTATTGTTTTTAGGTTCTATACGTGTACACCACGCAACAATCAGATGAAAAATATTAAGAATACTCCTTCAGGCGGACTGTTGAAGAAAAGAGATGCGAAACCTTAACCCTAAACCCGAAGTGTTGTTCAAAAGTAAGTTCATAAAGCCCACTAAGAAGCGCTACAAGCCAACCTACAAACCCCAAAAGTAATAAAGTTTTAGCAATATTAAAAAATATAACATGATCTTATGAGAACTTCTACGTTATATATCTAATATCCGAATATCTTTCATAAGACCAGTTCTGTGTATATGATACATACCTATCAAGTAGATGATTTCTTCTCACCGTCATCCATCTGTTTGAAGTGGCATCAGAAGGAATTAGAATATTGGAATACCTGCTGGTGTTGATAAAGACGCTAGCTTGTTGCGATTTTGTGCTGTGTTCTGGACATGATGAGACAACATTGTATGTCAACTGTCAGTCTTAGACCGAATTAAGGAGCGAATGTATGTTTATAGTGGAGCTGATTCAAAGAGCTGCATCAGAATCACTGAAGCAATTTATGAAAAATTGGACAAGAAGTGTAGAAAAAAAATCTTGAACATCCTGTGTCTCAGTGATGAAGCCGTAGACTAAAGATGTTTATGGTCTTTATTATTAATTGATTGTAATAAGTTCTACCAGATTACAGTTTAAAATAGTATTCTTATTTTTAGTGGCAAAAGCAAAAAAGTGAATCGTTACTATATATATCAAACATCTTATTTATTAACTTCGCTAAGCTCAAACTGTAATAATTTGTGACTACCATGAATAAATGTCACGACGATGCCAATATTCTATACGCATGTCTCCTGTGGTTGTGACTTATTTGAATCATATGGCTTGCCTAACTTCAAATTTGTTTGGTTTATATTGTTGTCAGTTTATACGACAAATTTTTACCAACCTATACATACTACAAGTAAAAGTAAATATGAATAATTATCACATTTTTGACGTGGAATCCTCGACCAAATCCAAGAAACGCACAAATAACCTATCTTGGTAAACTGTCATAAGATAGTGTTAGTAACATCTGAAACAAAAGCTAGTGACGTCAAAGTAAAATAAAATATGATTTTGTTAGCAATGCAAAAATAAGACATGGTGGAAGAAGCGATCACAACTTTTGTGGAATACATTAATCAACGAAACGCCGTACGGCATTTAAAAAATAAATAAAACCTGAAATCATACCAATAAATGAGATACTTTTAACATATTAAATAAGTTAATAAACAATGGCGGAGTTTGATTTAATTATATTTTAGCAAAGTTATCTGATAATCCTTTTTGTACTTTTTTAAATAGTAGACATTTGGTTAAATTTCATGACTGCATCTAAAAGTAAATTACAAGTTATTAATTTACAGGCCTGACATGTTTTTTCACTAAAAAAAAAGAATGACCTGTTTATGTAAACCGATGTTTTAAAAAAAATATCCAAAAACCAAACGCGAACAAAAATAATACATATACATATAAATAGATATATAGCATTTTAAACACATTTCACTGAATCTTAATTCAGGTAATAATTTGATATTCCGATAATATTAAAACCTTTGCTGAGATGTACACTTTTGCTATTGTGCAAAGCTGACAGATCCTCGGCCAACAATAATTTTACAACCTTCACACAGCAAGTCAAGTTTATTTAAACATTACAAAAACAGCTAGGCTCAAAGCAGCTTTGGTATATGGAACGGAACTGGCAGGAGATCCCAGATTCCCCCGTGAAATCTGGATAATATTGCTACTGTTGCATGGAATACAGGATTTGAGGTAATTTGGTGCACTATTCTTGCTCCAAGGCCAATAAGACCAAAAATCGACATAGTGTCGGTCTGAAAAAAGAAAAAAGTTAAAACACTTTTGTATACGTACTATAAACAGTATGATTCAACTAACTTACTATTTTGGAACACTGTATGTATAGGTCTGCAGTAGTAGTAGTATCAGTGACAAAACTACCCTCGAACCTTAACACATATTTCCTTCACGACCGCTTTACCCTCAATAACAATTTTATAATAGTGCTATCCAGCATTTGTCTATAAATCGTAATAGTTTCTTGTCACTCCAATAAAATTACCGTTTCTCAAGAACAAGAATGCCAAATTTTCAGCAAAATCGATACAAGGATCTTTAACATATTGATAAAATAATATATTTTTTTAAGCTTTGACAGCCTGCATCGTTGAAAGCAGGCCTTTCAGGACACGAGGCTTAATTTAGCTTTTTTTCTTCAATTTAGTTCAGGAATCCGCTCTTGCAACTAGGACCTATCATTAAGTAATATCCTGTATATCTGATATTTTTTGTATTATATGAGCACTTTCATATTCACTAGGGTATGTCTAGTGTACTTACGGATGGCGTACTAGATTTCCCCGCATTTTTCGGGTTGCTAATAAGTATTTTTGCCTTCATCTAATCGTAAACAATACTTTCACAGAGTTGCGCCCATTCCCCGAAAAAAAATTAAAACGAATACTTTCAACATTGTTCTTTTTGTCCTTTACCAGCAGCACACGTTTAATTTTCACGCCAATCCTTAATTTCTTCTGCAGGGCTGCGTTCGTGAATTATTAGAGAGTGTACCTTGTAGTATTCTGTAACAATTTTCGGAAATAGAGCAAAGCAATCCTTCTCAAAAGTGCACTTTCTCCCTGTGCTCAAAACTTTTGGAATAAGAGTGTTGTCATTTGTCATTATTATGGTTCATTGTTTGGCGGAATATATATTTTTCATGATAAATGGGCTACTTCGTGCTCGGAGCGTTTCTTATAATAAAAAAATGGTCTCAGAAAACGTGGTTAGAAATTGGTCGACTATCATCAAGTGTCATTACATGACAAATAATTTAGACATTCTAAAAATAAAGTTTCATAGTATACCCATAGTAAATTTTCTTCTGGTAATCTACATTTCATTACTGTGTACTGTATTATATGACCAAGAGATTTATAAACGCACCCCAGGTAGTAACAACGATCATCCATTCCCATTCAACGACTTCAACCCCATTCCCTCAAAGTTTTCCAGTTCATCTCAAGTAATGTCGGATGGTGGGCGAGTTAGCCGCAGCATTCACATTAAAGTTAATCAAAAAGAATTGAAACATTAGATCCAAGTCCTAATTTCCGTTGTTTTGCGTATGGAAATTAATATTTATGATCCAATTACGCTTGGGCCTCCAGCTCGAAAACCCCGGTTACTGGAATTGAAAATTTTCTCGATTATGTCCTATTTACAGTGGGTAAATTACTCTTGGGTCACTCAGCTCAAAGATTAAGGTATTAATTCATTTGCGTATTTCAAGGTCAAGGATCACAAGGATGAACGATTGTCAATATCTGAATTATAGACAGATATATCGCTGCATACATGCTTAGATAATTCTCGTTTTCTTTGATCTTCTGCGCTTGGGTTGAGCGTTCGCTCATAGATAGCTTTGTACTTGTTGTAAAAGTTACGAGCAGCATGTCTGACCATTCCAATACCATTATGCCCTACCAATTTAAAGGGACAAAGTCACTGGAGGCGACCGGAAAACATCAAAGGTACCTTCTGTATGGTACAACAGTAGGAGCAGCACTTTTTAATGAAATAACACAGCAACACTCTGACTATAAAGTTTATCAAGTTCACATACAAACATATAAGATAGCAGTGAAGAAAATCTATTCGTGCAATTTCAAATGTAACAACCCAGCAAATTCGGATTAGGGGACGACCAGACCGAAGATTAGTGACTAAGAATTGAGCTGTAGTAAGTGTTGGACGGTCCGGGTCCATTAAAGGATTCGCTTTCCCTGGATTCGATATTTTGTCGGATCGGATCCAACGGATCCGTTCGACGACTCAACTGGCAAACTGGATCGGCACGGGTATCACGTATATTGATTATGTCGATTTTTTTGAACATTTTATTGTTTTTTTTGTGGCATTATTTAGGATTTTCTACAAGATGTTAACTTAGTACTAGCTGATCGTCACGTTGTGAACTCGTTTTGTTGTTGTACGTATTGCCTAGACGTCGTGAGGCTTCAGTTATCAACGTTTGGCTCCAATGTGATGTAAAATCTGCTTCAGAGATGGCATTACTGGAGAGCTAAGCTTTAAGTTGTAAACTATAGCTAGAAAGAAACGGGAATGAAGTTTGTGTCCAATTTAAATGGTTCATTATCCAAATTTTGTATCAAGCTCTAGACCTTATTCAAATTCCTAAAGTTGCATGTATATATAGGTAAACTCGCATCCATTCACATACATGATGGACTTTTTTTGGCACATGAGTTCCTGAACTAATTCCATAATACCTCCCACACATAAAGACGAAACACATAGAGAGCGAACAGCAGGCGAATAACTGACCGAGCGAGATGATGGATTGGGGTAATCAATTTATAAATTCATCTGCTGCACCGAGTTTGGGATATAAGACAATAAACATTCTTCAATTCTTCCGAGTCAACTGCAGAACTGGCCTGATACTCCAGGCGCATTACGGCCGAGAAGGCCCTTAACCGGATGTTTTATGAAATAACTGAGATTCATATTCTTCTGGCTATATGAAACCACACACGTAGAAGCAACTTTTTTCTCTGGTTTTGGTCGCCACAGAGGACTCTAAGTTAAAGTTAGTTGTGTTGTGTTTTACATCAATTGTTTTAATCCACACCCAAAAGAACCCAGAAAACGCTACAATATATTTAGATTTTCCTGTCTCTCAAGTAACAGTTCATTTGACTTTTCCGATATTATACAGTGTGTTGCAAAAACTGTCTGAACGGCCCTGTACCATGCCGAGATCGCGTCACTCCATCATTACATTTGTAAGATTAGACCTCCTGGAGTAGGCATTCCCAATCCCAAAATACGTCTAGCCCCCACTCCAAAACGACAAGCGAGTATGAGGTTATCTATTGCTTTAGATATACCAGACATGTCACCCTCACTCGTCGCCCCAAAACAACATACGACTTTGAGATCGCGAAGATCCACCCAGAAAAATACAGGATTCTAACACCATGAAAACCATAAAAACAAGATGTGCCAGTCTGGTGGAGGGCGGAAATTACTAAATAATAAAAAATCGAGACTTTTGCTAGTTCTTTCACTCACCTTTTATGTTATATCTTAAAAATAAAATAAATCAATAATATACTATAATACATGAAAAGTTGTGCAAAAGTTTTTTTTTGTATTCGTAATCATTATAACTGATTCCAGTGGTGACAATTTTATTGTATTGATGTGTAAACTTTCAAAGTTACTAAGATTCGCTCCTATATGACTGCATTTTAAAATGATTTCCCTTGTACTATGTACAATAACAGTTTTCTGAAAAAAATTACTCTGGAAGTAGAATATCAGCCCTGCACGGTTGGGCCACCCTGTGTGACTACAGTAATTAATTTGCAATTTTTGGTAACAAAAACCGTCTAATAGAGCGTACTAAAAAACTTAATATCATATTGGACCTAGATATACTCAAATAGCAAATTTTGCCGAATATTTATAGGTCTGTAACGGAGAAACTTATTAGCCGGTTATTGGTAACGTTTTTAAGTTCATATAAAGATACAGTAAGATAGTCACAGTAATTACGAATTCCAGAAATAGTTGATAAAAGGTTTGCTCAATTTATTAGATATTTTTGTTTATTCACGGTGAGGACTAGTCATAAATATGTATCCATAATACTTAAAAGTCCTGTTTGTTTTTGCTCTGAAAGTCATGCTGTCAAGATTAAAATGTGGGAAGAAGTATTAGCAAAAATAAAGATATATAATTTCATCTTTCGAAGCCGATTTCTGCCCCACACAATACTGGAAAATATCGATATTTTTTTTGAAATACCTCGAATAACCTTGATTACGTCCGAAACGGTCCACCTCAAACCGCCTCCGTGTGAAGTATCAGGACTAATGATTTAGTGATGCCCACGTTTCAAGAAAACAATTTACATCTAAGATTTCCATGGTTTTCGTTACGGAGGACATTTTAGGTAATTATTTTAAACGAAACTGTTAATGACCCGTAGTCAATTCGGGTAATTGAGTTTATCTTCCAGAGACTTTTAAAAAGTTGGGCTCCCAGCTGATTTATCCATCATCTATAGTAAGAAGTTTGAGGTCGGTAAAAAAATAATGTAACGGAGTTACTTTTACCTTTTGCTTTCGATAATCATCTACTCTGCGCGGAGTTGTCAAGGCTATCCATCGCATAGGTGTTTACTTCCTACGTAAGCGGGGATGGAAATTTGTGGAGAACGGTGTTTGAACAGTTTCATTTTTTATCATCAGGCTATTCTGAAGAATTGGGTCAAGATTAAATCTGAGGCTTGCAACCCGTTATTATCCATAAGCAAATCAACGATTGGATAAATTAATTCATAAGAACGATAATAATTACTAATTCGGAGATGGCAACGCTTCCATCCCCGACACATTATTCAGCATTTATTTTAGTAGAGATAGTGAAAAAGTCCGGATCTGTACTATCCATAATTAAGTACACGTCAAATATTCTCAAACTGTTCTCCACAAATTCCAAGAAAAATCAAAAATAAAATGAACACCAGGAGAAAGGCCAACAAAATCAAAATAAATTGAACAAACTGAAAGATATGACAATTTATTGACAGATAACAGCATGAAACAAAAAATGACAGATTTTAAAAAATCTTTTGTGGGCAAATTTCCGGATTTTTTTGTTGCTTGTAACACTAAACTTGCACCAATCATTCCAAAAGAAAGCGCTATAAGTTTTGCGAGTTTTTGAGCAAATAAAACGTGAAAAGGCGTCGAGATTTTCATTTCAACTGCGACCATTAGCGACCAATTTTGCAGGTTTAAAAAGTTAGTTCAGTAGCAGCAGAGTCATGAGCGAAAATTTATGATCGTATCCAAAATTTGCTACATGTTTTTCGAGTTTTTGATGATTTTTGGGAATCATCAAACAAATGTATTTGGTGGGGAAACTTTCCTCGATAATAACCCCGAAAGTTTGACCTTGAGAAATCAGTGATATGGTCGTTCATGATGTAGATGTCAAAAAAAATTCAAGAATCATCGGACGGCAATCATTTTTCATCTGTATCAGCTGCTTGTATATACGGATTTTCATAATCACATTGGTCCCAAGTCTCGCGTGGTAATGCGACTGAGTGCGGAGATTGAGACAATTCGATTAGACACAATGCGAATGTGAAAGGAGGGATTTCGATTCAGTTACAGAACGAAGGACAAAGCGACCGCTTCTAAATTGCTTTATGCAATAGACTGTTAAAGTTGATTAGTATTTTTCCGCAAAATTGAGATGCAAGTGTCTCGAGAAGGCCGAGATGCAATTTTCCAGATCACTTGCTAGTAGACGGAAAAGGCTGTTTTGGAGGAGACAGGATTATAGAGAACTGAGAGCTCTAAGAAAAGAATAGAAATATGGACTAGTAAATACGGTATCTCCGCCATGGGTTTTGTTTCGTTTGTTTTTCAAGATCCATGCGATTTTGCCATTTTGCCATGAAGGTAAAGAAGGCTATACTCTCTTTACTATCGGCTTTAGATAGCTTGCAAAGTAAGCAACTGTGTAGTACAGCATCTATCTATGCCTGTCAATCCAGTAGTATCCGGGATCAGCCTATTGGTTCGTATTCAAATCGAATGATTATATGCTACAGTTTACAGTAAACACATTTGTTGTTGACCAATCAGTAAAAAATGGCATTGCTTAGGCCCGTATCGTCAGTCGTCCCTACAATTGTAGAGCGCGTTTTTGGCCTCCTTGATTGTCATACTTCTTTCTCTCCTTCAAAAATTTCTAGATTACACTTGACCCGTGTCAGCGTCTGCGCTCTCCTATTGTGAAGATATGTTTTCTTTTTAAATTGTAGGAAAATTCAGGCTGATAAAACATGATATAACTCAAAAGCAAGCACAATTTGATGCAAATAGATGTTTGTGACATAACCTCAAAACAGAGCGCTGACATGAAGAAGTAGAAAACTATGACAATCAAGGAGACCATAAAAGAGCCCTACAATTGTAGGGACGACTGATGATACGGGCCTTAGAGTATCATTAGCTTGATCATTACGGATGCTATTTGTCTAGCATGTATATCGTTTTATAAAAATATGTAACTGTACATATTCTGAAAAAAAGGGTTTGAGGTGAGTCTGCAAAAATGATGTTTATGGATTTCTAGGGCATGCCTGGTAAGATATATAAATGTAGATAAATATAATACGTTGAAATCTGAATCCGTGGTGTAAAACGATAATCTTGTTAGTAATATCACCACAATATACGATATAATCTCTACAGCAACTACAACAGCTACAGCTAATTACTACCACTACTAGATTACTGCAACTGCAACAACTACTACTGATACTACTACCACTGTGAGAAATTCAAGCAACTGTGCATCTGTTAAACTACTTACCATTTTTGCTATAGACTTTGATGAAATATACAGTGAGCTAAAGTATGATTACTAATAGTACTTTATAATGTATGTCTGTTCGACGTTCTATATTGACTCTTCGAAGCTTTTGATTTGAAACGAAATATACCTTGACTGATGATAATATTGTTTCCACCAGCAGGTGTATTTCTCATATATTTCAACAACCTGTATATATATGTAATTCATGACTGTTGGTTTCAGGATTGCTGTTGATGTGTAAGGAATTTAAGATGCAGTAATTTGAGTGACCATCTTCAATGGCATCAATGTCAACCTAATCCAATTTACTTAGAATTAGCCTCTTGTTAAAACCAACAATCAAAAATAGAAATTCTCTAGGCTACTCTAATTGCCACATTTTGGTACTTACATAATTAATTCAGAGTAGTTGTTTGGCAGGCCAGAATCGAATGCAACGTAATTTTAGTTGTTGAGTTATAAATATATCGATAAATTTTTATGCAATTAATTTATAATGCATTGTACAATGGAGCATTTAATATTTTATTAAATTTGGTGGAGGTGCACACGTAGATATACGAACCAATTAAGTAATTTATTATTTTTTAACCGAATTATAAATTGAGTGACGGTTTGTGTTCGGTTAATTCAAATAGGCAGACCGGCAGGCATTATGTTCATTCTTTCAATATGACTCATATTTAGTTTTGGCAGATATTTCGCGATCGCTGACTTAGTAGCTGATATTTCTAAATCACGAATCACGACTGTTGCCAAATACCGTGAAAAAGCGGGACGTGATCAAGATTCATGAGATTTTATCGCTAAATTTTTGCTAAGTATATACAGGGTGTCCTCAAAGTTGAGACTTTCGTTTACAGAGCGTATAGGTCAATCTATCGATTTGACTGCTCATATGAGGATATACGCCGACCAAATTACGAAGTTAAAATCGTTTTACGCCATTGAACTGAAGGCACAGACAGATTTTTGTTACATAAATAATAAAATGAAACGTAATATTTACATTTTGGTTTAGTCATCAATGTAATAGTATTAATAGAGACAATACTTTATACCTACTATTTGGTGCGTCCCCCATTTATATATTAGGGATATAAAACACTGTTCCACATTCCATTTAAAAAAATTACTAAAATGATACCTAGCCGCCATCTTGAACTGTTCAGGTGTTATTTTTTCGTAAAAAAATTCATGCCTCAATTACATCACCAAAAACCTCAGCTTATCAGCTTGACCGATTCAGAAAATAAATAGGGGGTGAGGACTTTTACTTCTCACGCCTATTGGTGAGGAAGCATTGTAATTGCGAAAAAAATTGAAAAATAAAAATCCCGGTTTTTGGATATTAGACAAGACAAGTCGTGACCAAAAATGAAAAATTTAATATGTAAAATTTTTTCCTCGAGGGCTTCATTAAAAAGATATGAGGGGGGCGGTTGAAACTTAAATAAAAAAAAACTATTTTTTTTAACATCTTAAAAATCGTTAACTGAAATAAACTAAAATTTGGATTTACCTAAATATTGTTTACATTCAAATGTCTTTACTTAAAATTAACGTGCACCAGTGGCGGAGATACAGGGGATTAGTGGCATTATTTTGCAAATAAAAATATTCCGCCACGTTTTTTTTCCTCGAATTTCTCAATTTTGCCACAAATAATTACTCTTGTGTTTTTTCCTAGAGTGCACTGTTTTTGTAAAAACAAAAATACAACAAATTAGATCATTCATGAAGAGCTGAGTTTCAAAATAAAATAGGAGGCCTTGATACCAACTTGATGTTTCTTGGGAGATAAATTGTCGTAGTTATGTGTTACACGGTTGTTAATATTACTACCACCTTTTTTTTGTAAAAGTCAAGTCAAAAGTTTATTTTCTCCATTTTTGGGTGTTGTCAAATGGGATTTAGCAATGATGAGCAGGCCGATATTATTTTTGTGTACGGGTTCTGTAATGGAAATGCTTAAGGGGCTTCTCGGGAGTATCAACGTAGATTTCCTAACAGACGCCAAGGTTTTTACGCGTTCATTTCTATGACTTCGGCGACATGGAATTGCCAGACTTCTCGGAGTTAGAGGCCATGGTGTCCGGCATACTGTGCAAGAGGAACTGGAAGTGATTAATTTGGCGTAGGATGATCCTAGTACAAGTACTAGGCGGATGGCGGAAAAACGTTTATCTTTATTAAAAAGATGCCGAACTGGTAACGGGTGATTTTTTAAGAGGTATAGGATTTGATTTTAAAAAAAAAACACTAAAAGTTTGAAAAAACGATTAAATCTTTATTTGAGTCGATAGAACGGTCGATATAATTTAATGTTTAAAGATTATTTCATGTAAATGTTGGCCGCGGCTCCGCTTTAGATGGCCCATGCGCAAGGTCCAATTTTGGCACACTCTCTCCAACATATTGGCCGGTATCTCACGAATAAAAGCTTCAGTATTGGCTTCCAGTGCGTCAATCATTACTGGTTTATTCCTGTAGACATTAGCCTTAACATGGCTCCACAAGAAATAGTCCAACGGCGTTAAATCAAACGATCTAGGCGGCCAATTGACGGGCCCCAAACGTGAGATAAACTGTTCACCGAACTCGCGTCTCAATAGGGCCATTGTTTCGTGTGCGGTGTGGCATGTGGCACCGTCTTGTTGAAACCACATGTCAGCCAAGTCCAGCGCTTCCATTTTGGGCAAAAAAAAGTTTGTTATCATCGCACGGTAGCGCTCGCCATTCATAGTTACGTTCCGGTCATTGTCGTCTTTGAAGAAGTACGGCCCGATGATGCCAACGGCCCATAATCGACACCAAACAGTGATTTTTTCGGGATGCATTGGTAGCTCTTGCAATGCTTCTGGCTGGTATTCACTCCAGATGCGGCAATTTTGCTTGTTAACCTACCCATTCAACCAGAAATGCGCTTCGTCGCTGAACACAATTTTTCGATAAAAATGTGAATCTTTCTCCAACTTTGCCAGCGCCTATTCACCAAATTGGAAACGTTGTGGGAGGTCGTGTGGCTTCAATTCTTGCACCAGCTGTATCTTATAAGGTTTTACACCCAAATCCTGTCGCAAAATTTTCCACGAGGTGGTGTAACAGAGGCCCAATTGCTGCGAACGGCAGCGAATCGACATTTCACGGTCATCACTAACACTGGCGGATACAGCCGCAATATTTTCTTTAGTCCTCTCTCTACGTCTGCGTGTTGGTGGTTTAATGTCCAATAATGTAAACTGGGTTCGAAATTTAGTCACAAGCTTCCGAACAGCTCCCTCAGTAGGCCGACCAAATTGCCCATAAATTGGAAGCAGTGCTCGATGCACTCTCTCACCGAGCATGAATTTTGATAGTAAAATTCAATAATTTGCAAGCGTTGTTCGTTCGTAAGTCGATTCATGGTTAAATTATAGACCAAACTGAACAAGTTTGACAATGCACAAGACACTATTCACGCGTCATCTGTCAAAAACAGTGTTGCCAAAAAGATACTAGCAAAAGAATCACCCATTATATCGTCGCTGATCTGACAAATGGGCGTAAGCGACACAATCTCTAAATAGGAGATAAACCACTGAGAAACTCTCGAGGGGTATACCTATGTTCTGACAAATGAACGTATCTCCATCGCTCATACCACGGAGTATACATCATAGTCAGTAAGGACGGAAGCGACATCAATGGAAGATAGAGAATCTGGCTAAGAGGCGTAAATCCATAAATGGACATACGCCTGTTCGTCACATCATCTATTGCGCTTTAGTGTCGCTTTCGCCCGTAGTATGTAACTGTGATAACCATAGCCACCTATATCTAACGTAGTTCTAGGTGGCTTTGGTGATAACCGATACTGTTGCGCCATCTCCTGCATGTTTACGGGTTTTATAGAACGTCTAGGTATCCCCAGTTATC
The DNA here is from genome assembly GCA_963669975.1 of Acanthoscelides obtectus. NCBI lineage: Eukaryota > Metazoa > Arthropoda > Insecta > Coleoptera > Chrysomelidae > Acanthoscelides > Acanthoscelides obtectus. The sequence continues at coordinate 22,439,980 of CAVLJG010000008.1, forward strand.
ATAACAGAAACAAAAAGCCTTCAGTTACAGAGGGAGTTCGTTGCGCGTCATGTTACAGCTCACAATATTAAAAGAAAGCGAACAAGCAACATTGTTTCACGTAGAACAAGAACATTTACTTATCGTCTTTCGAATGCAAATACATCAACAACTGTTTGTAAAACTACGTTTTTAAACACGTTCGGAATTTCTGAAAAAACCATGCGGACGGCGCTAAATAAATTAAATGATGGATAGTACGTCCTGATGCACGTGGTGGTCGACACGCCAGTTTGCGTGAAAAAGCGCTACTCGGTCTGCTGTATTAGCCCATATTCAACTATTTCCTCGGATGGAATCACACTTTTGCAGACAGTCCACCACCAGGGAGTATTTGCACCCAGATCTGACTATTAAGAAAATGTATTATTTTTACGTGCAAGAGGGACGTCAGCCACAGTGTAGTTATCACACCTATCGAAGGGTATTCAAGTCATTGAATCTTTCTTTCCATCACCCAAAGAAAGACCAGTGTAGCCTTTGATTCTTTTGCTGCACACATTGCAGAGAAGGACTCTGTGCGAAAGAAGAAAAAAGATGCTAAAGAATCATCACAAGAAAACCCTGAAGTAATAGCTAGTGCTGTATTCGACCTGCAACAGGTAATTTCGCTTCCAAGAAGCAATGAAAGTGGATTTTTTATAGCCGTCGTCTATCAGTGTTCAACTTTACAATGCTTGTGTTATCTTTGGAACGAAATTAATAGTAAACGAGGGTCCAACGAAATATCAACATGCGTGGCAAACTCCCTTATTCAGCTGGATACCCAGGGAATAAAAGAAGTGAGACTATTTGCAGATGGTTGTGGTGGCCAAAATAAGAACACACTTGTTTTAGCCATGTTGCTGCACACCATAACCAATACCAAAAACATTAAAAAAATATCATTATCTTTCTTCGAAACAAATCACGGTCAAAGCGAGGGCGACTCTGCCCACAGTTCTATTTCGACAGCTTTAGCCTTAGCAGGAGATGTCTTTATTCCTGCTCAGCTTCCTCCTATTCTTAAATTGGCAAGACGGAATTCTCCATACACTGTCATCCCTATGGATAATGCTGACTTTCTGGATTACAAGTTTGTGGCTGAACAACCCCGCATTCGACAACTGAGAAAATTTGACACGAGGGAAAATGTTAATTTCACCGCAATCAAGGAAGTTATGGTAAAGAAAGATGTTCCACATCTTGCTGATCAGTATAACACATTATCTCTGAAAAGAAACACTCTTGAAGTCCTGAAACAGCCGGTACGTAGACTTAATAATGGTCCAATTAAATTAGACAGCCTGAAATACGAAAACCTTGTTGAGCTATGTACTGGTCCTACACCCATAGTGCGAGATCTAACGTTTCAACAATACTTCAAGAACCTCCCGCATCATTAAACACTTCAGTTTTTTATAATTTGCATACATCCTCTGTTTAATTTCTATATTTTGAAGTTTTCTTTGTTTAAATAAAAATGTCGTTAATGATAGGAACCGTTGTGTATGTTTAAAATTACTAATGAAAAAGGGCGTAAGTGACATACCTCTGTAAAGTAACTCTGACGAACGGGCGTATGTCCAAAGTGGCCATTTTGTAGGACAATATCGTGCGAGCTTTGCAATCACGTTATGACAGATTGAAAGTGTCCCTGATGATTCACTTTGATACAAAATTGTAAAAAAATATCGTTGCTAGTTACAGAATCATCAACTCATCTAAGATACATATTTTCCTAAAATCGCTCTACTGTAAAATTATGTTATTGGCGCTTACGTCCATTTGTCAGAACAGCGACGATATGTCACAGTGGTGGTCTTTTTGAACATTTATTGAAAAAAAACTTTGATTATCTTGTTTTTTTTTATTTTTACGAAAACAATGCACTCTAGGAAAAAAACACAAGAGTAATTATTTGTAGCAAATTGGAGGTAAAATTCGGGGAAATGCGCGTTTCGAAAGAAACAACAGTGGCGTACTATGTTCATTTGGAAGAATAATGCCACGAATCCCTTGTATCTCCGCCACTGGTGCGCGTTAATTCTAAGGAAAGACTTTTGAATGTGGTCAATACTAAGGTAAATCCACATACCAAATTTTAGCTTATTCCAGTTGACGGTTGAACACAAAAGATGTTTCACAGAAGACCTCCTTTAAAATGTAGTCCTGTGTATGATGTTTCATTTTTGGTCACGACTTGTGAATCACCATGTTTGACATGTACAACACAAAAAAACACGTCGCTCATTACCATCAGTCTGTCTCTCTGTTGGTTTGTCTGTATGTATGTCTGCCTATCGAAAATCGATTCAGTGGCGGCGGTGCTATCGGCAAAATTGTGAAAAATAAATATCGAAATCATTCAAATTTCGTTTTTTTACGTTTCAGAGATCATTAAAAAAAATTGTAGGGGTTGAAATTCAGGGGTTGGAGGTTATGTGAAAATTGTTTGATGTCTTCATATGTATACGCTCCCAGCCCCGGTAATTCTATGCATCTATTAGCCGTATTTCACACATTATAGATCTTCCCGAACATTCATAGAGAAATACTTTTAATCCACATATTCCTGCTGGGTAAGCTCACCGCCCGGCGTACCAATGATGCCGCGCAGATGTCGGAATGGACAACGTTGCCAGATGGACAGGAACTACCGATAGGGTAGGGTAAGGATGTATCGTTAGTCGTTCCTACAATTGTAGGGCGCGTTTATGGCCTCCTTGATTGTCACAGTTTTCTACTTTTCTCTGGCATCACTCTATGTCACAAATATCTATTTGCATCAAAATGTGCATGCTTTTGATTTATATCACGTTTTATCAGCCTGAAATTTCCTACAGTTTAAAAAGAAAACATATCTTCACAATAGGAGAGCGCTGCTGCTGACACAGAACAGGTATAATCTAGAAATTTTTGAAGGAGAGAAAGGAGTATGACAATCAAGGAGGCCATAAACGCGCCCTACCATTGTAGGGACGACTGACGATACGGGCCTAAGAACTAACTGTATGGACCTGTTTGATTGACATGATTAGTTTAATTCCTCTGTTATACAGGGTGCGCCTTCTTTTATATCGGTATGTAAGCATGAAATAACCTTAATAATGAAAAACAGATTTCTATATATCGGGTATTTTTATTAAATATGGTCCTTTACAATTTATTCGGACTAGTTATTGAACACAACATCTATTAAGTGGCCACCTTTATTGGCCAAAACAAAATTTGCCCGTTTTGCTGCGTTTTCCATTACTTTTTCGAGCCTTTCTGGTGGTATAGCGGTGATTGCGGTACGAATGTTTGCCTTGAGTTCTTCAGTGGTCTGGGGCTTGTTGGCGTATACATGATTTTTCAAATAACCCCACAAGAACAAGTCCGGTGGGGTCAAATCTGGAGACCCTTGTGGCCTGTCAATGTCACCTCTTTTTGACGTGCAGGGAATTTTCGTTGCATAAACTGGATTGTTTCATTTGCAGTGTGGCATGGCGCACCGTCTTCTTGAAACCAGTAACCATCAAGACCTTTTTCACGCATTTGAGGGCAGGCATAATGAGCCAACATCCACTGATATCGATTTCCATCGACTGTTTCGTTTTCGTTGAAGAAAAATGGCCCAATGATGGTTTTGGAGCAGACGCCGGCCCAAACAGTCACTTTCCGGTCATGCAACGACATTTCGTGGATCTCATGTGGATTTTCCGTTCCCCAAATGCGGCAGTTTTGCTTATTAACGCCGCCAGAGAGCGTGAAATGGGCCTCGTCGGTCATCACAATTTGCTTCCAAAAATCAGGTTCAGCATCAACCATGCGAGCGACTGTTTGGGCGTATTCCAAGCGATGTGGACGGTCAGTTGGCAATATTTTTATATTTAAGGGAAGAAATGCAAATCATCATTCAAAATAAACCGCAACGTGGTTCTACTGATGCCAAAATGCTGAGCGCGGTGACGATACGATTCTTTTGGGTTCAATTTATTGGAACGTCTTGGTCGTTGATGAACGGTATTCAAGAAAATTCGAAACCAAAACGACGGATAGTGTTGTCAGTGTTTGCTACTATATTTTCGACGATATGCACGTTGCGTTGACACAACTGAACGACGAATTTCAATGTACATTGTGACTATTTCGGCGCGTTGTTTCGGTGTAAAGCGATTCATGACTAAAATTGTAGTAAATTGACGTTTCAGAAACACATATAACCCAGTCACTCGGTTGGTAAATATCAAAGTCATTCGATGTTCCAATACCGACATAAAAGATGGCGCACCCGGTACATGTTTGTAACTGACTTTTTTCTTAGAAGATTCAAATTGCGCCAAATTTAATTCTTTATGAACTCATGGCGTTGAGTAAGAAGTGCAGGGTCAGCCGATTTGATGCCATTTCTTAATCAAGGAGATTGTTGTATCCACAACAACGAATCACCGGTAGATGAATTTTGGACCAACCGACGTGACCTGTTTGTATACTACGAACGTACTCCTACTCTTTACTCATATTTGACCTTTGCGACTACACTATTTCAGCAGTAATGGCAATTGCAGGTAGTTATACATCATCTCAGAAAATCTCGTCTTACTTCTTACACCTTGCACCTTATTTGGTAGTTTGAGACCTTAGCGTCGTCGACAGTCAGGTGACAGAAAAGCTTTTGCTTGCGCTTTCACATTGCTTGCACTGCTATATCAAAAGGAAATGAAAAATTCCGTTAGGAGAATGCCACTGTTTTGGAATAGATCTTGTAACTTCTATACCCTTGAAATAGCATTCTGGAATATTACAATCCCTATATTTATAGAACCAAGATACTGATGTAAAGCGACAGATAAACTGATTACGGCTGAATCACCCTAACTTGGAATATAATTATCCTTCAAATTAGGAGATAATCGGATTCAACCCTTAGAAGGATTGTGCTTTCAACCTGAATTTGTGTTGTTTATTTTGCTATCGAAATATAACTATTAAAATATGGGGTCAAAAAGATTAACTATGTACCTTCCTCATAGCATAAACATTCTACTTTTTTATTAATATTCTATATATTTCGTTTTTGGTCATAGATTGCTGTTTTCGCGAAATCACGTAACTTGGACTATTGCCAACGTCGTACAATGCAAGAAAATTAAAACAGAAATCATATAAGTTACGTATGCGACATATAAAATCTCGAGATCAATAGCCCGTATTGATAAAAATGAAGCATTTACTTTGAAGTAAAAGGTACAAGCAAAAGGTAGAAGTAAACGGTTTTGCTCTAATTCGTATTCATAATCTCTACCTCTTCCTTGCAAGCAAATGCTTCGGGAAAATAAAGTAAAAGGTACGGAGATTAGCGATTTCGACAAGATATGACTTTTGCAGCGTGCAATCAACGCGTATGTGGTCTGTAACTGATGGGGTTGATCTTTTTGTCTCATAATTAAAAGCAGTTCGCACGTCAATTGATGTAAAGAAGATCCATCTAACTTATTTGTGCAGCTATTTTAAAGTGAATAAAATATTTAAAATGTCTGACACCGATAGTGAACAGGAAGATGCCCCTAACGAGATGTTTATCGCTGAAAAAGTCGGAGATTCTCGAGAAATCTCAAGTTTCAGCGATGAAAAAGAAGAAAACTGCTGCATTAACTGATATCGTTAAGGAATAGGTTACTTTATTTGGCAAGGAGATGGATATTACAACTTTTATGAATAAAGTGATCAATATGAAAACGCGACTGAAAAATAAAACTGACGAAAATAAAACAGGGAAGAAGCCCATTTTGTCCTGGCAGAAAGTTATGTTAAAGGCTATGGATGCGGACATAAATCCTGTACTAAGTCGGATACCAGGTGAGAAATAGATTCAGGTCTTTACTATTACCTTATAGGTACTTATCATGCATGTATATTTTTATTAGGGGCTCTTGCAATTGGCGTGGCAAGTCAACCTTCTTTACCTACTTCAAAGGATGACATTATGGTGGAAAACGACGCTCATCAGATGATTATGCCTCAAGTAGTAGCTAACAAAAAGCGATCCTACACATCGGTTGAAGAGGTTGCTGCAAAAAAAATCCTCCGAAGCCTACCTTTGCTTCGGGCAAACAAGAGTCTGACGAGACGAGGCAGTTAACGACAACCCAGCTTCAACGATTAGTTTTAGTTGAACAACTGAAAGTTGCTCGTCTCCAACAACAATATTACTCTGCCAAGCTAAAAAATTTAAACAACAAGGCGTCAAACGAAAAAGCCCCGCAAGAGTATGTTGTTGTTGGAGATAATATTTACCAAAACTTGTAAATAGACGTATATGTAATATGTATCATTTATAAAAAAAACTAATTAAAACGTTTTTTTCCAGTTCAAACGTGTTAGTTTATTTTTAGTTTAAGTAAATACGTCTTTGTACGTTTGAAGTAAACGACATATACATAGATAGCATTCCATGAAAGTTTCGATCCTAATTATACACCTATATTGTTATTGGTAATAAGACGAGCTAATTCCTCGCCGCCTTTGTTCTTGTGCGCGAATAGCATCTACATTTTCATTCTCTAGAAATGGCAAGTCCTGTTCTTCATCTTCGTCATTTTCTTGAAAATCTTCATCTCTTAATTGCTTAGCTATATTGTGCAACACAGCACACGCAATTATAACTTTTGGAATACTGGTCAGTTTTACTCTGCATCCATACTTCAGGATAGGAAATCGCCGCTTTACTTGCCCAAATGTATGCTCAATCACAACTCGCTCTGATGTAAGCAGCCTGTTAAAGACTGTCTGATATTCCTCGTGGGGGTCGGTGTAGGGTGTCATAAGACATGACATTATACCATACCCACTGTCCCCTAGAAGAATAGTGTTTCTTGTCTTTTTCATGACGTCACACACTGCCGAATTTTTCCATATACGAGCATCATGGACTGATCCAGGCCAACTTGCATCTATACTAGTTATAATAGAATTCTGATCGCATATAACCTGTACATTAATAGTGGCAAAACCTTTTCGATTTACATATTCGTCTCCAAATTGGGCTGGTTTTCCATCAAGACGAATATGCGTGCAGTCGATAAGTCCAATAGCTGTGGGAAAACGGAACCTGGTCAACCATTTCTCTTTGGCCTGCATAATTTGATTTTCTGGATTTGGGAACCCGATAAATCCTCCAGCTTGTTGTACAAGTCGCTCCAGCACATCATGAAATATTCTGGACACTGTGGGCTGCGAACATCCCAATTCTTCAGCTAGACCGCTCTGAAATCCAGGGTTCGCACAATACCGCAGAAATATTTTCATTTTCTGCATAGGTGACTGGGCTGCTCCACGAGTTTCGAAATACATGCCAAGAAAGTAATTTGCCAACCACACCACATTTTCATCCTCAAATCTAAACAATGTCTTGAAATCTGACTCACGAGGTGTACGTCTTGGTTTGTAGTATTTTCTTGTACGTAAATGCACCACATTAGCCATAACTAACACAATACTGCGACTAATCAACCAAAGATCACTTAAACAAGCCCTTACAAATAGATTTTATTAAACGAAAATGCACAAATTTTAAGATACAGGCTCTAAGATGAAGGGACAACTAATGATAAAATGAGAAAAGTTGCTGTAACCTAGATTCCTTTTTTTAGAAGCAAATCCTTTAGTTTTTAAGCAAATGCTTCTTTTTATAAATAAGAAAACGTTAACACCTTTTACTTTACAGAAGCGAGACCTTTTCCTTCACTTCTTTTTATGCATATACTTTGAAGGAATTGCTTTATTTATTGAAAGCAAAAGGTTAAACTTTTTTTTATAAATATGGACTATTATAACAACATATTAAGTATTTTTTATTTAGGGGAAGATCCTGATTCATAACAGATGTACCGGGTGATTTAAATTCGATCCTCAGTATTGGGATCTCGAAAACGTTAAGATATACGAAGTATTTCCGGAGAGACGAAAAAAAAAGAATTTTCCCAAAATCGTTCTAATTTTTCGCTGACTTTATTTGTAATGGGATTCCAAAATGAATTGCTTATTAACGTTACCAATTTTACTCCTTTACAAAATGGTAGATTTAGAATTCAAATATGACGTTTCGTGTCTTGTCCTCCAGCATCAACTTTATTTCTTCATAAGGATGCCATATTGGATTTTTGAACGGGTGTGAGTTTTCAATCCTGATTCCAAAAATACATCATATAACATTATTAATGATGGACATGGCCAACACTTAGTTATCTCAAAAAAATATAATTCCCTAGGTAGGTCTTGAAATTATCAAATAGTCATTTGTTATACGGGATTTATTGAAAAATCGTTGTTGATTTCCGGGTTTTATTTGAAATGGGATTTTAAAATGAATTGCATGTCAGCATTGCCACTCTTTGTCCTCTTCAAGATTGCATAGTCCGTTTCTCAATTATACGTTTTTTGCTTTTGATCTCCATCCTCAACATTGTCTTTTCTTATGGACTCCCTAACGAAATTCTGCGCAATCGAGCGCAATTTTTAATGACTTATGAATATAATATATTCATTTATGTAACTATAAACTTCACAAATATTCTTAGTAGTATTTAAACATACAAAATTCCAGTATAGCATCCATGTGAAAAAACAAAGTTGGTGATGGAAGTCGAAGAAGAAGAATTGAAAATTTGAATACGCCAACTTGTAGAGAAGAATAAGTGGCAATGACGACATGCAATTTATTTCGAAATCGCATCTGAAATAGTCAGGAAAAAATAAAAAAGATAATCTGGTGTACCATACAAATGATTGTCTGATAGTTTCAAGGCTTACCTACGAAATTCTGTATTTTTAAATAACTAAGGCTTGGCAATGTGAATGTTTGACACGTTTTACATTTTTGAAATCAGAATTAAAAACCCATCTAGAAAGGTTCGGACAAAGATTTAAAATATTTGTGACCTAGCGCGTGCGAACCGGAACCCACAACATGGCACCGGCACGGAACAGGCACTAAAAAGTTCAGTGGCGCTGCCAAGAATAATAAATCCATTAACGAGGAAGATTACCAATACTAGTGTCGCGATAAAACGACTCAACTAAAACTCTAGGGTGATGTACCTGTATAATCTACTTACCTTCTACTTCCCTAGTAGGGGTGATAGTTGCTAATTTCACTTTGAGTACGTGCGTTCTGAACAGCTCTGCCAGTTTACGTAAAATGTGGTTCTTCCAACCGCCCCCAGTCTCGATATCCATGTCTTCCAATCCCCTTCCTACTTTTAGCAAAGACCTGTAACAAAACAAGACCAATTATTTCAGTGTCTTGTCTTAAAGCCTGGAGAACAGTATGTAAACAGGCCAGGGTTAGTTACCTTCGCCTGAAAGTTTGAGGGTGAAGTTCTGAGTGAATTGTTAAAGGAAGCGCACATTGTCTATTACAGTAATGCATATATGTAACTTCTGAAACTATAATTCTGTGACCGACTTCATAATTCATAATGATTGTATAGTGTGTGCGAACGAAAATAAAAAGTTATGTGATAGGTATTCATGAGGGAATTATAAATTGGACTCGCAGATCTTTGCCAATAACCCGTAATGCGATGATGCTCTCAAAGTTAACACTATTTAGGTCATCGATCAAAATGAGCCATACTCATTGCATATTGAGCCTTCAGACAAACACACAGCTCTTTTGTTCCATCTGGCCGGTCCGTGCATATAGGAAAGTCCTTTATCCTTTTATTCTTTCGAAGGAAATCTTTATTACAGTTTTAAGCCATGCGGCATTGAAAACCGCAAAAATAGGTCCTTCTTGTTCAGCTTCAGGTTTTTGACGATATTCAAGATGTCTTTGACTAGTTTGATGCCTGCACCGGGTTTAGTAGGTACGTTGGTGGCCTATCTTTTCGATCGAATCAAGCTAGTGGATTTATTTTTTATGGATCGCAGTAAATCCGCTGTGAGCTTCTCTTTACCATTATGTTGATATTCGATTTCTTTTTACAAACAATAGTACAGTCCCATTATGATTCAATGTAGATGTAAAGCTAGAATTCCGGAATTTAGCTCTAGCTTACAATCAGACTTCAGATACTTGGGTAGCGTTGTGCATGAAAGACCTAAGATTACAGACTATAAGTTGATTGATACCTAGACTTAATTTTTAAAAGGTAGTGCCATGCTTGCTTTCTGCAAAAACAGTGTGAGAAAGCGAGGCATAATAGTGAAGCGCCAACATGGCGAAGCTAAATACATATGCATTTAGAAAAAAATTATGACCATCCTGGTAATTTTGACAATACATATTCCATATTTCATTGAATCAGTATTTCCCGAATTGTGGGTCGCCATGAGGTTCTAGGTGGGCGTCAGAAATTTCCAAAATAAAACAAAAACGCCACTATGTTAAATCTTGTATTTTTAACACCGTAAATAAGAATTAATAAACGCAACTTAAAACTAAATATTAATAAAACTAGCGAGACAGATCGCAAATATACAAATTTTTTGAGCTTGAATTGTATTTAGTCCAAACTACTAGAGTTGGTGAGATGGATGAACTACACAATCATAGAATAAAAGTGACCAACTACAAATTTTTAGTTTCAAATTCAATAAATCCCACGTCTAAATATTTCTGAATTTTTTTTCAAATAATACAATTATTAATGAAAGTCCATAAATTTCAGTACAATGAAAAGAAACAATATAGCGAAGGTTTAACCACTCCTATTGCAGAGAAAATAATGGAACTAGCGGAGGCCATTTACATCTTATATCGCTAAGGCTGTAAATAATATACTATAGGTCGTTGTACCGTTTCTCCATAGGTGGTGCTCACAGCAAGTACGCGTGGCGTGGACTAGCGACTAGCTAGTACATAAGTTGACATTATAGCTATTTTTAATGACATTATATCGATTTTTTACCTAATATCCCGCCTTAAGAAACACAAAATCTCGAAGTCATCCATCAGTCTCATCTCAGACGAAGTGATCAAACCTTTAATAATATCAAGAGCGTAAGAACGTATTATTTTGCCGAAAATTGATGCATTTACAAAGTTAGATGGAAAAGCCAAAACAGACAACAAATGCTGCCCTTGTTTTCAAGAATCCTTGATCGTGAAATGTCCGTCGAGATTGAGGGATTTTTTTCTTCAGTCGCAGCAGCTGATAGGAGTTATCATGCTAGATTTTATTATTTTGCATTTTTGGACGAAGTAGTCGCTATAATATTACATTTATGTTTGCACCCTTAAAAGGTCTTAAGAGGACATGTGGGTAAACAGCAGAGTATTTACAGAATTCTTCATATTCCAAAGCCAACTGAGCTAAATAATGAGGTACAATTTAAGTGTCTTTCATACATCAGGCTATACTTGCAGTTATAAAAAGTGTAAAAATAAATGTCCAAGTAAATCATCTCAAAAAGGTATTATATTGTTTGTTACATTATTTTACATAACTATTCATAGCTTGAATGTTTTTTTTATCCAGTAGTACTTGAAAATTTTAACTTATTCCTATTTTCCTGTATATCTCCATAACAAATAAACATATTGTTCTGCAATTTGGTAATTTTATAGGATTATTGTTCACATGTTTGGCATACTGTTGTTTTGACTGCGATGGTTATATTTGATACCGGTGACATTTCCTTACTCCAAGTTTCTATCATATCGATGGACTATCCGTGATCTGGTTTTCTCGCATTGACATGTCAACGTACTTCAATCCTGTCGGTACTCACTGTCTTGGCATAAAAAATACTCTTATGGCAGTCTTATATTTGTATGAGCGTGCAAGAATTTTGAGGCTAATTCGACTGGTGTAGATGCTATTTATTACTGTACCTACGTAAAACCGCTTACATCGACTTTTGCGATCGACTTCCAGCAGATACTTAGTTATCTACTCCGTATAATGGAGCGTACCCTTGTCCGGCAATAAAAGGAGATTTTATGACGGCGAATGACGTGTTTGTATACTCCGAGTGTACCCACCAGAGTTTATTCCACTTAATAGAGTTTTAGTGTATCGGGAAGTTATACTGACTGTAGTACGTGGATAAAATCCTGTGGTATTAAAAGAATGAGCTTTTTGAGTGTTTGTCTTTCCATATTGTAACCTAACGTTGGTGATACGAGAATGGGTTTTATACCTATGGACGAGTCTTTCACGTGCTTCCAAAGTCTGTCAGCACTGCATTATGGTGAAAACTAAGTTACTACTATTCCCTATGCTGAAACACCATATCGGTGAAAGCATAAGGTATAACCTGACCCACAAGCAATACTCACGATGCGGATGCAGTGGCAAAATGACAATAAAACGGCAGTTGCGCTATTCCTCCACATGTAGGCTAAACAAGCTATTGCGCAAACCACGATTTTATAAATTGCTACATAGAGCTACATTTCGGCCGAATAAGGAGCATAACTAACTACGAAGTGACTTTAGCCTCCGTCGTAGACTATTTTTTATACCGCAGCAGCCGCGAACACGGAAGCCTAACTACCAGGGCACCGCGACTGTCATGAGGAGCTTGAAGAAACCTTGTTAAACCTATTTTTGAACTGCCTAAGGTGAGTACAACTAGGAAAAGCCTCCTCAGGTAGATTGCTCCACAATCTCGATACCCTATGGACAAATGAGCGGTCATATCGGCGAGTTCTGACTGTCCGAAGTTCGACATGGTAAAAATGGCAAGCTGGAAGGCACATCATAGAGGAGAGCTCTGAGGAGCAAAGACCGTTGGCGCAGCGGTAGAAGGGAGCTTTTTTTTTTCGAGACCGTCGCCAGACCGCAACTTGGAGCGAGTGGGTCCTATGAACCGCCCCCTTCCCGGAACTATCTTGATGGACATATCTTCAAGTTGGGGCCTGTCTTTTCTTCTTTGTTGTACATGGGGATTAGGAGTTCAGGCTCTCTGCGGTGCTCAGCTTCTTGCTGCTATTTTGCTTTCGAGGACGGTGTGAGCAAAAGTAACCGAGGCATTCCAGTTTGCTTGGGAGATGATCGTCAGCTAGACGATGCTGACCGGTTCTGGCAGTTGTTACGATCTGTATTCCATATCTCACATTCAAAAAACGTGTGGAATGCGTCATCCGGAAAGCCACAGTGCAGACATCCGGGGTCTTCTGTCAAATGAAAACGATGTAAATAGGCCTCAAATCATCCGTGGTCCGAGAGAAACTGCGTGAGATAGAAGTCGACCTCCCCCCACTCTCTGGTCACCCACTGCTCTACGTTCCTGATGAGACGGCACGTCCAGCGACCCTTCTTAGCTGTGTCCCAAGTTTCTTGACATCGTTGGAGTAGCAGTTCCCGAGCATCTGCTCTTGTCATTCCGTCTACCCTATCCGATCGTTCTAATATGTGCAGCGCTATGGGTGGAAAATTGGCAATTACTGCGATGGCTACAGTGGAGACTGTGCGATATGCGCTACATACTCGTAATTCCATTTTCTTTCCAACTGCTTCAGGTGTTTCTGCCGTAGCTTGGCACGATTGAGTGCTGTGCGCCATATTGGTGCTGCATAGAGGACGGCTGATAGCTCCGCCGTACGTAGAACCTTCCTTTTGCTGGTGCTAGGACCCCTACAGTTTGGCATGAGTCTTTCCAACGCCATCTCGGTTTTGGACGCCTTTATACGCTTTTGTCTAGATGGTCTGCAAAAGTGAGCTTGGTATCAAGCCAGACTTTGAGGTAATTCAACGATTTGAGCGATCTTACCACAACATCCTGCATCTTAAAGATTAAAGCAGATATCTTGGGTGTCAGCATAACTGCCTCCGTTTTCCCCGGTACGATTTCCAACGCGTGGTCTGCCAGTCAGTCAATTATCTCTTCGATAGCGCAGTTTGCTTTGCTCATCAGTTTCTCTTCGGTCCTTGCCAAATCGTCCGCATAGGCTATTGTAGAAATCCCATGTGGCATTTGTAACCGCAGAACTCCATCGTACCGCAGATTCCATAGGGTAGGTCCCAAAATTGATCACTGAGGAACGCCGCTGTATACTGGTTTCTAGCAATACTCGTACTATCGCCCGTATCACGAAGAAAGGAGCTAGACCAGCCGAAAAAAGGCTCTTTGGTGGAATTCGGCCATCCATCGGAACCGGATGAGCGCTAGGGCGCATCTTGATAATCAATGTATAGTACTGTGTTTTGGAAGCCTTAAACTGTACCAGATTGTTGCGTCCTGAAGCAGTAATCGCCTCCAGGCTTCTCGTCAGAGAGGAAGTTGCTGCTAGTCGTCTTTTCCTGTTTCATGTTTTGTAATGACAATTTTTTGTAGAATTTTGTCGATTGAGTGTTTTTTACGTAAAGCGCAAAGTGTGATTTATAGCTTTATGAAAACAGAAGTTATTCGTAAAACCTAAAATTTGACCCTTAGCTGATTAGCTCTAGGACGCTATGAGGGAAATACAGTATCAGTTTTTATCTTGTTCTGAATACCCTGCGAACTCCTGCTTAAAGAATCGTTTACAGACACAGTGTGTACCTGGTTTATTTGTTTCAATCCATACAGTGACTAAACAATCCAAAACCGAGCTGTGTACATCAAGGTATCTTAATTGTGTCTTGCTTCTTGTCTGAAAAAGATTTTTTCAATCCGTTTTTTGATGTAATGCAATCATTTGAATCAGATGTTACGCATATAACAAAAAAGGGACGGACTTTTCGGTCTCACTTTCGTCAAAAAAGTATTCCATCTCGCTTGGTACTTTTATTATGCTAAGCACCCTTCCTTTATTTCAAAAGATGAGGCACATTAGTTATGCACACGTCAGTTAGATGCTTACCTCTAAAGGAATGATAAAGCCTATCACATCGTTATTGTGCCGTAATAGTGATTTTCGAGGTATTCCCCCTGGTAGGGTATATTTCTTCGACTTTGAAGGGTAGGATGAAATTCAATAAAAATTCTTTTCGGCCTTTTGAGGTGTATAATCTCATTAGCTAAGTGAACACAACCCAGAGCTTGGAGTAAGTCCACCGAAATCACTTTTCCCATAAGAGACGTGTATAGTCATTTGGCTTTTTATCCTCATTTGAGTGCGGTTAGCGGTAGGACAGGTATAGAGTCAATCTAATTATTTGCCAAAACTTGTTACTAATTACGACTGATTATGTTGCTGATAATTCAGCCACTTATATCGAACCAAAGTAGCTTCGTTACTGGTGCTGTGTTTATAAGAAGTTCAGTCACTGAAGACGTGCAAATTGGCTTTGTTATACGGAATATGCTTATTCGTTAATATCCCTAATTAACTCTGAAACCTCCCACGATCGAAGATCTACTTAAGCATCTCTATAAATTATTTATAGTTCTCATATAAGAATGTCGCTGGCTGACTCTGGTTATAGGGATGTGCAGGTAGAAGTTGTACAGGCAACTGATATGGGGACAATCGCGAAATGCTTGAAGTAGTGTGTTTTCTTGGGATATTTTATGAAAGGAAAACGTATGACATTCATTTACAAGGGCCTGTCTGTTCTTGGCCAGCACATGATCTTTGACAGGTCGCTTAGAAAGTATCATTTGAATGTTGAATATGCCATTATAAAATTACGAAGTTAATCGAATCTCATTAAACTGGTTACATTTCCTGTTACAAAGTATCGTTACCGCCTGGGTATCGTGACCCAACCTACAATAATTTCAGAAAATCCCATTCACGAATAAGAGCTGTTTGCTTTTCGTCTCTGTCACCATACCAAACCGTATCAAACGTTCTTCTATGCTTTTTGTGGTTCATCAGTACGGTATAGGTCTAGTTATTGGAGACAGGAAACGGAAAGCGAACAAGCGAATATAGGTTCACTGAAAAACGCAGTATGTAGTGCGCGAATAGATGAGAAACTCGGAAGAGGCTTGCGGCATATCATATACGAGGGTTGGTCCAGGAATATTGTTCCCCAAGATCTATAGCCACATTGCAAGGTGCGACGCGAAACCCGGCGACACCGCTGTGCGCTACTGTTCCCCCACTCTCGATTTTTCCGGTGGTGCTTCCTGCGCGACTAATTATTGGCTCAGCAGCCGTCCTCTATGTTGTTTTACATTTTTGATCTCACCAAGTGCGAGATGTGTTCCATAACTCACTCTTTGCCCGCCAGCTCTACGGGAACCCCATTTCTGGATCAACCCTCGTACGAATACACATGGCAACGCAACTCTTTAAAAGTTAAATTTTTGGCCGAATTTTAATAACCTAAAAGCTTCAACACGCAACTACCTCGTGGCTGACGCAGGGCCAGCTTCAGAGTTTTGTGTACCTGGAAGCAAAGGATATAAATATGCGCCCTCCCCCATATTAATTGAGAATTTTACGCCTCCATGATACTGCGCCCAGAGGCGGCTGTCTCAGCTGCTAGCCGGGCCTGACAACATACCTCCACTATTCATAAAAAATTGTGTTTCTAGTAACTGTCTCCCACTACAACTGATTTTCAATTTGTCTTTAGCTATGAGTACATTTCCCAGTAAATGGAAAATTGCTCAGTGGAGATGAGTGCTCTGTTATGAATTACAGGCCAATTAGCAAGT
This sequence comes from Acanthoscelides obtectus, assembly GCA_963669975.1. Taxonomy (NCBI): domain Eukaryota; kingdom Metazoa; phylum Arthropoda; class Insecta; order Coleoptera; family Chrysomelidae; genus Acanthoscelides; species Acanthoscelides obtectus. The sequence continues at coordinate 22,456,525 of CAVLJG010000008.1, forward strand.
TGTGTATCTTTTCGAAGCGTTTGGTGAAGATAATTTATGAAATAATATTAGGGACCGTATCATCATTGATGAACATCATGGCTCCTTTCCTATGGGCTCAATTGAAACTATTCTACTATAATTTTTTGAGCACTCCTGTAATGCTTTAGACAAAGGCTGGCAAGTTGATGTTGTCTACACCGACTTCAGCAAGGCATTTGACAAGATAGATCACTCCATATTGTTGGACAGACTCGCTGAGGTGGGTGTGGATAACTCACTGTGTCAATGGGTAGCCTCGTACATAACAATCAGACAACAAATCATCACTGTGAATGGATACGAGTCTGAACCTTCTAGTGTAACATCGGGAGTTCCACAAGGAAGTCACCTGGGACCGCTTTTTTTCATAATATACTCGTATTTAAATAATATCGATAAATATATAAGAAATTGTAAATTCCTCCTATACGCGGATGACTTTAAACTTTTTTCTACGGTTCGGAGTATTGAAGATTACAAAAATATTCAAGACGATCTTAACCGTCTAGTTGATTACTCAAACAACAATAGCATGTATATATCGATGATAAACTTTCTTTCATATTTATAATAATTTAAATATGCATATGTTCATTCGAAATTTAATCTAGTGGGTGTGTGTTGGCTCCGGCTGTTAACACCCTAAATTTATAATAATAATAATAATATAAAAATAAACGAATATTACTGAAAATAACAAGCATTTAGTCGAATTTTATGTAATTTTATCCATTAAAATATAATTATAATGCTGTATGAATAACTCAAACCATTAAATACATTTTGTTTGAAGAACAATTTTCTTAACAAAAAATAAATATGTAGTATTAGCCTAGGCAAATGGTAGTTTCTTACAAAATGTACCGCTGATGGGTTTTTGTTAAAGAGCACTACTGGCTGAGCATAAAACATTCTCTACACAAATTAAACTTTTTAAGTTGTATTTTATTTTCGTTTTTCTCCCAAGCAACAAGGCATATGTTAGGTATGTAAACCTACTTTTATCGCTTACCTACAGGGTTTGTCCGGAAAGTAATAGGATTGAGTCGATTTAAAAAATTTATTGAGCCAATCGTTACAATTCTTTAAAAACTTTCAAAATAGGCTCCTTCTGCGTCGATGCAGGGCTGCCAGCGCGATTTCCAAGCATTGAAAGCGTCACGGAAGGCATTCTCCGGATGCCGCGGTGCATACTGCTTGGATCCCCTCTGCTTGCCTTTCATCGGCCTTTTCAGGCGAGGAAACAAAAAAAGTACACATCTGGGCTGTAGGGCGGCTGCGGAACCGTTGGGATGCCGTTTTTGGTCAGGTAGCTGTTCACAAGAAAGGCGGTGTATGTGATGTGATTTTGGTAAATTTAACATCTGGGCAATTAAACGAATACTTAGTCGACGGTCTGAGTACAAAACTTTGCGCATACGAGTCACATTATCGGTGTTTGTCGAAGTCGAAGGTCTTCCAGCACGGTCTTCATCAGCGACCTCTTCCCGGCCCTCCAAAAAGCCCTGGTGCCACCGAAACATACCACTTCTTGCTAAAACAACACCTGGGTAAACCTGCTTGATCATATCAAACGTCTCTGTCGCAGATTTACCGAGTTTCACACAGAATTTAATCGCGTACCTCTGCTCTAACGAACGCTGCATTTTCGGCTTGCACCACTCACAGAAACTCGTCTCGCGAAAATGCCTGTCCTGGCTCTCCAAGTGCTCGGAGTCAACTCACCAACTGCTCATTCGTTAGCTAGGAACGCCCTCTACCGAATCCAGTCGGTGCGAGCACGCTCCGAAGTACAGTCATGGCGGAAGAAAATGACTCCTATTACTTTCCGGACAAACCCTGTATTTATGTCGTTGCCGTAATTTTAACTGGCGTGTGGATATTTATAGAATTCGTATTTAGTTGTCTTACCACTTTTTTACAATTCATCATGCAACAGGCACACTTTTATTTATGTTTATTTTAATACACCAAAACGCATACATTTCGGCATAGACACTAAGCGTTTATTCCACTGTCAGTCCGACAACGTTTTCCTTTTTGTTCAACGGGTGCGCTTCGATCCACTTAGTTTCCCCTGTGCACTTTGTTCCTGGCGAATAAACGCTTTGCCCTCGTTTAAAAAAGGTTCGAAACGTCGCACGCTCTGAGACTTCAATGGACATAAACACGTGCTTACTACGGCCAGATACACAAAAAAATGTATCTAAAGTGCCACAAAATATTTATCGGACGTTCCTCTCCCCTGTCCATATAAAATCCGTTGTTTTCCTTTATTTCCGAATTACTCAATGTAAAATACTTTTCGTCGTGTAAAATAATGATTTTTCCATTGGCCCTATGAAAGGTCTCTGTATAGATTCCTCAAAATTGAACGTACATCGATCTCAAACTAGAAAAAAGGTAATAAGCGCAGATTTAGTACATATTCTCATAACTAAAACATGTAAGAGAAATCATTTTATGTTTATGAAATGTCTTGTATGACTGCCAGTATTAACTGTCTAGTTAAGTTGAAAAGAATCTCAGATCCCATGAGAATATTTTTCTATAACGAACAACTTATAAAAATTACCTTTCTCCCCCAGACAGAACGAGGAGAACGGTAGAAAATGACGTCAGGAGAAACCACGTCACGTAGAGGTTGTATTATCTTTATGGGATATGGCGTTATTCGTTTCACTAACCTATATGCCTGTCCAGAGATTTGCTAGTATGTTCTTAGCTTAATCAAGCTATGTCCATGCGGTGCCTGTTTACACGATATTGAACCGAGAGCTCCAAATTCGACTCTTGCCATTGGGATATCGGAAATGGTGACAGATACGAAGTCGGTTAAATTGCCCAAAAGTTGCGCATTTAGGTAACTAACAAAATGCCAATTTAAGAGAAAGATGAAGAAAACCGAACTATCTCAAAATCGTTTTTATTTTTTCCCGTGTCTCTTTAAGATGGGACTGCAATAAAAAGTATAACAACATTGCCACTTTTTCTCCTACAAGATGACATTATTAGATTTTCATTATGACATTTCGTCTCTTGTCCTCAATCATCAACCTTATTTTGTCTTACAGATGTCACATTGAATTATTGTATAGTTTTTAATTCTAATTCTAAAAATGTATAATATGTCTTACATTGACGTTACCAAACCTAAGTTACTTCAAAAGACTAATGTTCTCATAGTTTTCTTTGAAAATGGCAGTTTATCACATATTTATCTAATTAAATCAGGTCCAATTTGAAACACACGGTATACGGGCATTTTCCAAAGGAGTAGAACTGACAGGATTATGCCAGCCATGATTTCTAATTGTGGTTCCAGTAGGATGGTGCCACACAGCATGCGGTGAAATGCCTTAATCGAGGTAAACATTTGACGACCGCATTGTGTCTTGTATTGGGCCTGGCTCATTCTGTTCTGTAGTGCATCTAATCTTAAATAGTAAGCTATAAAATTAATAGCTCATAAGGTCTCCAGCTACTACAAAATTAACAAAATCAGTACCTCCAGCTCTTACAAAATCGGCTGCTCAATTAACAAAAGTGGATCATCAGATTGAAGTTGTGCTGTGCTGTTTCCGAATACGTGGACAAAACTTGAAAATTTTAATATACAGGATGTTGCTTTTGGGTAAAACGGTTTTGTAAACTTTTAACCAGTCCGGTCGTGTATTTTCTTCCCGTTGGTATCACAGATTTCTTGTAATCATCTCCCAATGAAATACCTCATATATTGATCGACCAGCCAAAGATTGCTAGGGACGAAAGGGGGAAATGCGATGAAAAAACCTTACCATTAGACGATTTTATATGGAGTCATAGGCGGAGATCGGAGAGACTTGAATTATTAATTGAATTTATATTTTATTACAACTGGTAGTATTAATATTTTTTTGCGATTCATAATGACGTGATACCAAACATACATTATAAGAAATAAATATACACAAACACTGAATATTGAGAACAAAATAAATATATTTTTTAGGCAACAAGTAATATTCCTATGTACGCATTATGATTGAACAGCAAAACAAATTATGCATTCTTCTAAAATAGAATACAACAAGTCAAAAATATCTGACTGAATAGAAAAATATAGGAAAACAAAAAGTAATTTCTTGATGAAATAACCCATAAACAACACATAGAATTAGACTTTCTACTGAGATACTAAAAGCCACAAACCAATAGTATAATAAATGAATATCTAAAAATTCTAAAAGGTAGCCAATCTAGTATAGTTTCAATCCTGATTAGAGTCATGATCACTGTCTGAGGAACTGTCATTGCTATCACTTTCACCTCCTATGTTGATTATTATTTCTTCCTGTATTTCTTGAATGAGACTGTCTTTTTCCCAATATTCATCTTCAATTTTTATAACATGTCCAATAACCTTTTGCCAGTCACTGGCACTTACTGAAGCGATGGCCTTATTAGAAATTTCATCTAGTTTTTTTATAGTAAATTCGCCGCTTGTATTATGGCTTCTAATGAAAAATTTTACTTGTGCCCAAATCATCTCTATGGGATTAAACTGACACATATAGGGTGGCGTTCGAAGTGGGGTGTGTCCGAAACTTCTTATTAAATTATCTATCTTATAATTTTTCTCATCAGATGGTGGCCTATGTAGACAAGCTATTTCATAAAGCTCCATTTTTTTAGCATTAGGATCATGCTCTATACCTTTTTTGCTCAACCACGTGATGATGTCTCTTTTTAGAGAAGATCTAGTTGGAGGCTTGTCTTCCAAAGCTGAATGGTAAGGTGCATTATCCATTATTATAATACTATTAGGAGGAATGTTAGGAAATAGTTTTTCAGTAAGCCACTTCGTGAAATTTTCTTGGTTCATTTGACCGTGATAATCACCAGTGGCACAGCCAGCCTTGAAAATGAGACAGGCTCCAGGAACAAAACCATCTTGCGAACCCGCATGAACAATTATAAGTCGTCCTGGAAATGAATAAATAGCCTCATTTTAGTGTTATTTTAAGTTTGCCAACACCTTTTTGAATCACTATGTATAAAAAACATATTTTTGAGAAAAAAATACTTGCAAGGGATTATGTATTCAATTAGACAAATTAAATGAGCACTTATTAAGAATATTCCAAAATTGAGAAAAATGTATAATAAGCAAAATCGAGGTGAAAGAAACTTTATTACCTGTAGAACTTATATTGCTCAGGACACCCATAATTTCTTCGCTTTGCCAGCATTTCTTGAAAGTGAGGTCATTATCAACCCAAGTTTCGTCCAAATAAATAATATGCCTTCCTTCTTCCCGGAACTTTTTAATAGACCTAAGATACTTGTATCGCCAATGTAAAATACTGGGTCTTTCCATTAGTAATTTCCTTTTGTTGTGGCATTTACGCCAGTAAAATCCTTTTGCTTTTAAAAGCAGCCTCAACGATTCTTTACCAAATGGAAATTCCATTTCTTCCTTCAGTTTGATTAGAAGTTTACTACAAGTAGGTACCACTTTAAAATCACAGTAAAATTTTTCTATCATTCTCCGAATAATGGAAAAATCGACTCCATCAATTTTTTGGATCACAGAAGGGCGTGATCTCTTTTTTCCGGGAGAAGCTAAAGGCTGTGTGGAGGTTGCATTTTGCATGTCTTTATCTTCTTTTCTAATTTTACTTATAGTTCGTTCACTAACACCCGTATAATATGCCGCCCTTGCATTTCTAGCTACCAGTGGATAAACGAAAGTATTGTTAGCCGCTTCTGCATCGCAAGCACGTATCACGTTTGCTATTATTTCCCTTGCCTGGCTGTGAATAACTTTCCCATGCTTGAATTCCATTATCACCACTAAACAGTAAATTATATTTTCAAAGTATTTGCCAACTGCCTACGCCTATGGGAGTAGGTTTATAAATGACCGTGCCATCGGCACGTTATTCTAGTTTCAGATAAGATAAGAGTTTTGGACCAATCAGCGACCGGATGTTTACCTGCGGCCTGGGTTTTCCAGCTACATTGCCAAATTCAGCGGAACAATTCTATATCTTAAATATGTTAATATGTATGGACCGCATTTTATGTAGAACATCTGACAACTTCGCAATTTTTTGTCCGCATTCTTTCGGCTTGCAATCTTTCGCTGGTCCAACTATACTATGTATAAATATTCTATATAGAATTATGTAAAATGAAAAAAAAATCGCATCTATCCCATCGAGCATAGTTCACAAAGACATAATCTTTTGGTGCTAATCGATCACATGAAAATCATATTTATCATCAACTGATTATCTTTACTTATACACTTGACTTTCAGTCCATAAACTTTCTTTAATCTGTCATCCCTTAACACCCCATCCTAATAAGTATAATACCCTAAAATCCGACCCTGCTTAGGAATTCTCCTCCAGTGTAAGGTACCCTATCGTAAAATACCTGTTTACCTGGTATACGCCAAACAACCCAAAGTTATCAGTTATCCAAAAATATTCGTGAAGAGTGTTACTGGAAGGTCTACAGAATGGTCGTTGCTGTTGTGAATTAAGGTAAGTGTATTTTTCTTATTTTGCCTATCATTTTTACATTTTCGTTATATTTCGCATAATTCGAAGGTTTTGGTTAGTAATATTTCGCCTTATGTTGCCCTTTCATTCTCACCGCATTCATATTTGCAAATAAAGACGTCACATCAGTGACATGTAATATGAAAAGATTCCTTCCTTCTTTTTCAAAATCAATAGAAAAGCTTTTCATTCAATCTCATATTTATTGAATTTCAAAATATTATCTGTTCCCTCTGACGGTTTTTCCCACTTCTACCGTCTTCCCAAATCTCAAATGCCTTTCCTTTACAGCATGATCTACAATTTATTTAATACATACATTTCATTGCCCCTCAAGAAATTTGTGATTTTAATTGCATAGATTTATATACAGGGTGGCCCATCCATGTGTGGACGGAATATTACTCATAAACAAATACATTTTGAGAAAATCTATTTATAGCATGTTATACATGACATTTGAGAGCACATTTATAAAATATTGGCAATTTTACAGGGTGTCCCAATATTGACCTACATATCAAAGTTGTGATTTTTTAAATGGAATGCCTCAAATTTTATTGCATATTTGGATAAACCAATTCAAAAGAAGAAAATTGATATAACATACTATGGGGTTTTGGTAATTAGCTACTGAGATGTAAGGTGTTTTGTCCAGAAAAACCGTCCAATTCGGAAACCCCTCAATCCGCCATTTTGAAATTTGGAGTGCTAAATTTTATATGAAAAAAACTTACACACCTCAGCTTTTATCTTATTTGTTACTTTTCGAATTTTCGTTTTTGCTCATACAGGGTGGTCAAAAATGCGAATTGTACTTTTTCTCAAAAATTTCAAATGCATCACCATGTATATCTGTGCAAGTTTGGATTCCGTTTTATATAAGCTTTTTTTTGGTATCGGTTTGATTCAGATAAAATCACTAGATTTTGAGTTATTACGCTTTTAATAGAACAACACACCAAAATTAAGGAAAAAATCACATCATCCATGGAAACAAAAGACAAACAGTGGGCTAGTTCCATATTGCCACTAAGAGTACAGATTTGAAGTAAAAACTAATAACAATCAGAACAGTATAGATCAGCTTCAAGCGTAATAGAGAAAAACAACTATAACAACAACATAAACAAACAACTATCACTACTCATGATCTAATCTACAAAAACTGCTCAAAAATATCTCCACGATGTTGAATACACAGCTATAGTCTTTGGATAAATGACCGTTGCACATCCCTCAGCATGTGTACCCTTATGTTCAGAAAAGCATCTTTAATCCTTTCCTTCATATTTTCCGGGATAGATAGTGGATATCTATAAACCTCTTGCTTAACGTAGCCCCATAGATGGTGATCTAGGAGGCCAAGATATAGACCCATGACGACCGATCCAACGATTGTTACTCCAGGTGTTCAAATAGTTACGCACACGATTATGATAATGCGCAGGTGCGCCGTCATGTTGGAAGTACATATGCATCCGAGTTTGCAGGTTGACATCCTCCAAAAGCAAAGGCAAATGCTCGATCAAAAAATTCAAGTATTCTGTACCTGTTGTCTGTTGTCGGAAAAGAAATGCCCGATAACTTGTCTGCCAACAACTCCTCCCCAAACATTCAAGCTCCATTTATTTTGGAAACGTATTTGGCTAACTCAGTAAAGGTTTTCCGTCGCATAATAGTGCATGTTATGCCTGTTGACAAGACCTATGCTGTCAAAAGTTGCCTCATCGCTAAAAAGAATCTTATCCAGGAGAGTAGTGTCTTTACTCACTTTATTTAGCAATATTTTACTAAACTCCATTCGAGCTGCGAAATCCTGAGGACGAAGACCTTGATGCAAGAATGGCTGATATGGATGGTACCTATGCTTGTGAATAATACTTTGGACAGAAGTTCTGCATTAGTATCTCCAATTTGCCGTGCACTTAAATGGGGATTTTCCTGCAACTTTAATAGAACCTCCAACTGATTCGAATCATTGGCTCATTGGTGACACTTGGATTATTTATACATTTTTTTTACTATATTCGACTGCTCCACTTGATCCAAAATGTTCTCGTAGTGTGGAAAATGTTTCCGCCCTTGAATGTCGCAAATTAGGGTACCGTTGCTTAACATATGAATGCGAGATGCTAGGAAACTATTTCTTTGGGCTTCGCCCAAAAAGAAAACCTTATTCACCATTTCTTCTTTAGAAAAATTCCGTTTCAAACACGTTTTACTTATAATGCTCACAAAGCTAATTTTGACAGTTTGTAATTAATCAACAATTTATTTGTTTCCAAGGATGATGCGACATTTTAGGGAATTAAGTCGTTCCATAAACGACGTGCTAATAACCGAAATAATAGCCGTAAAAACCCTTATGTGTCTAGTATCAAAAAAAAATCTTATAAAAAATTGAATACAAACTTGCACAAATATACAGGGTGATGCATTTGAAATTTTTGAGAAAAACTACAATTCGCATTTTTGACCACCCTGTATGAGCAAAAATGAAAATTCGAAAAAGTGATAAATAAGATAAAAGCTGAGATGTGTGAGTTTTTTATACAAAATTCAGCACTCCCCTGAGGGGTTGCCGAAGTGGGGGGTTTTTCTAGACAAATATCTTATATCTCAGTAGCTAATTACCAAAACCCCATAGTATATCAATTTTCTTCTTTTGAATCGGTTTATCCAAATATGCAATAAAATTTGAGGCATTCCATTAAAAAAATCACAACTTTGATATGTAGGTCGAAATTGGGACACCCTGTATACTGGCCAATATTTTAGAAATGTGCTCTCAAATGTCATGCATAACATCCCATAAATAGATTTGCCCTAAATGTATTTGTTTATGAGTAATATTCCGTCCACACATGGACGGGCCACAATGTACAATTTACTTAATAGATAATAATAGGTAAGACAGTCGCATTGAGCACCCTGTGAAAGTCAACGTCCATTCTAAACGGCTTGATGTCATATCACATCGTTTGTCAGGTGCTTTATTTCTTACACCGGCTTCAAACTTCATACCACGCTTAAAACATAGTATGGCGACCAATATTGAACGATTACAAGTCTCAACATTCGTGATTAAATTTTTGTTTTCAACAAATCTGGCATCATGGAAAGATTGTAAATGGATAATTTAACTCGGCGGCCATGATGTCGCGCTACAGAGCCATCGTATTTGTTAACCAAACAACTATCCTAACAGCACCTCCATATTATTATTAAAAAACGCTCTTCTATCAATGAATCAAAATTTCATATCCAAATTAGTAAATATTACCTTTTTACGTACGTTTTAAGATTTAAGAATTATCCTTGGTTCTTATGTTTCTTCCAGATGGATCTGAGAAAGGTCGTCATCGTTGCCTTATGCTTAGTAACATCTACATCCATGCCCGCAATATGGGAAAGAGAACCATCACATGAAATTGAGAAACCAATGGAAACCAAACCTAGATTATACCGTGAATTGGTGCTATTTGAAACAGCCATTTTCATTGTAGGGTCTGCACTTGTGGCTTTCATAACAGCTTTTTTACCCCTGGAGGTATGTTTCATCATGGGCAAGTGCCAGAAATTGATGGAACCTTATCGAAAGCAGCTGGACGATGAATTTAGTGGCAACACAGGTAAAATCAGAAATAGAAGAAACTTGGCTCAGTTCGAACCCTATTTGGTAGCGATTTTGGACAGTTTTCTGCAAAATAGAGAGGTGTGGGATTCCCCAAATAAAGTGGAAGTGAACCCGATGTACAAAGAACCACTATTGATCACGCTGGCGAAATATTTTGACAGATATGCAACCACAGAAGTAAAAAGGCACGTGAAGGCGATTTTATTTTTCATTGTACACATATTGGGAAGAATGTATGCTGTTGTTCATTACTTTGTGCGGTACTTAATGAACTATGGACTGATATAATTATGATTTACGCAAGGTAATAATAACTTGTTTTGTATTAAAGCTAAAACTATATTAATTGTGTATTACTTGTCTTTATTATATTATTACCTTATTATTTTCCTGCAGTTTTGTAAATTATGGAACCGATTACGAATACTGGTTCCCCCATTTTTTAAATTTGGTGATTATTATCTAGATCTGTCATCAGCGACTTGGAAAACCTCGAAAACTTTTTCTTGAAAATGGTTGATATCGAAATCAAACATGAATAAATTTGTTTAAACAACCACAGGTAGCATTACGTTGATGTAGATGAAACAGTCAACACTATCAAGACACGTTCCAATTTCCGAAAATATTATTTTCAACTCATTATTATACAAAGGTGTGAAAAATTAGCAATACATTGCGTTTGTCTCAAGTGAACTAAATGAGTTAATACTTTTCTTTGGATTATGTAAATTCTAACACAGCGAAACTCAAAACTGATGAATTTTTAAAAGAGCAAAAGACTTTTTGGATTCCCTGTCGAATAACATGTATATCTTGATGACGCCGTTTTGTGGCTACAACGGCAACTCCTTCAGGGACCTGTTTCTTTGGAATCAAGAGGTGCTTCACAAATCAAGACGATCCAATGGTTTCAGAATAGTCCCAAGAGTCGCATAGAGTTTTCGACTTAAAATGTTCCACATTTAGTAATGACAGACAAAATTTTTTGCATCACAAATTATATCAGTTGCATAAAAAATGCGAGAATTTCAACCCTAACGTTAACCTGACAACTGATAAAGCTCGATTATCTATCAAAACTGAATTTTTATTGTGATATTAATGTCTTCATAAATGTTTACCGTCTTCAACCGCACATAAGCCGGAACAAATGGCTTCTTGGCAATGGTCGATTGCTCATCAAAAATGAACCATCGTTTGGATACGTTTTATAGGTTAGGGTAGAGTACTCCATTAAACTGATATTTCTGCGTTCACCAGAAGTAATCCTCTTAGTATGTAGACAAAAACAATATTGATATCAAAAGCCCACATATTTTGCAATGAGGGGATTCGCGCTTACATCTTAATGTGCAAAATTTCAGTTCATATATTTGTGAAGAAGTTAAGCTGAGTGGTTAATCTAAAACACTCACCTATCCTCTTTACTTCCTTCCATCTTGACTAGCTCTACACCATCACCCACTTTTATCACTTCAGAATAAATGGCTCTGTCCACTGCTATCAACAGCCTTTTCTGGATGCATTTTTTGATGGTAGGAAGTGCTTTTTCATCGGTAGCGTTTACTTTGTTTAAGATCAAGCATTTTTGGATGAAGTTGCCTGTAGTAGTTAACCAATGGTTGGCTTCACCGAGTGCGAGCAGTGGGATCATGAAGGCATAGACGGCTTGCCGAAGAAGGATCATCCTGGAAAAAAATGAACTACGTCAAAAATATATTTCCATTTTTGTCTGAGAAAAACTAGCAATATAGCTCTCGTTCGTTCGACCTCAGACTCCCAACCATGGACAGCTGTTTGGTGCTTTTTGGCAACTCATCAGCGTGGTCTAGGCCTGGTCTCAGGTGGGACAATGAACGAAAGCTGAACAACTGTCCTCTATTCAGAGTATAAAGTCTATCGAAATAAGACTTCACCAGAATCGAGTTCTGTGAGCGTTAAAACAGCAATTACCTCTCTGTTGGAACTGTGTCCCAGTCTCCCAGTTCGCATTGTCAATGGCGAGTAGACCGTATCTACTACAGCACCAGAATCGGTGGCACCTAGCGGTCCTGTGGGGACGCGGCTGACAATGCCAACTGGGATACAGTTCCAACAAACAGCTTGATGTTTTCACTCACAGAGTGATCGATTCTGGAAATAGACGGTTTTTTTCTTACTTTTGGGTGGGTTTTCGCGTTCTTGAAATTGCGCGTTTTTTCGAGGCGACGAACAAGAGTGGTGTATCTGGTACATCCAAAAGAACAACGATCAGCGATACAACTCCCATACGTGGGAGATTTTGTATAATCCCAAATATTTTGATTTCGAGATACGATGTTTTTTGACTGTATCATGGAAGGAAAAACCACATGACTCAAATTTATTGTTTTGGCAATGACAAAATAATTCCGTAGTTGTTGGAAATGTATCAACAGGTTTGGCCTCAAGTTGGTTGATTTTGCAACGCCGTCATCAGTTCGTAAAGGGCTATGTTCAGCACAAATTAGACCCCATCGAAATAAAATAGCGGTACAGACCTTATATGCTGGATCGAGAAAAGTTTCTATGCTTTTGTTCATTGTCCCAGAAACCAAGCCTAGCCAATGCTGATGAGTTGTCAAAAAAGCATGAAAAAGCTGTTCATGATTAACTACCTTTGGTCGGATAGACGAAAGTAGCACTTTTAAGCTCGATCCCCTTAGAAGAAAGTTAGTTACGAACATGCATAACAGATAAATTAAACGGATTGAGTCCATTCCTCTAGTTTTAAGGACAGATGTACGAGAAAATCTATAATCTGTGAAAGATGTATAATAGGTGCTTAGAATTACAGGATCGGGAAGTGTAATCAATATACTAGGATCAAAAAATTGCGACACATCCTCTCCCCAAACCTCACATTAATGCGTTCCTCAATTTTCTAAACTTATTAGGGTTATCTGAAATTTCAAAACAAGAATAAATACCACAAAACTTTTTCGTCATTGGCATAGTGGTAACGTTGTGTAAAAATTAAATCCAAATCCGAGCAGTACTTTCTAGGTTATAGAGAGGTCAAGGATTACCGGAAAGACCGACAGACAGACTGACAGATAGATCGATAGACTTACAAACCGACAGACAGAGAAATCTGCAGACAGACAAACAGACAAACCGAAAGACAGATCGACAGACAAACCGACGGAAATTATTGACATAATTTTTCGTGATGTACATATCATATAAGGTCCACAAAACATACTTCATTTTCGACATTTTTCGCGATTATAATACTTCCTTCCGCCAGTGAAGCGTCGGAATTGAAGATTGCAAGATTAAAAAAAGTGTAATATTGATGAATAAAAGTTTCACTTTGCAAATCTACTGTTGGGTTTTTTCTCTAAAAAAGTACAGTTGACCAAGAATAAATCCACATTTGCCGTTTTGAGGTTATGTTATTTAAACAACTACAATATTTCGGATCGTTTAAAAATCACTTACTCGGAATGAAAAAGAAATTCGTGATAAAATGTTTTTCTATAATAGGTTACTCTTTACTGTTCTTATCAGTAGGAATTTACCTCCCACGTCTAATGATATTTTAGAAAATGAGATATTATATTTTTTGGATGTAATACGACATGACATTTACATCTTGTACATCTTGGAAAACCATGTCATTCATTTTCGTCGGTCTGTCCGCCTGTCGGCCTGTCCGCTAATCTCATAACCGCCTATAACTTGAGAAGTACTGCTCGGATTTTAATGATTTTTTTTTACACAATGTTACTACTAAGCCAAGGACGCAAAAGCTTGTTTTTGAAAATCGGTCCAGTGGCGGAGGAGATAAAAGCCAAAAACGAAATAAGTAAAAGTCGCTCAAACTTCGTTTTTTCTCGTTTCAGACGATCTTGATCATTTTCGGAAAAACTTTTGTAGGGGTTAGAAGCTGGAGGCTAGAAGGTTGCAGGGGTTGGGAGAGGGTATATGTCAATTTTTTGACCTTGGTATATTTATACGCCTATTAATTCTACACACATATTAATAATAATAATAATAATAATAATAAAATGTATTTATTAGGCACATTATATACACTACAACATAATGTGACCTCTACGTAGGCGAAGTCTAGCTCTTGGCTACTCTACTTAACCTACCCAAATACTAAATTGAAACACTCAATCAAAGGAAACTTTGACAAGCAAAAGACGCTTCAAAACAACGAGCTTGATAGCTTCCTAGCATACATATATACACACATATATTACGTAAAATAAAATTAAATGTAAGAATTAAAAACTAACTATTCCACAATTACTACAATGACAAATAAATCTGTTTCACATGCTTACGAAATCTGTTTACTGGCCAATCCTTTATATTGTCATCTAATTCGTTATAAATCAGGATAGCATTGTAAGTGTATGAACTACGAAATAAAGTTGTTTTATACATAGGGATCTCTAGTCTTTTTTTGTGTCTGAAATCATTGTCTGAATTATTTCGTCTGAAAACAAATTTCTCATAAAGATACAAGGGGGATCTAGAAGATATGGTCTTATGTGTAAACACTGCTATATGGTACTTGCAAGCATTTTCTATACACATCCAACTAAGCTGAAATCTCTTTAAGGAAACATGATCATACTTCTTGAGATTAAATACAAATCGACAACAAGTATTTTGGAGTTTTTGGAGTCTTGCTTTTGTGATAGAATCAAGACAATGATAGAACACAGTGCTACAGTAAAATAAGCTTGGAAATATAATAGCCTCACATAACTTTTTTCTAACTTTAAAATTCAAAATAGAGCGATTGACATAAAAACACTTCAACGTTGCATAACATTTTTTTAAGATAGACGAAACATGCTCCTTAAACCGTAAAGTATAATCAATAATCAACCCTAAATTTTGTGTAGTATTTACGACAGCTAGACGCTCCTTGTCGATTTTTACATCAAGAGAATTCAATACAGTGTTACGTTTGACAGCAGGACAAAAAAGCATCACTGAGCACTTATCCTTATTGAGCTTAAGATTATTACCATTTGAGTATCCTACTATTGCCTCCAAATCATCATTAAGCTCATTGATTGAAGTATGCAAAGTGTTACTATTAAAGCTTTTATATATCTGTGTATCATCGGCATAGCACATCGCAGAAGAGTTTTTCACAGAGCTACCCAAGTCTATAGTATAAATTAAGTTACAAATTCACTCATCACATGTCTCCGTACATTGGCCCTTAAGATTTAGAAATATCTTCTATAGTCGGGTGTCGATAGAAGCGACGTCCTCTCCCGATGGACAAGCGTCGCCGTCGGTGGTCGTACGTCACAGCTGGCACTCGTTTCCACACAACTGTGACCTGAGTGCACTATGCATGGTAAAGGCCATAATCGTCATTCACACGGGATTTGTCATCGCAACGATCACTTGCACCTGCAGCAATTTCTCTCAGGGTTAGGAGGAAGGTCATTTATTTTTTATATATGTTTGTAGCAAGCTCAATTTTGCTGAACAGAGTCCTTTATAAACTGAAGTCAGCGTTGCGTGAAAAGAGCAGAGTCAATCTACTTGACTCCATTTTGTTAATCCTATTTTCAAACTGCCTAAGGAAATTTGGAAAAGCTCCTCTTGTAGATTGTTCCACAATCTCGACACCCTCGGGACAAAGGAGCTGACGTATCGGCCAGTTTTGGATGTACGAAGTTCGACACGGTTAGGGTGGGAGGCCGAAGTCAGGCGGACCCGCCTGGCAGGCACATCGCGCGGCGGCATCATAGAGGAGAGCTCCGAGGAGCAAAGCCCGGTGGTGTAGCGGTAAAAGAGAGCTAGATCGTCGGCGACCCGCCGGTGCGAAAGTTTCCCGAGATTGTCCGTTGGAGAAGAGTCATCGATCAGTCGGACAGCCTCTGAACAACATCTAGCATAAATAATGTAGTCGGGCCGGCAGCACCTCAAACGTGTGAGTAATACTCGAGGCTAGGTCTTATCTGGGCCTTGCATAGAGTGAGGAGGTTATGAGGAGAAAAGTACTTCTTAGCCCTAAACAAATAACCTAGCTTTTTCCCAACAGCTGCCGCTATTGACAAGATGTGTTCGTGCCAGATCTAGTCCTCGGTGATCTGGACTCCAACGAGTCGAAATGAACGGCTCTTTGGCAGAACTCGACCATCCCTCGAAACCGAAAGAGCTCTAGGGTGCTTCTTGTTAGTCAAGCTACAGTACTGTGTCTTAGAAGCATTACTCCATTACAAGATTGTGGCGTCCCCAAGCAGTGCTCTTTCGCTGCTCTCGTCCTTCTTCTAGCTCATCGGCAGAGCTCGGCTTGCCGCTCTGAATTCCTGCATGTAGAGTTCTGTCATCAGCAAAGCTGTGGATTGGGTTGATCGTACAGGAAAGGTCGTTGATATGTAAACAGTGTCGATCTTATTCCTGTGTTATCACAATTCAAATAGATACAAAATCGGGGTGAACTTTTTCATAAAGATGAGTTCGATACGGAGGCAAACCATTATGTGAGTATGGAATGCAACCACTAAGGTTACTGAAAATATTGGAGGCAACAAAATGGAAGTGCTAAGGGATACGGAATCTTGCAGCATTTTGTTTAAGTTGGTACATAAAATGTTGACTGGCTGTTCTTGCCTCCTGTTAAACTAGACCTTTCCTTCAGATGTTAATAAAACAAACGCACAAAGTATGAAGAGCGGCAATTCCGTGTTTATCAAAATCGGCTTTACTTTACCTGATTTGTGTTACCGCAAGTTGTAAGTAATCCTCAAGAAAATGCTAAAAACTGATCGCGACGGGCTTCACGACACTAACACAAAACTACCGATGGAAATACGACGACACCGCTGTTACCGTTCGCGACATTTAGCGAATGTCCACTTAGCATGACATATACAAAGTTTTATTCACATACGATTCTCTGAACTAGGGGATAGAAACGATGCGTGAAAACTATAATGTATTCAAACGAACCATGCTATTTGTAAAGCAATATTCATGTCATTAGCAGTACAGAAGCGGTGCTCGAAGAAGGTGAAAATCGAAAATGGGGACACTTTTAATGACATATTTTCTCAATATAATTAGAATGATCTTGTTTCCTAGGAGTGAACCACATTCAATCCAATTCGAAATTTGGTTCGTATTGTGAAATCAAAAGGTTACTGACCGACAGCAGTAGTGGAATACTTCATAGAATTTTTGTAGTCTGAATTTGGATTGCAGGCCTTGAACTATTCGACCATTCCTTTTGCTACTAGAGAACCTTCATACATAGAAGAACTGAGTATTTGGTTTCTTATAATTGTCTGAAAGCCATTTAACTAATGAAAGTTATGAGTTATATAAAGAAATTTGTTATATACAGTGATAAAGAAAATACACCCAGTGAAAATGATTTTATTTAAAGTCGTGATTAAATTGGCGAGGTGAAAGTACCAGCTGCATTGCTGAATATCCTTAATGATGTTCTGGGCCACCCCGAGGACTGTAACAATAAGTGATGAGACTGGCAACGTAGCGTTCGATCTGGAAGCGCCGGGCTTGGAGGGGAGACAGAGGAACATGTGATCCACCTTCAGTATAAGTTTGAACTCGGTCGAGTCATTTCGTTGTGAGTAGCGATTTTCTGTGAAACAGTTGTTCCTAAAAATGAGTGACATCAATTTAGAGCAACGGTGTATCAGGTTTCGCTTCAGACTTGAGCACAGGGCAACGGAAGCTCTTGCTAAACAGGCCTACCGGGATAGTGTTTTGTCAAGAGCCCAGGTTTTTCGCTGGGTTAAGGCATTTTCAGAAGGGAGAGAGTCGATTGAAGATGAACCACGAAGCGGAAGACCTTCATCTTCCAGAACCGACGAAAATATCGACATAATCCGGGATCTTGTGCGTTCAGATCGTCGGTTGACAGCCGTAGTGATCGGGGAAGAGTTAAATTTGACTCACACCACCGTTCTTCCTGTGCCTCCTCAGCCTCTTTATTAGCCTGGCTTGATCCTTGTGACTTTTATATCTTTCGGAAGATAAAAAATCACCGCAAAGAACATTTCATTTTGGGACAGGGGTGGAAGAACTCCATCGCTGTGTGGCTTCAGAAGGAAGTTATTTTGAGGGCAACAATATAAAATTGGGATTATATTTGAATGAAAAAAATAAAAAAAAATCAGTCTCATACTCATGATTCTGAGGAGATGATTTATGTTTTTTTGAGGCATCTGATCCTAAGTTAGCTGTACTTCATTCCCAAGAACTGCTATCATTTGTGAAGGACAAGATGAAGAGGTGACTCTTCTTCCTGTCACATCTCACCCATATTTAATTGGTGGAAGGTCCGGAGATCTAGGAGGCCAAGAAATGAGGCTGACTTGAGCGTTGTTGAAGCACGCTCTTGTAGATGTGGCAATATAGGGATGGGTATTATCTTATTGAAAAATAGATTCCTCAAGGGTTTGAAGAGATGAAAATGTGTTCAGAATTTTCTGGAAAAAATTAGAGATGGTATACGATATTATAAGAGCTAGTGGTAGCGTTACCATGAAATATGAAGCTAACACCTCTAGTTTTTATTACAGGAGGGGTGTCGGCGCAACGGTTTGTCCCGATAATACTGGAACACCATCTTTTGCCATTTCTCCAAACGCTTCATGAATCTATTTGCTTGGGATGAGATACCTCAAGAAGGCATACATCTACCCTTGGAAGCACGACGAGCTTATGCGACAACGGGTGATTCAACACATAATTGGAGATCCAACACAGCAAATCGTACTCATAATAGAATTAAATTAATAACACCCATAATACCCTTGGGGTACAGTTGTACCCAATAAGCAACTCATTTACAAAAATCTGGTAAACTTTTAATAAAAACTAACTTACACAGGCTTTCTTAAGATTAATTTCAGTCATATTGATAACAATTAAGGCTTATTAATGAGGAACCTAGAAGCAATTTTATCAATAAAGTTACTACGAACGTTTTAAATTATTTTTTTTCATTTCTACCCCAGGAGTACGGTTATAGAATTATTCACGACTTCGTTTTGCTTATGTTTAATTGTTTACAAAATTTCATTTAGATAAAATCATTTTTTTGGTGTTATATATTCTTTGTCGCTGAATAAGTGAACATACATACTGGGTAATGCGTATGTGCATGATGCAGCCATTTTTTATTTGATAAAACTCATTCACTACTAAGTTTCCATCTGATATTATTTGTAAATCATAATAATACCTTTGTTTTGCCGATTATACGTGGATCTGCCACAATCTTTGTAGGCAGAATAACAATATCAACAGCAGCATTAGGTGGACAATTTTGGAGATCTCTGATACTACACCAAAGCTCTTGAGCTTAGCAAATTAGTTCTAAAGTTGTAAACTATGACATTGTATGGTCTTTATCCTCAACAGCAGTGTAATGATTCGATTTTCCCCAACTGTATTTTTTCAAACTAACGGGTAGGTATGGGTGTAACTGAAACGACTGAAAACTGATAAACCTTGTATTATCAAGTTTTTGTAAGTGTTCGTCTAGTTTGGACTTTAAAATACATTTTGTTTGGCAAGGACGCCTCAACATTCAAACTGATAAATTTTATCAACTATTTATTTTCCGATGACTTCTTACAAGCGTATACTTTATTAGCGGAAACTCAGTAATGTTATTTAGACAAACATGACGTATGAATAATAATATCCTATGAACTCGCACACATGCTTTGTTTTGGACACAAAACACTACACAATCTCGTATGACTTGGCCTTCTTAAAGTGTCGGACAGAGTTGTGATTGTCCAGTAACTGGAGAGCTTCTGCATTGGGACATTGATATAGCTTGTCTTCGTCCCTACCCGTTGTTTTCTCGATCTCGTCGAGATACATAGTGAACAAACTTGTTACGAGCAAAACAAGCGTCACAACATATTTTTTCCAGTACTTTGGTTTGGAACTTTTAAATTATTTTTCAATGTTGGGATCTTTGGAAGAAACACAGCTGAAAACTATAGAGGTTTTTTGATATGGTGCTTCCACTTGAGTCTTGTGAGTTGGAAAGGTTCATAACAAAGAACCATACGCCCCGCTCGAAGCAGCACCGTACACACTAGTCAGCGACAAAAAGTTAGGGATGCAAAATTTTTACTGCACTCAAGCTGTTTCCCTTTTCCAAATTGACTCTCACATCCCCCGCTCTTCAGTTTACACATAAATTGAAGCTCGTACTCCTACTTCATCGTTCTTTAGTTTTGAATCCATTACAGCTGTTTAGGTTACAGCCCAATATTGAGGTGCAAGTCCAGTATACAAGTATATCACTTGTCGATAAAAATAGTTACTATCTAGCTTATACTGCTTGTAAACCACGGAAACCTTTACGATTTTCGGCAACTGTTTCTAACACTAGGATTGTATTGAATCCACGCAGAAAAGTACAAATGTAATGTGAAATGTCGACAACTGTCAAACTGCCGGCTTACTTGACTTGTAGCATGAATTTGCATCCTAACTTTAATTTTGGCGACAAACGAGTCGTAGGCTTGCCCCTTCCACCTAGTCTGAATTTATTGGTTGGAATATTTGTTAATGATTACATATTTTTGTTGCCTGCCTTGAAACGATAGACAATATTTGTGATTTTATCTAGAAAATGTGCAATATGCATACGAACTACACCTACTTCACATTTAAAAGCATTTCCGGCATAACAAACAATAATCCGTTTTAGCAGCAGTGCGCATCTAACAAGGCAATAGCTCTCTCTACCTATATCGAGAAAAGTCTCTAACAAACCTTGTTATTGGAAGGAAGTTGCGAACTAAACTTTTGTAAACATTCGCCCACGTGACTCAGAGATACGGTTGAATAGGCCACTTAGGATATAATTTTATTACCTTTTCTGAAAGCTTATTCTTTCGGAGAGAGCCACACGACCGTATGTCCACAAGCTTATGGTTTTAGGGCTGATCTGTAGGCCATTTCTTTGTTTTCATCTCATATGTCACACGTCGTTTCTGTAGTATGTACAGTATTGTTAACCGTAATTGAAACAGACGAAAAACTGGAAAATGATGTACAGAGAGTTTCCTAATTGAGTGATAATATTTGAGGGGGTGATTTTTAGGTTCATTTTAAGAAGAAAACATATGTTATATGTCGTAATTTATTATTAATACTTGTCCATACCACTTTAAATATTTTTTAGAATTTTGGTATACAGGTATTATGTATCAAGAGGCATTCTCTTTATTTCCACCAGTGGCGTTCGTATAGAATTTCACCTGCCTATTTTGGCAGACAAAATAAAATTGTTTTTGAGATCCCCAATCATTTCTAAACAAGCTTGATCACCCGATACATAATTCTCGCTGGTAGAGAAATAGCTTGTTTTAGGTGAACACTGTGCGACGGACTAAAAGAAATTCAAGAGATCAAATCCGCTCATATTTCAATTTTATTATTTACAGTGTCTTGCCGTTGACTTTCTGCATTTAGAACTGTAGTACGCTATATCTCAAAAGTTAAGTCGTTTAGGTCATACGTTGTTATGAATCTTTCTTCTTAAAAGCCTCTTAGAATCACCCCTTACATATTGAGATTCAATTAGGAAACACCCTGTATAAATAGATGGTACATCAGAACATAAAAACTGTCCAAACGTAACATTTCGTGCGGAAGCTGTTATTCCAAGTTTTGTTCTTAGAACTTGACCATACGTCTACTGTGGAGTTTAGGTTTCCGTATGTGAGGAAAACAACATCTATTCTCTGAAATTGGCATGAAAAGTATGGTCATTCTATCAGTATCGGGAGTAAAAATAAAATTCCATTCGATGATTCCTTCGGTCGTATCGTCAGTCATTCCTATAATGGACAAGTTTACCATTTTTTTTGTTACCAGCTCAAATGAAAGCTTAGGAAAAATGAAACAAGATGATGTAAGCTTGCGAAATATCTCAAATACATTTTTTGCATGCGAGTCCAACCCTGCAGCACACAAAACCTTTCCAGAAGGTTCACAAGGCTGCTTAGTGTCACTCAGCGCGACAGCCCTTACGCCTGTTTACATTATACATTCCATTCCTTCTCTGGGTACTTGTTCCCAGGATAAACTTTTTTAAAGATACGGGCGTGGACGGCGATGCAGTTCAATTATTGCGTGGAGGATATCGCTTCTCAGACCAAGTGTAGTGCGCTTTGTGAACTTGATTACAGTGTTGATGTGCTATTGGGTGTAGTGTTTTGGTTACCTGAAAGGTGAGCAATCACTGGGTGTTTCCTTTATTCTGCTGTACTGCATGGATTGATAACTATAACACTTTTATATTCATGATCATGAATGTCTTAAGCCATCTTTATAAAGATGCTATACTTTTTACCTTCATAATTTAACTTATGGCTTATGACTTGTTATTGAATATCCCCAGGTGGGACGCCTCCAGGTTCTGGGGGTTGTTATGGGACCTTCGGAGCTCGTTTGCTGGGTTGAGGTAATGTTACTTACTGCTCGGTTGCCTCTACCAGGGGAAACGTCGGAGCGCTTTGAATGTTGACACAGTGGCCTTTGGCCGAAGTGACGTCCTTGGTCTGAATGACCGCTTAACTATCTTTTCTTGGCAATCGCTGGAGTCTGAATGTATTTCATGGCAGGATGTGTGAAGGGATTGTTACTTTAATGATAGTCATATTGCTCGGTTACTTCTGATTCAGGGGTAACGTCGGAGCTTTGGGGTATTGACACAACGGCCCTTGGCCAGCGTGATATCCCGGTTCCTGGACTGTCTTTTTGTAACAATCGTTAAACTCAGCACGTCTGACCATACACCTAGCGACCAAAGAGTTAGAGTTAGCCTGTGTGACAACTCCGAGTTAGTCTGTGTGACGACTCCTAGTCAGTCTGTGTTCACGAAGACTTAATGATCAGTCTGTGTGACGGTCAGGATTAGTCTGTGTGACGATCCCGTGATTCAGTCGATGACGAATCCGTAGTAGTAGTTGGGGTACATTAATGTAATGGTAAATGGTAGATTTGTGCATGTGATGTCATGAGTCAGTTGAATACGGGAGATACTCCTAAGTCTTTGTTGTTACAAGTTACAGCCCATCAAAGTTGCGCCCCACGAGAACGTCTTCCGCCCCAATTTGTTGAATTACTTGACTGCATATACGATCGGTTAAGAGCGAAATAAGAAAAAAAAGTTTGTTATAAATACTGTACCATTCCAAAATGTACGAGCACAACAATTACAACCCCTAATAAACATTTTTTCTACGTACCTCCACATGCGGCGTCCATAATTGTATGAATAGTTATCAACTGGAAACCACGTGTCCGAGCGTCTTATGAATTGTCTATAGACTAATGACTAAACGCACAGACGCTGTCGAACACCTACGCCACGAGACGCTGGGCGCTAGAGAAGTGTGACGTCAGACGCGAACGAACGGCAGCTATGATTTCGCGGTATAATGCGCCAAATTTAAGTATCAATTTCTCTGTCATTTATTGGCCGATTTCAATAATTTTTTTACTGGTTGATTATATTTAGTCTATATTTTGCTGATATGTCATTACTTATGTGATTCTGAATACCACGAAACTGCTCCATTGTAGGACGCCTTTATGGCCTCCTTGACTATCACAGTCTTTTCTCTCCTTCAGAATGGCTAGCGAATTTCTAAATTTCACAAAACAGATGATGTAAACCAAAAACATGGAGAATTCGTTGCAAATAGATGTTTGTGACATCACCTCAAAAATCAAGCCGAATCGCACAGCAACCCTCTGTTGCGTGATTCAGTAGACTACACAGTTGAGCAAGTTCGCAAATATTCCAGGCCGCGCCTCGCACTGTGATCAAAATTAAATTGTAAATTCAGACCAGCCAAAATTATTTCAGTATACAAAACAGATCAACATTATTTTTTGGAGCTATAAAATAATTCGAGTAGTCAAAGCATTTCAAATGATTTACTTCGTTTTTTTGCTCTATTTCTTCCTTCCTCTCTTTCCTTCTTTCCCTTTTCCCCTTAAACATTTTTGGTATCTGGGTAGCCATACCTGAGAGACTAACAGACCGACGAGACTTTTAACTAAGAGCAAAGGTCCACCGGACCGCTCTGACGAATGATGACGGATAGTATATCACCTCAAAATAGAGCGCTGACATGGAACAGTAGAAAACTATGAAAATCAAGGAGTGCATAAAGGCGTCCTACAATTGAAGGAACGACTGACGATACGGCCCTTAATTGAGTTCTCCTTTAATGTACGACTCTCAAACACGTGTTTTTCCATCATACGAGCGGAAGATAGAAGATAGACTGCAACATTCTTCGCAAATGGCTGCAAACAATCTTAGCTATTAAGAATGTAATTATCTAGGGTAATTCTGTTTATCTCATTTTAATAACTTCAGAATAATCCTGCTTTTTTGTCTATGACGTGGGACCTGGAATTATTCAAACTCATGAATGAATTTCTTTACAGATCTATTCGCCGAAAGAGTAATCATTTGCATTCAGCCCAGTATTTTCTCGAAGTTCTCTTTTGAATATTAATTCACTTCTATTGAAGAACATTTCGTGAAAACTTTTCAGTCTTATACATTCAAGATTTTGATCAGATTTAGGCATAGGAAAAAAACGGCGTCTGTATACATATTTTACTTTTTGTTTTTACACATTAATCTGTTCTGCACGTGATTTTTTTTGTAAGGTATTCTTGTTTGGCAATTCTATAATTAGCCACAAAATCAACATAACTGTAATTAAAATAACTTAATTAAGTAACGTATTTTATTAGAAGATATCCAACCTAATGCTATGCTCCCGCGAACAAACAATTGTCCGAGATAAAATGAGATAGCCGAGCATCATCTATGAGAACTTGTCAAAGCTGTTTCTCTTTTTACTGTATATACTTTGAAAAGTCTGGTGGCTCATAGATGGCACTGTAGCAAACTACATGCTCGTATATGCTCATATTTTGTCTCGAATAATTTTTGGACGCGAAAATATAGAGGCTACCTTCAGGTGGAATACGTTAATCAATGATACAATGATACAAACATTCATCGGGATATTGAGGTGTTTATTAAATACTGGTGTGCAACCTGACGATTTATCAAATTGCATTAAATCAGAATAGTTTTTCCATTATCCAAAATACCCCAGCTGCGTTATTCCATAAATCGTGAGCCCTTATTAGTGAAAAGTGTAAAATTTTGAACAAAACTGTTAAATCAACTTTAACGGCTCATTTTTTAAATACCTGTATAATAATATTCTTTATAAATGGTGATATTGTGGTCATCTATTTCAAGCTTTGTAAACAGTGAACTCAACACGACGAAGAAAAGGTAGCTACTTCATCTTGTTCTTTCTGATGTAAATTCTTCCTACTTAAAACAGCATCCTATCCAACTAGTAAGCTAGGGTGAAGGTTGGATAAGCTCATAAACAATTCTAAACTTGGGAATACAGTAAAAATAATTTTAAAAATGTATTCGTTATTCTGAATATCACTCGATTAAGCATCATTTTATAAAATGTTTTTTCTAAATGTCCCAGTAAGTCATGAAATTCTTACAAGTTTCTCTACGGCATGTAAATACATCTCAAAGAACGCAACTTTTTACTGATTTACCTCTGTATCTCTCATAGATATTGAGATTTCCATGTGTAAAGACTATGACTATGACTTCATGGAGTTGTTTAAATCAAACCCACATTTCCCGAAGTACTGTAACATACTGCACTCATTCTTGCGTTAGGTGAAGGTAGATTGTTGTGTTTTCTTATACAGGCACATACCTACTCATACAATATTTATAAGCGACAAACTGACCATAATCTCTGATGCAAAACTGGCATCGAAACCCCTTATTAGGGCCCCAGCACGGCACACGCTCGGCCGTTATGCACCAGATAGAATTAATGAGGGGAACATTAGAGACAAATTACAATGGTACGGCCAAGTGGTACTTGGTACTTTAGCGGCTTTTTTAATGAAATCGAGTAGAACACTTTCGTAGTCGCTTCACATCGGGAACGAGATGGTAAATGATGCATTCAATATGCTGGAGGTTCCTTTTTGGTGAATACCATCCATCGCCATCGGTCGGTATGGAAACAAGGATATAGAAGTTTTGAGTCGACAGGTGAATAGGAATATTACTATCTTTGGACCAATAATAATAAGCAATAAAATGGATAAATTTGAAATTACAAATAGATCATGTTGGTTTAAATCTTAAATTTTTCGGAAAGGCGTTTTGGGGGGATAAGCTGTTAACCGCACCGTTGCCTGTAAATTTAGTCGCCATAGAGCCGTACACGGGAGCGCAGCGTACATTTTGTGTTCGAGCGTATTATGAAAACAATAAACCGGTTATTACTGCACGACGTTTGTATCGACATGAACACGGTTTACGCGATTTAAGAGAAGTTCCAAGCGCCAATGTGATACGGGAATGGATCAGAATATTCGAAACAACCGGCTCGACAGTAGCAATAACAGCTCGTGGTCGTCCAGTTTCTGCAAGATCAGCCAACAATGTAGAGCGTGTTAGTGTTTCAGTTCAGCGAAATCCGCAACAGTCAACACGTAAGAAAGGTCAGGCTTTGGAGATCAAAAGAACGAGCTTGCGGCGAATTTTGAAACGTGATTTGCATTTGAAGGCTAATAAGATTCAACTACTCCAAGAATTAAAACCAGATGATGCCAATTACCGACTTGACTTTGTCAATTTGATGCTAGACCGATTCAACAGTTTTAACAACGTGATGTTTAGTGATGAAGTCAATTTTCACCTCAATGGCCATGTTAACAAACAAAATTTTCAGTTCTGGTCCGAAACTTGCATGAACGTCCACTTCACAGCCCTAAACTAGTCGTGTGGCAAGCGATGGCACTTAAATCTAACAATTATTGCAATATAATGACAGACTTTTTGGTGCCAGCGTTGTAAGAACTCCAAGCCAATACCTCTAGAATCTGGTTTCAACAAGATGGGGCCACATGTCATACAGCTAGGGTATCTATAGAGCTGCTGAAAAATGTCTTTTCCGGAAAACTCATTTCGAAAAGGGGGGATATTGAATGACCACCACGTAGCCCCGATCTTTCTCCATGTGATTATTTCCTATGGGGTTACCTCAAATCGGTGGTTTACGAGAATAATCCAACTAATTTAGAGCAGCTAAAGGGGAATATTGTTCAGGAAAGTAACAACATACCGCGAACAACTTAACAACGAGTTTTCCAAAATCTGCAGCTTCGGTTTCAAGAGTGCCAAGCAAGTCATTTGAATAACACTATTTTTAAGACTCAAAAATTCCTATCTTTCTACTTTTTGAAAATACATTTATTTTTCTTTTATATTGCGTAGTCATTTTTTAATTGAATATTGAAATAGCCAACACCTTTATGACCCACCCTGTATAATTCATCAAAACAATAAAGCAGACTTGCAGAAACGAAAACTTAATTTCTGTATAGACTTTTCATTTTTCCCAGATAATTTGGAATTGGATGTTGAACCTTTTATACGTATTGTTGAAGCGCACTGAATCCGCTAACAAAGAGCAAGCGGTGCTTCTTTGTAAACTGTGTCAATATTTATTTTGCTTGACTGATATAAGAAAATCAAACTTTTTTGGATTAAAGATTCAAGATTCTAACCCTGAGTTGTAGACATAGCTTAAGTAATACAAAAACGCGCTACACCTGGAATCAAGCATACCTCCTATGCCACGAAAATTACTCTAACCCTAAGATGAACTTCCTATTTAAACTTTGTCATTTCAAACGCAAAGCATCTTTTATTAGGTAGTATCTAATTACCTGGCCGCTCCTAACTTTTATAGGATGTTATAATTGCACTTCAGATCTTCAAGCAAGAAAATATAAATTGCTGAATATTATACTCTGTAACGAAATATCAAAGCACTTGACAACATATTCTCTACCGAGGCATGTGCACTAAAGAAAAGCTAATAAAGGACTGCATTGTAGTTGTTAAAGCTTTTCTGTTAAACAAGCTTTCATTATAAAGTCATTTAAAATAATACCTACATCTTTGCACCATTACTGATTATTTATTTAATTATTACCAGGTTCCACTCCGGCATAAATTAAATTTTTAATTTTGATGCAGATGCAAAGGCAGAATCTGAATACGGGATTCCGCAACTAGTTACTGATCTGCTTTTTGATCTGGTTAATGTTGTTAAAAGTGAGAAAATTCTTTTTCGGAGACTGTTCTATGTTCTCAGTACCATTGGAATGGAATAGTTGTAGCTTTCAGTCCTGCATGTATCAGAATGAGAAACAGATGCAAGACAATTCACGTAATATTTGAATTAAATATAAAACAGTCTTTCTTCTTTAGGTTATCATGTTTTATTGGGCCATTTTCTGGCTGCTGCATTGGAATTATTTCTACAATCTACCAGTGTCAACAGCATTGTTCCCCAAAGTGGCCTATATTGAACTCCAAGGGTCGACCACAGCCAACAAAATTGTGGATTCATGAGCAGTGGGGGTCCGCGGTAGTGGATCTTATTTAAGCAGGTCATGATGATAATGACGCGTGAATTGATCTTGTGTCATTGTCAAACTTGTTCAGTTTGGTCTATAATTTAACCATTAATCGACTTACGAACGAACAACGCTTGCAAATTATTGAATTTTACTATCAAAATTCATGCTCGGTTAAGAGAGTGCATTGAGCACTACCTCCAATTTATGGGCAATTTGGTCGGCCTACTGAGGGAGCTATTCGGAAGCTTGTGACTAAATTTCGAACCCAGTTTACATTATTGGACATTAAACCAGCAACACGCAGAGGTAGAGTGAGGACTGAAGAAAATATTGCGGCTGTATCCGCCAGTGTTAGTGATGACCGTGAAATGTCGATTCGCCGCCGTTCGCAGCAATTGGGCCTCTGTTACTCCACTACGTGGAAAACTTTGCGTCAGGATTTGGGTGTAAAACCTTATAAGATACAGCTGGTGCAAGAATTGAAGCCACACGACCTCCCACAACGTTTCCAATTTGGTGAATGGGCGCTGGCAAAGTTGGAGGAAGATTTTTATCGAAAAATTGTGTTCAGCGATGAAGCTCATTTCTGGTTGAATGGGTACGTTAACAAGCAGAATTGCCGCATCTGAAGTGAAGACCAGCCAGAAGCATTGCAAGAGCTACCAATGCATCCCGAAAAAATTACTGTTTGGTGTGGATTATGGGCCGGTGGCATCATCGGGCTGTACTTCTTCAAAGACGACAATGGCCGGAACGTAACTGTGAATGGCGAGCGCTACCGTGCGATGATAACAAACTTTTTTTTGTCCAAAATGGAAAAGCTGGACTAGGCTAACATGTGGTTTCAACAAGACGGTGCCACATGCCACACCGCACACGAAACAATGGCCCTATTGAGAGGCGAGTTCGGTGAATAGTTTATCTCACGTTTGGGGCCCGTCAATTGGCCGCCTAGATCATGTGATTTAACGCCGTTGGACTATTCCTTGTGGGGCTATGTTAAGGCTAATGTCTACAGAGATAAACCAGCAGCGATTGACGCACTGGAAGCCAATATTGAAGCATTTATTCGTGAGATACCAGCCGATATGTTGGAGAGACTGTGCCAAAATTGGACCTTGCGCATGGGCCATCTAAAGCGGAGCCGCGGCCAACATTTACATGAAATAATCTTTAAACATTAAATTATATCGACCGTTCTATCGACTCAAATAAAGATTTAATCGTTTTTTCAAATTTTTTGTGTTTTTTTTTTTGAAAAACAAATCCTATACCTCTTAAAAAATCACCCGTTAGTTCCAGTATTTCCAAGTGCATTGTGCGACTAGTGATTATACTCTCCGGAACTAACTTACAGTTAGTGCAATGTGATGAATGTCATAAAGATGGCGCAGAATATTACCATAATTACATAAAACTTGGGGAAATATGTACGAATTTGCAGTTGAAACATCTGCGTTTAGGAGTGTGTGAGCTCCCTTCATATATTTTCTAAATCAAGTGAATAAAGAAGATAAATAAAATGCAGAGATATATGTATCTATATTGAGAAATCTAACAATAAGTAGTGTAGTAGTATGTAATCATACCTAGAAGCTATTTAAAACCAGTTGAATTTTTATATTGTAAACTTTAACCAATTGCCGTCTGATAAGGAATTCCTTACTTGTCAAATATTAGACTTGTTATGACGAAAGTGTAACCAGCTTTGATAATCTAAAAGAATAATTAATTTTAGTGTCGATTTCATGAAGATGTCAGCTAAAAACTTATCTTGAAATAGTATAAAATATTTAACTGAACCCGCTAAAATCTGCCCAACAAAATATTTCCCATAAAAATTGTGCGTTCACTCCAAGAGCATTTTAATTGACTCTTACTCTTACCTTAAGAAATACTTGGTTGCCCATCACATCTAGGTTACCGATATTGATCATGAGCGGTTTTTGTGATCTTGTCATTATAATGGATAATGTTCGCTTTATTTCTGATGAATGGTTATACCACTTGCTAAAATAGTAGACGCTGTGGCAAATATTTTCGCTCTAAAATAATAAAGAGCACGTTAGTATCATTAGAGATCTAGTATAGCAGACTCAAAAACTGTATACGAAACATTAAAAGCTGCTTTCCAGTTTCTTGGTTTGGATGTTTTTACGATCCAGAAGTATGACGCCTCTCAATAGCTCTGGCAAATGTGGATGGAACGCGATGAGTATTTTGTTAACCGCAGATGCAAAAACGAGGAATGCTATAAATTTAACAAGTATATGCGTTTTGTATGTGGCATCATAGCTCCACAACACAAAAACCGATTTTAGGGCTTCTTTTACTCGAAAGTATGGTCTATCGAGGTGAATCTCGGCTATGTTTGTTGTTATAGGGGTGAACGTCGGGGTGAACAACACGAAGTGGGAGAACATGCCTGACTGAGGTTTCCAGATGAAATTGTTTAATTTACAGATTATTGAATAACTTTCTTAATGAAAATTGATCTAGTACTTAGAAAGTTAGACCAACTTCCTTGTATCTTTCAAACCCCAAAGGTAAACACTCCCAAGCGTATGAACCAATTTGAGTGATATGAAGAACCTTGCAAGTCCAAAAAATTTATTTGTCAACCATCGTCCCTCTATAGCTTAGAAAGTAATGGTCTGATTTGGATATGTTTCTTGCATAAGGTTACTACTACGACAAGGATGAAAAAGCTTTTGAACATCGGTCCAGTGGTGGCGGAGAAAAAATCCAAAAACTAAGAAAATAAAAATCACCCTGACGTCGTTTTTTGATGTTTCAGAGGATCCTGATAATTTTTGATGACATTTTTAGGGGTAAAAAATTAGAGTAGGGGTGTGAGGGAGGGTATATTTGATTTTTTTGATGTTATTATAATTATGCGGTCCCAGTCCTGGTAATTCTACGCACTTAATAGCCATATTTCACACATCATAGGTTTACCCACCTTTAAAATAGAATGATAGAGAAATTTTTCCGATACCCGTCTCCTTCTGCTATCTGGGCTCAGCGGTTGGCGTAACGGTCTGCCTGATTGTTCTGCTCGTACTGCGGCGGTGCTTTGGTGGGCACTGGCGCGTCTGACGATATGGGAGCGACAGGGTTTAACTTGTGCTCTTCACGAGCTGATAAAAGCGTTGCGTGAGAAGTTCAGAGTCAACCTACTTGAAATTTTTTTAGATTATCCAATGGTACGAGAAGGTACTACCGTGTTATCTATTCATTAATACTTTGCTAATAAAAAGTATCAACAGGAGATTTATTTGAAGGCCGAGAGTTTTTTAAATTCGCCTAGAAATTAAGTTATTATGATGCTGACACATCAAGCGTCATAGTGTTATAAAAAATGAGATCTTTTGCTTACCACTAGTAAAAATGTGGTCATTTGGATATCACGAAAAGAATCGTGACGGCTCTCTGATTTCAGAAAACCAGTCTTATATAAAATAGCCCATAATAGAAAACTAATAACCTACCTCAATTATTATTCCGTTACAATTGTAATATATACACCACACCATAGACAGCAAATATATCATTCTGGTTATTGAAAATATGCACGCAATGTTGAATGTATCTAGTAACTGAAAAATAAATTATACAAAATATTTAACACCATATGAGGAACCTAATTTTACTTTGTTCTATTAACAGTTCCCCTTTTAAACAATTGAAGCCAGGTTTTTCAATCAGATTTTAAAATTCAAGTGTCGTAACTGTAAACTGGAAGCTAACTATCAATAGTTTATGAATTTGTTTTTCAATTTCAATTCCTGGTTAACCAGTCCAAAATGCTTATGAGGTAATGCCACTTCAGCGGTCTGAAGTATCTTGTTCTGTCCATTGTGTGTCTGTGCAAAATAGGGACATTGGCCATGTTTACAGCACAGATAGCTAAGCGCTAAGATAGCCACATAGTTCGGTGCATAAATGTTCTTTACCCATTTACACTCTGTACTATGTGTGGCTAGGCGCCGTATAAGCCTTTGCCTATCTACAGTCTGAAAATGACCGTTGTATCTTAACTACAAGCACTATTTGAAAGCCAACTCCCAATTGAGCTTTTCAGTTAACCTGATGTTGAAAAACCCCACCCAGTGGATAACACTTTAGGCTGTATTGTACTATCTTAGCAAAATACTTCGAGGCTGTTTAATGCTATTAATATTATGCAACTCAAGTATCACAGGGTGTGTAAATGGACATAGTAGCAAAATGCTTAGCCAACAACAAGGCGACTAGTTTATTACTCACCACACATCTTGATACAGGCAGTTATTTAGGGTCGTGTCGTCAGTCATTCCTACAATTGTAGAACGCCTTCTTGATTTTCATAGTTTTATACTGTTCATTGTCAGCGCTCTATTTTGAGGTTATGTTACAAATATCTATTTGCATCAAATTATTCATGACTTTCATTTATATCATCTATCGTATCTGTTTGAAATCCCTTACAAATCAAAAAGGAAATATAGCCTCACAATACGAGAGTAGTAGAAATCTAGAAATACCCCAGCCTTTCTGAAGGAGAGAAAAGATTATGAAAATCAAGGGAGCCATAAAGGCGTCCTACAATTATTGTATAAAAGAGTGACGATACGGCCCTTACACTCCTTATGATGCTGGAGTTGCATAGTGTAAATGTCAAAATATTTTCCGTTTTTTATATGTTGAGCAATTGGGATAAACTTACAAGCAAATCAATTAGCACAGTAGATATATGGTATGACTTCAAAAGAAAATCTCCAAAAAAGTACCATTTCAGAGCCCCATTTACGTTTTCTGTAAATCTAGAACATTAAGTCAGTTACATATAAAATAACGTAACGCTGAAGAAAGAATTTTGTACAATGAAGTGGGTTGACTCTGGGTTAACCGGCATTCCTCGTCCTTTGAACTTCGAAGAGCATAACATGTTTTATTACTATCAGCTAATTTCCTAATAAACGGCCAATAATTTTTCATTTTAAAATGATCGTCTACCCTACAAGTTCAAAAATTACAACGAGCACAGTATACACTAGTAATTCTCAATGTTTTCTGGCTGTTTAATAAAACCACGTATGTGGCGTCAACGCCGTTGCCGGTTCCATATGTCCATGCTAAACTGAAGAGTGTTTGTCGCATTATTTCAAATTGTGAGCACATTATTCATTAGATTTTTGTCATACAAATGTCCAGTTATTACGAGACACAGAACCTTCTTAATGATATAACGCCTTCCACTGATAATAATAATAATAATAATAATAATAATAATAATAATAATGGTTTATTGGTGCTATTGCACAGAACGTGCTTACACAAGTCAATATAATAGAAGCGCTCAGTTACAAGAAGAAAATAAATGACAAACAATACATATAATAACAAACAGTACAGATTACACACACTTAAATATGGTTAAGAGGATGTCAATAAAACTATAAAAGATAAAATTATTACAAACTACGTTAAAATCAATAAATAAATAGCATAAGAGATAGAACTGAAATAGATATTTTATACATGGTTCGAATAAGTAGCAAAAAAAGGAAATGTAGCTAGAAATATAACTATTGAGTATCCTTGGAGAAGTTGTGGTTGAGGAACTCGTCAATGGTGAAAAAAGCAGCCGACAAGAGCAATTTTTTCACATCATTACTGAATTCATTGTATGCTAGTGATCTCAGTTCCTTAGGTAAAATATTATAAAATTTTATGCCATGGTGGTTAACTCCATTCCTTGTTTTAGCAAGTCTATGTTGTTTTGGGTACAAGTTGTCTCGGTGTCGGGTATTATATGAATGAGTTTCATGGTGGCTTGTATAAAGGTCAGGATTTGACTTGACATGCAAGAGGCAGCTCAATATATATGTGCCAGGCAAAGTCATGATCTTTAGTTTGATAAACTCAGATCTGCAGGGATCTCTATATTTTAGATTTGCTATATATCTGATACATCTTCTCTGTAGGGCAAATACTCTGTACATGTGGGGAGAGTGGCCCCACGCCAGAAGGGCGTATGTCATTTTGCTATGGAAGTACCCATGGTAACTGGTCAACAGGACGTTTAGTGAAACTGAGTGTTTTAAATTGCGAATTAAATCAATTATGCTTGTTAGAGATTTGGTAACATGACTGATATGTTCATACCAGTTCAAGGAGGAGTCGATATAGACACCAAGAAACTTCACAACCTTTGCGTGGTCACCATTCTGATTGTTATTTCGAAGTGTGATTGTCAAGGGTTGAGATTTGTTTGAATTTAATGTTAATTTGTTAGCTATAAACCAATTCTGAATGCTAGATATACTGGCCGTCGTTTCGCTGTTGATGTTTGTAAATGAATCGTGGGCTGAGATCAGAGTGGTGTCATCAGCATAAAGAATGAGCTTACTGTTCATAGTATTAAGAAGACAATTTGGTAGGTCGTTTATATACAGTAAGAATAACAAAGGGCCAAGGACAGATCCTTGTGGCACGCCATGTAAAACTGTGCTGACTGACGATGTGCAGCCATTGTATTCGACGAGCTGTTGCCTTTGCTCTAAATAGGATTTTAGGAGGACTACAGCAGAAGGATCGATTGAGTAATACGGTAGCTTTGAAAGAAGTACATCATGCTGTACACAATCGAAGGCCTTGCTCAGATCGAAGAAATTTGCCTCTATATATTGCTTATTTTCAAATCCATTGTGTGCAATGTCAATAAAACTGTTTATTGCAGTAATCATTGATAAGCCTGTTCTAAAGCCATATTGATGAGAATTTAGGAAATTGTTGGATTCGAGATAATTGCTCAGTTGGTCCTTGAGTATAATTTCAAAGATTTTCGCGAAGTAGGGTACCAATGATATAGGACGGTGGTTCGAAACTTCGTCAACAGACCCGTCTTTATATATAGGAATTACCCTAGATATTTTTAGAGCTGCGGGGAAAATATTTGATTCTAAACACATATTGATTAGCTTAGTAAGCGGGTAAATAATTACGTTTAACATCGATTTCACAATTTTACTATTAAGTTTATATACGTCGGTGCTTTTAGAGTTTTTGATAGAATTAATCGCATCCCTAACTTCATTGTATGTAACATCACGAAAAGAAAATAGATTTTTTCTGCTATGATTATCCATATAGCTTAGCGGTGAAGTGCCATGTGACGGTAAGCTTTCTAAAAGGTTATTAACAACGGTGGTGAAAAATGAATTAAACTGGTTAGCGTTTAGTGTTGTGGTAATTTTTTTATCGACAGGAGCTGCATTGTCTTTTATAATACTCCACATCGCTTGCTGTTTATTATTCGATGAGTTTATATACAAATCGTGTGCATCTTGCTTACGTTTTACTATTTCAGCTCTGTACTTGGATTTCAGGCAATTTATTTCGGATTTAGTCATAGTTGATGAATCGATTTTGTGTAATTCTATCAAGAAAGTTAAGTGATCGCGCATGCCACGTAACTCATTGTCAAACCATTGGACTTGTTTCTGTTTATTTTGGAAAACGCGTGTTTTCTCTGGTAGACATTTACCCACTGCATCGATCACAACACGTATGAACAGCTCAAACTTCAACTCCACGTTTAGATTTGCATCATTTACAAACTGCCAGCCAGTGTGCCAGTGATACACAAGATGGAAAATTTACAACTCTCCACCTCCCACAGCTCCCAACCCCAAATTCCAACAACTCTCGAAATAAGCATAATCCTCTGAAACTGAAACTATTTTTTCCTATAGCTCCGTTGTTACTGTCACGATTCCCAAAAACTACAAAGCTTTTTCACCTTTGACATAGTAGTAATCTTGTGTCTATTAGCTACTGGTAACTGGATACTGTCAGTTACGGAAGTTTCTGACGGGACAGTCGAACAACTGCTTTGCGAATGCCCAGCTATTTTATAGATACTAGAATCTACTCTGTATGAGCGTAGGGTTTTTATGGCTAATGTTAATGGAAACTTCGCTACGCCTTAGCTTTCTTCAATACTTTGGGGTGGCTGATGAATCGTTTCTGAGTACTATTTGCCGATAAGAGCAAGACATAAAGCGTAGAACAAATTTAAGGCAACTGGCGAGGAAGTATTGTAATGGCAAAAAAAAATCGAGAATGAGATATTAGGTTTTTTTGGATGGTATACCACATGATTATTGCACAAAACCATGTCGCTCAATTTGGTCGATCTGTTTGTCTGTCTGTCGGTCTGTATGTCCGTTAATCCTTGGCCCGTCTATAACTGGGAAAGTACCTACTGGTCGAATTTGAATAAAATAAATAAATAAAATTTTCACACAAGGTTATTT
Source organism: Acanthoscelides obtectus (assembly GCA_963669975.1). Classification (NCBI taxonomy): domain Eukaryota; kingdom Metazoa; phylum Arthropoda; class Insecta; order Coleoptera; family Chrysomelidae; genus Acanthoscelides; species Acanthoscelides obtectus. Next base: position 22,493,571 of record CAVLJG010000008.1, read on the forward strand.
CCATGGGCGAGACAGCTTTGTAGTTTTTGAAAGTCGATCCAGTGGCGTTGGAGAAAAAGACCAGAAACTAAATAAATAAAAACTTCCCAAACTTCGCTTTTTGACGAATCAGAAGATCATGATCATTTATTAAGACATTTAAGGGGTAAAAAATTGGGGGAAGTCGATTGAACGTGATTCATTTTTTCGCTAGTAGTATACAGGGTTATCCAAATTAAGTGTCCACCATTGGTAACTTTGTTATTAGTAAAAATACAAAGTTGTTTAAATTAGCAAACTAGTAGCATTTTTAACGCTGGTAAAAATGAGAAATAAAAAAAAACAATTGAGAGTCGTTATTTTGATTTTTTTCAGTAAAATAACATTTTTTTAAATGGAAACCCCTGTATATTATATTTTTTTCTGTTAAAGCATCAAATTTTAAACAAAAAAGTTCATAATGACTTTTCCGCTAAAGTCAAAAATAAAGTCAAAATAACGATAAATATTTTTAATTATTTGCAGTATTATAATATTAAGACGGCTATGAAAACAACATGGCGTTCGCGATTTGACAAAGCGACAAATTGTTAAACTGGACATACTCGCAACTAGAAGGCTTTGGAAAACAATGATAAAATCAAATAATGTCAAACATTAGTGTAAATACTTGTTTATAAGCTTTATTGTGTCATTAATTTAAAGAAAAATGTTCTCCCATGAAGAAAAGTGTGATATGTTAGAATGCTATTTAGTGTGCAGAAAATCCTCCTTGAGAGCAAGAGAATAAATACTACAGTGAATTATATCCCGCTCGCATTCAACCGTATGAACGATATTTTCTGAGACTTTATCGAAAATTTAGGGGCAACGAAAATGTTTTTGCTAAAACAAGGGCAAAAAAAGAATTCATAATAAAGCGAGGCCACGGAAATTGCAGTTATTGGATATTTTGAAGCTTATCGTGAGAATTCAATAGCAGATATTCTCAAGGACTCTAATTTCAGTTATGGTACTGTTCAAAGGATTTTAAAAAAATACAAATTTATTCCGTATAAGTACCGACCAGTTCAAACGCTTTTGGCAGGGGATCCAGAGAGAAGACTTGTTTTTTGCCATTGGTATCTTAGCTTCTGTCGCCAAAATGTAAATAACTTTCGTTACCTTTTATGGACAGATGAATAAAATTTTTCAAATTCTGGAATGTTTAATAGAAAAAACCACCATTATTGGTCAAGAGAAAATCTTTTGTTAGTACATCCAAGAGGCCCACAAGTCCGTTTCAGTTTCAACGTTTGGTGCGGTATAATTGGTTCAAAAATTGTTGGCCCGTTCTTTTATGAGGGAACCCTAACTGGTGAAAGATATGTGGAATTTATGTCAGAAATTCTGACTAATTTCTTAGACGAATTGGATCTTATAAGTAGACATCATCTGCATTTTCAGCAAGATGGCGCACCTGCCCACAACTCCAGAGGTACTTATCATTTTCTAAGTACTACTTTTAATGATCAATACAGTGGCCTCCCAGATCACCAGATCTAAACCCACTTGATTACTTCTTGTGGGATTACTTAAAGAACCAAATTTACAAGCGAGGGTACGATAACCTTGACGCGTTAAAGACTGCAGTTAGGGAAAAGATAACCCAGATAGATGGTAGGACCATACTTAAGACAGTTCGAGCAGTTGAAAAACGTGCCCAAAAATGTATTGAAGAACAAGGTGGTGTTTTCGAGCATCGTCTTAAAAAAAAATTGTTATTGTATTTTGTAAGATTATAAGTTGATGTTGAAAATAAAGTTTGTCGATACAATTTAATTGTTTCAGATTGGAGGCCATAACTTCAACAATTTGTAACCTAGGAGAAAAGTTATTGTAAGCTTTTTTGTTTAAAATTTGATGCTTTAACAGAAAAAAATATAATATACAGGGGTTTCCATTTAAAAAAATGTTATTTTACTGAAAAAAATCAAAATAACGACTCTCAATTGTTTTTTTTTATTTCTCATTTTTAACAGCGTTAAAAATGCTACTAGTTTGCTAATTCAAACAACTTTGTATTTTCACTAATAACAAAGTTACTAATGGTGGACACTTAATTTGGATAACCCTGTATAGTGTATACACTCCCAAACTCGGTAGGTCTATTAGACAAATTCCACACATCATAGATTTTCCCGTTGCAACGAAAGAATCTTTATGGGCCAATTGTGTGGGCCTATCTGACTAACTTGATCCGTTTGATTTCTCTGTTATACATGTTCGTAACTAACTTTTTTCTCAGTGGGTCGTCTTATGATGGACATAAACGTTTATGACCTGATGACCGTATTGCGTGGAAAGTGCAGAGTCATCCTACTTGACGATATTTTTATAAAAGAAACACGTGCAGACTAGACTGTAATTTGGGGTCCACTTAGCAACACATTCGCTCAGGGCACCAAAAACTATTGAGCCGGCCCTGCTGGAGAAAAGGTAGAAGAGCGTTGTGATCTTGACTGATTACCATTAATACAGAATACAGTTTGTCCACTTCTTTAATATAATGTTATCATATATTAAGGCCTCATACCTGATTATGTCAAGATGTTCAATAACAAGGCTTCTAAGGACGGTTTTAGGACTTTTCGTTCGGCACAACTCTTCGAACCTTTCAAACTTCTTACCCAGTACTTTCAGCCGAAGGACAATAAATATCGCCAGGCCATTGAAAAGGGTGTCGAAACATGTAATAAATACAGCTGCCAGTACGCCGTTCCATACTTGATAAACAATTGCAAAACCAAAACAGTTTTCGAGAACGTAACCGGGAAAGTAGCCAGAAAACACCAACATATGATTAGCACTCATTTCCTGTAAGCCGAGAGTATAAAATCTGTAATATAGGCAAATACGTATTCAAGGGATAATTCTGACTATTCTAATACTATTAGTAGTGTGACAAACTACAGCTTCGCTAGACAAATTTTAACAATAATAACCAACTAAGACCTCACACGGTAATCGTCATGGAAAACGATTAACTCAGTTAGATCTCCAGGGACTGACTAGCCCTAATGCAGCATTGCTAATTTTATCATACCGTATAATAATGTCTCAAAAATGATACTTTTGGAAAGCCTAAAAAATTTATCTTTTCTCATTGTAATAGAATGAGGCATTTTGAGGACCAACAGTCATTGAGCTTGTGCCAACATTCCAGTTCCACACTACACGCGTGACTATTTGCGTGTGTCTGGCAAAACATCAAATGCTGCAGAATGTTTTTTTACTATCTTATGAATCTCTTATTTACCTTAAAGCTAAGTGCTTCTAGAATGATAAACGGTAAAATTGTTATGAATCCAGCAATTCCAAGAAAGGTGAATATCTTGTAGTTGTACGAAGTAACGTCCAAATGAATGGCCTTTGTTTTCTCATCTTCACCAAATGTCTCTTCAATACTAGGAATCACACCCACTAAATCTTTGATAGAGAAGACATATTCTTATAATCAAGTGATAATAAGGTCAATCTGACTATGCGTGATGCTAATTTTAATAGAAACATTAAAAATCTTAAGAATGTCAAAAAACGTACTATTACTATCTATGGCATTCAAAGCAACATATGCGGATTGAGTAATGTCCATCTAAGACACTGGTTTGGTGGTAAACATTATGTACGATGACAAAAAATGAGCTACTTGAGAAACATAAAATGCAAACTTTTGGATCAATCTAGTGCTAAAAAAGAATAATTGTAATCGCAAAAAGTTTCGGAATTGAACTGAAATTTTTGATGTTACGCCACGAAGAATCATAAGACTCATTTCCGTTGGTGTATCTGTCTGACGACTGAAGTCTGTCCCGTTATCCTTGGTTCTACATATAACTCGGCACGTACTGCTGAGATTTTGGTGTAATTTTAACAAAAAAATATTACCATATCAAGGACCAAAAGGCCTTATACGCGAAAAACTATTAACTGCTTTACGTCCCCCATTCTACATCCGTCGGTGTTTTGAGTTCCTGGTGATTTTTGACCTCAGCAAAGAATTTTGTAGAAAGCTCTCGAAAAACCACATCGGTTTCTGACGGCTTCCAAACTTCTGGTCACATAGAGAATAAATCTTATTGAAGCGCTCAAAATTGCTTAATCTAGAAATTTCACATACTTCAATAATCACCGCAACTGCTGGAAATATTGATCGTGATACTTTTTTCTCTTATAATTTCATCACAATGGCACCGACTTTTATTGCAGCATTACCTAATATTATCCTATGTCATAACAAACTATAAGTTTCATTAAAATCCGCGCTACAACCATTGATAGACAGATCAGCGGACAGGTAGACAAACTGATACCTTTTTCATTTCATTTTTTACTGGTACTTTTCATCTTACCATTGACCTTGACTGAACGAGACAGTGCCATTTTCCACAGACAAAAAATGTAAACCAGGAGAAATTGTAGGTGACCATTCAATTTACGACTATCATCCAAAACATCTTTGATGCCTATAGTCATGGACAATGTGAACAATGCGAAAGTACTTTGTAAGCACATGCCATAAGCTTTATACAATGTGGTTAGCACTCTGTTGGACATGTCCTTTTGATGCAAGCAACCAGTCATGACCATTAGTATCTTGGTGTATTTCAGAAATATGACGTTTTTATCCATCAGATCTGTACGTTGTCAAGTTCTAAATTTTGTACTTTGGAGAGCCAAAAACGACCTGAAAACATTAATGTTAAGAACGTTTCCGTATCCCAGATTCAGCAAGTATATACATAAAGCATAAATACGTTATTTTTAGCTCTTGGTTAAATGATTAAAAAAATTGTGTGTACAACTAGTTGTAATATAGTACCGCATCGGCAGCATTAGCCCGGTCGGACAAATAACCTAAGCAGAGCATAATAGATTCTATCAGAGGTAGGCAGTTGATAAAAATATAATTAATCCCTTATGTTTGTCTGACCAAATGAAACCACATATGTGTTTGAAATTCATCTTTATCGTACGATCTTTCGGTCCCAACGGTGACCTTTTCCAAGTACAAATGACACCTTTGACAATATATTTTTTTATATGTCTTCCAGGTCGCACTTCGTTTGTTATTTCTCTCATATACAGTGTGCTACTAGAATAGTTTGTGAGGAGGTGTTAGTTAGGTTGGCTGTCCTTGGGGAACAGAATACCTACCCCAGGCGGTCCGGAGCTATACTGGCTTTGTGCGGTGCCATTTTAAAGTTGCAACCTCAGAATTTTAGAGGACTCATCAGACTACTGCAGTAACACACTGTATAGGAATGTGTAAGTATCACCAGATAAATAAAATGTACTGTCAAAAGTGTCAATTGTACTTAAAAAAGGTCACCGCTGGGACCAAAATATCGTACATTTAAGACGAATTTTAAACATACAAGTACATGTGTTTTGATTTGTCTAGACAGAAGTGAGGAATTATCAACATGGATACGTTTCAAATATCACATTAAAAATATGACTGTCACAGTGGCTGATTCTGCTAGTAGATTCCACTCATATTTCTGCAAAATTTCTGTTAATTCCACGTCATATCTGTTGATTCTAGGCTGAAAATCGTAGTTACTGGTTATAATCTCAGCGTTAGCCTTCAGAAAATGTATTAGTTTTTAGTCTCAAGGGCCTCTTGGAACTTCAAATCATATGCAGCCATTCTAACTTTCACCAACTATAACTTAGTTTATCAAAGTGTTGCACAAGTCAACTTGCCTCAAAGCTACGGCGTTTGAATATCCGTGTTATATAATAAGTTTTGGAAATTATTCCCCTTGCAAAACTCCCACAACGATAGAGATACAGTAACACCTCACCTATATGTAGGTTCAGCTTTATATCCACACTGAGCGGATCCACTGGACGTCAAAATTTATGGTCAGTCCTCGGCTATTGTACAAACCACAAGAAAATCACTAGCTAAACAAAACTTAACTAGGTCGCTTTTTCATATTCAAACAATTCGATATAATTACGCCTTCCAGAGGTGACTTCCTTCAGATATACATATTTTTCTCACTTCAATATAATATATGCGACTCTTTTATAGTGGTCAAAATTTTATAAGGGACGTCGTAATAAATCATTTCATATGGATAAATACCATCTCCTTTGTTATCCTAACTGCTTGTTTCTTCCAAGTGAAAATGCAAATAATGGTCCATACCCACTAAGACAAAGCGAAGCGAAGAAAACAAAATCAGAATGTTTCTGCTGGGCTCTTTTACGCATAACCAAATGAGAGAACGCGAACTGCAAGATGCGAAACGAAGTTTGTTTTAAAAATATGCGATTCTAATGGAGACAGGAAGCTGGGTGTGAATGATTAAATTTCTTGAATGTCGGTCACACTCTGCTTCTCGCACTTGTGTCCTTTCATAACCTTTTCCATAAGGTTTTGTTCTTCAAAAATAAATCCAACGACTTTGATTGATGATCTTGAATCGAAACTTCCGGAATCGATCCCATCGACATGACCGGATTAACTACACAGCGTCAACGACGTAATACTATAGCTCTTGGTTCACACTATATGTTTTAATCGGTGGTCTGTGTCAAAAAGGGTGGTCTGGTATCTCCTACATGTGACTGTTCTCAATTTCGTTATGCATTATGATCAAATTTTGACCTTGCGCTGCCTAAACGTAGATTAATTTTGACACGACAGAGCATTTCTGTTTTACCTCTTGGAATTTTCAACACGTTGCCAATAGAGTCAATGAAGGTTTTTTTTATGTAACGCTTATGCTCGGTGACGAATAGCAGAATCATTTTTTTATTTTGATTTTCTTCTTGATTTGTACAAAATACAAATGACTTCCATGGAACGCTTGCGTCATGTTGCTTCCATACCTGTCATGCGATTCAGTGCTATGGTTCTCAAGAAAATTTAATTTATGTGGAGGAGAATTTTTTTGGCATAAATTATAGCGCCTACTGATTATAGAGGTATTTTCTAAAAAAGAAAAGAAAATGTTGGCTTGTTATGAATGGACCATCCTGTATGTCGTACGATTAGGTAGTGATTTTTGTTTAAGTTTGTAATGATTTAGACTATTTTTTGGCTTCCACTCATTATGTATGAATATTTAAAGTAAATCTTCCGTATAAATATCAATAAAAAAGCTTTATAACTACCATATAATAACTGTTACACCTACCATATACCAAAATGAAGTGAATAACAATACTCTTTGTTGGGTGTTAACAAAAATTTATTCATTTATCTATGGAATATGAAATTAAGTGTGACGGTGCTTCCCACGACTACGGCGAGACAGTATTGTAATCGTGATAATTTTTGAAAATAAGATATGTTTTTTGAATGTTACATGACATGTTCATCACGTTTGTCGGTCGGTTGGTCTGTCTCCAAATCCTTGGTCCCTCTATAACTTGGAAAATACTGCTCGGATTTCGATGAAATTTTCACATAAGGTTACTACTGTGCCAAGGGCAAAAACACTTTCGAACAAAAAAAAAAACGTTTTTATAGAATCATTTCCGAAAACATTGTTAGGGGAAAAAATTAAGGGTGGGGTTGTAGAGGGAGGGAGAGCGTGTATAGCAATTTTTTGTCGTTTGTATATTCATACGCTTTGAATCTTTCGTTGCACTTATTAGAGATATTTGGAAAATATTTTTAGCAGACGAATCGCATACCTATCGGCCGCACTTGACGTGCGACAGGGGATGTCAAATAATCCATCTTTGGTAGTGAAGCCAAGGGACTTCAAAAAGCAGGTAGCAGACGGCGCATTATACCATACTTGGAGTGTAATATAATTAGGTTACTTGAGTTCGCGACCTTTTGAATTTAAACGAATTCATACGAAATTTGTCTAGAGGTTCGTTTCCATCACAGCAAATTGACCCATCAAGTATCAATACGTGTGCCAAAAATGGAAACATGTTGCGGCCCAAGCGCCGGGGACAAAACTGCACCGAGTGACTGCGGCATGTAACTTGTGTTAGGTTAGCAATATGTGCCCATCTCTTTTGTCTTTGTCGCTCAACAGGTACCCGCTACATAAGCATCCAACTTGATATATTGGAAGCGTACCCCAAGTAGTTATCAAAACATATTTTTTGAAAACCTTTGAAGGATCTCTCCTAAAATAAAATGTAGACTGATGGAGTTTTCTGAGACCCTTGTATCACAAGCTCGTGCCGTAAGAGTTGTATTATAGCAACAATATATATATATATATGGATCAATGGGGATGATATATATATATATATATATATATATCATCCCCATTGATCCAAAAAATTTGATTCAAGTCCAACGTACTAGACTGACAAGTAATTCACAGTAAAAATTACCCCTCTAATTTCACATGCCATAGATGGATTGCACCAAAAAGCTTTACATTTTGGCGAGGAGCTTATAGTGATTGCCGTTGAAAGCTGATCGAAATAATGACATAATTTGTTCGAAAGTTTTAAAATGATATAAGAATAATGGATGCGGTAATGACGGGGAGTGACAATGCAGAAATTGAATTAAACTTTAATCACACAATTTTGCCATTCGCATAAGACTGAGCAAATGTACCTCCTTCAAGTTTCAAACAGTTTGAACTATTAATTATTAATATCTATTTCGGATGACAAGGTGTCTGAATAATTTAAACAATCTCGTGTCTTGTAATGTGGAAGGAAGTACAAGTTCCTTGAGTCGTTTTCCGAGTCCCTTTGTCTCTTGAACATTCCCATACCTTATGGTAATGGATCAAACACTTTAGTACGTTATTATTTTGAAATTCGCTAAATGAAAATCCAGAAAAAGGACGTTTCTTTTGCTTTCTATAAACTATAGACAACAAAACAGTCAAACATTTGTCTCCGTACTTCCCACACACTCGAATTATTTTAATAATCAATAATAAAGTTTTGAATGGATCCCACAGCTATTGAGGAGTTCTGAAATTTGTTGAATCATCTGTTGAATTGAAGTTCTAAAATCTAGTATACTTTCCATAACTTCCGCTCCCCTATACATACTATGCAATTTTTCTAATATACTATAGGTTGAATACAAAAAATGGCGTCTAGTAAGTTGACTCTGCACTTCTCACGTAACGCTGTCATCAGTTCATACAGGATGATGTTCGGGACAAGTTAACCCTTCTGACGAAAAAAATATCTATGAAAATGTGCAGCCAAAAAAATTAAATGGATCAAGTCAGTAAAACAGGCCCATACTATTAGTCTATAACATCCACTCAGGTGATAATGCTGCGATCCAGAAATATTTCCCCTGCCCTATCGACAGTATCGACCATCCGGCAACATTGCTGAGTGGTCAGACGTGAGTTATATGATCTATGCCTCGAGATCGCTTTTTAAAAAGTGTATTTCCGAAAATACAAAACTCAAAAATGTACTTTTACAAAATTATTACAATGTTATTATGATGTTAACAGTACAAAGGCTTAAATCTGACAGACTATAAAATGTGTTGAGAACAATAAACTCTAGGTCTTCTAGGAAATTAGTGGCTTCGTCGGCAGTATTCCTGGCATATCAGCAGGAACGGCTGATATAACTCGTGAGATCACCACCCAGCGTTTTGTGCACGTAAGTTCGTTACGTTCCCCAGCGATTGATACCCTTTTGAAAATACAACCATATAATTCTAAGTTTCAAGGGAAAAGGTACGGGGTAATCTATGTTGTGTGAAATATGTACTAATGGGACGTAGAATTACTGGAGCTGGTAGCGTATAAGTATACCACTGGCAAAAATTGAACCCCTATGAAAAATCTTCCTGAAAATAATGAAGAGTCTCTGAAACCTCAAAAGACGTCTAAGCGATTATTACTTTTTCGTTTTTTTGCATAAACCTCTGCCGCCACTGGATCGATTTTCACTATCTACAACGCTCTTTTGTCTTTGGCATAGTAGTGGCAAAATTTCATTATCTTCGGAGCGGTACTTTCCATGTTATACCCGGGTCGGTTTAATTCTTGGAGCTCCATTATTTGATGAATGTTTCCAGCTACAAACCTCTCAATTACTTTTCTTCGAGCACTAGAAAATATGCTTTTTTCAGTCAAGTCCTTTGATTGCATTGACAAAAAGACCTGTGGCGTGCTTAGTTAATCTTCGAAATACCAAGCTGGAATTTGGTAGCGCTGGCCGTGAGATATTTGAATTGGTATAATGAATGCTGATGAAGTCCCTCAAGTTTTACCGTCGATTCACAGAGTTCAAAGAAATCAACTTCATCACCTCGTCACTGTATTTATAGGACAACGTCGAAGTTTTTGTGTTAGTTTTCTATCGATAAGTGTACAGCATATTACAATATTTACGTAAAACTTGGGGAAATATGAACAAATTTGCAGAAATGAAGCAATTGAAACATCTGCGTTTAGGAGCGTGTGTGTTCCCTTCAAATTATTTTCAAAAGAGATAAATAAAATGCAGAGACATATGTATCTATATTGTGAAATCTAACAATACGTAGTGTAATTATATGTAATGATAGCTAGAATACCATTTTTATTATTATCTTGTAAACTTTAACCAATTGCCGTCTGTTTGATAAGGAATTCCTTACTTGTCTAATATTAGACTTGTTAAGATGAAAGTGTAACCAGCTTTGATAATCTAAAAAAATAATTACCTTTAGTGTCAATTTCATGAATATGTCAGTTAAGAACTCATTTTGAAATACTATCAAATATTTAACGGAAACCGCTTAAATCTGACGAACTAAATATTTTCCACAAAAATTGGTCACCCTGTTGTGCATTAAATCCAAGAACGCTTTTATACTATTTTTTATTTAGTAAATGTATTCACGGAAAAGCGAATTGACTCTCACCTTAAGAAATACTTGGTTGCCCATCACATCTAAGTTACCAATGTTGATCATGAGCGGTTTTTGCGATCTTGTCATTATAATGGATAATGTTCGCTTGATTTCTGGTGAATGGTTATACCACTTGCTAGAATAGTAGACGCTGTGGCAAATCTTTTCGCTCTAAAATAATAAAGAGTATGTTAATATCCGTAGAGATATAGGTCAACAGACTTTGATAAAATCTGTGTATGAAACATTAAAAGCTGCTTTCCAGTTTATTGGCTTGAAAGTTTTATGATCCAGAAGTGTGACGCCTCTCAATTGCTCTAACGAATCATTGTGGATGGGAAAGCAATAAGTATGTAAAAAACCAAAAATTTGTCTGTGGCATCGTAGCTCCACAACGAAAAAATCGATTTGAGTGCACTCAAACCCCTTGAAAGATGAAATAAATTATCATCACTATAGATAGGCACGTCGTCTGAACCGAAAAACTGTAAACAGTCGGCACCCGGTATCACTAGACAATAGATTGCTCTAAGCACAAAGTCTTGCTATGTTGTGGATTTCTGGTTTCTTTAGGATGGATTTATGGCACTAATTAGGGCTTACAATCATATTTATCGTCTTTAAACTGATCATGACTTCAATAAACTGCCGGTAAAAATTGCAACCTACTAGATTGTTATTATGATTATAGTTATAGTCCTGTACCGTTTAGAATATAGAATATAGAAATTCTGAATCTATTCCAAAATGTTTATTTTCACGCGTAAAAAAGGACAATGCTATTCGGTATGATCCAATATTGGATGAAGCGATCGTCATAAAGCCGAAAATGGCACGTTTTGGAAGTTTCGCTAGCACGCGCTCGCTTTCGTAATATGATCATACCTACAATACCCTGCCTATAACAGGAATCTCGAATCTCGGGCTAAAATCAAAATACATCTGTCAAATTCAAAATATCTGCATCTTGAAATTTTCTAATCTGCCGAGTTTAAAAAATGCGATCGACTAACGTGTCGTATATCCGGTTAGTCAGGAGACTTTTTTCTTTCGTTTTGCGAAAAAAAATCGGAAGAAATAGAAAATTTGACTCACACTACCTTTCATCAGATCATGAACAACTGGGCGTTGCATCATGATAATGCTCCTGGTCACACAACAATGCTAATATACGAGTTTTTGGCAAATAAGAACATTCCTGAATCAGCCTGCTTAGTCGCCTGACTTAAGTCCTAGTGACTTTTTTCTCTTCCCGAAGTTGAAAAATCACCTCAAATAAACTCATTTTGGGACAGCCGAAAACATTCAAAAGGCTGTACCCGACCAGCTGAGGGCTATTCCAGTATCGGAGTTTCAGCACTGCTATGAGGTTTGGAAGAACCATCTCCAGCGCTGCGTGGATTGAGAAGGAGGTTATTTTGAGGATGAGAATATAAAATTGAAATTATATTTGAATAAAAAAATTAAAAAAAATCTCTCATCACTTAATTTGCAGACCTCGTATGTATGGTCTGTCGAAATGAATCTCGGCTATGTTTGAAAATTATAGGGGTGAGCTTGGGGGTGAACAACACAAAGTGCTTCAGTTGAAAGGGTTTGATTTGAAGATTATTGGATAGGTTTCTTAATGAAAATTTTCAAGTCGTTAAAAAGTTAGATTCATTTCCTTGTATCTTTGTAACCCCAGAGGCAAAAGTTCCTGAGCGGATGAATCGATTTGAGTGCGGTTTTACTTCCTATGTTACTGGGCGAGGAAGTATGGAAATGCGAAAAATTGCGAAACTGAGGTATTATCTTTTTTTGGATGTATGTCGGTCTACCTATCTGTCCGGTTATCGTGGGTTCTTCTATAATTCGGAACGTATTGCCGAGATTTTCATATAATTTTGATGGAAAATTACTACCATATCAAGGACGAAACAACCTTGCATTTCTTAAAAATAGGTAATGGTACGAGAAGGGACTACCGTGTTATCTATTTCAGGGTGGGTATTCGTTAGTGCTTTGCTAATAAAAAGTATCAAGGAGGATATTTATTTGAAGGCCGAGAGTTTCTTAATAGCAATTAACTTATTATGATGCCAGCACATCAAGTGGCATAGTATTATCAAAAATGAGATATTTTGCTTTTCAAGACTACTAGTAAAAATGTGATAATTTGGGTATCACGAACAGTATCGTGACGGCTCTCCGATTTTTCTATAGCAACCTTTCAGAAAATCAGTCTTATATAAAATAGTACATAATAGACAACAAATAACCTACCTCAATTATTATTCCGTTACAATTGTAATATATACACCACAGCATAGACAGCAAATATATAATTTTGCTTATTGAAAATATATACGCAATGTTGAATGTATCTAGTAACTGAAAAATAAATTATACAAAATATTTAACACCATTTGAGAAAATTATACGATGAAACTAATTTTACTTTGTTCTGTTAGCGTATGTAATTTTGCTTATTGAAAATATATACGCAATGTTGAATGTATCTAGTAACTGAAAAATAAATTATACAAAATATTTAACACCATTTGAGAAAATTATACGATGAAACTAATTTTACTTTGTTCTGTTAGCAGTTCCCTTTTTAAAGAATTGAAGCCGGGTTGTTCAAGCGGAGTTTAATATTCAAGAGTCGCAACTGTAAACTATCAATAGCTTATGAATTTGTTTTTCAATTATAATTCCTGGTTAACCAGTCCAAAGTGCTAATGAGGTAACGGCCGTATCTTATTCTGTCCATTTTGTGATGACTTGAGTTTGTGCAAAATAGGTTAGACATTGGCCATGTTTACAGCGTAGATAGCTAAGTGCTTAGATAGCCACATAGTTCGGTGCGTAAATGTTCTTTGCCATTTACACGTGTACTATGTGTGGCTATGCGACACATAAGCGCTTGTCTATCTATAATGTAAAAATGACCATTGTGGCTTAATTACAAACACTATTTGCGAGCCAATTCCCAGTTGAGCTTTACAGTTAACCTAATGTTGAAAAACCTGACCTAGTGGTGGACCTAGGCTGTATTGTATCATCTTACTTCGTATCTGCCTAATGGGACTAATATTATACAACCCAAGTATCACAGAAGGTGTAAATGGATATACTGGCAAGGTACATAATGCTTAGAAAGCGGCAAGACCACTTATGGACTTATCACTTGAGACCACATTTTCCGCTTTACAAAATCGCACATCTTTTTAGGCAGCACCCACATAGTGTTGTTATTTACACTCTTTGTGATACTTGAGTTGTACAGTGAACATGGTAAATCATTGTGTGTTTTTATGTGATGAAGAATTGGTATAAACTTACAAGCAAATCAATCAGCACAGTAGATATATGGTATGACTTCAAAAGAAAATCTCCAAAAAAGTACCATTTTAGAGTCCCATTTACATTTTCTGTAAATCTAGAACACGAAGTCAGTTACATGTAAAATTACGTAAGGGTGAAAGAGAGGATTTTGACTTCTTAGGAGGGAGAAGATTCAAGTGGATTGACTCTGAGCTAACATGGAGTCCTCGTCTATTGATCTTCAAAGACCATAACATGTTTTCTTACATCAGCCAATTTCCTAATACAGTTTATATATGACACATCCTTATGTAAGGTTTGCATATAGGAAGATAAGAGAGTTGAGCAACTGCTTTGCGATTGCCCAGCTATTTTATAGATACTAGAATCTATCATATATGAGCGTTGACCCTTTACGGCTAATGCTAATCGAAACTCCGCTTTTAGTAAAGTAGAACAAATTTAAGCCTACTAGCGAGGAAGTCTTGTAATTGCAAAAAAATTCGAGAATGGGTTGTTGGACGTACGCAAAACCATGTCATTTATTCCATCGGTCTGTGCCGGTCGGATTTTGATGAAATTTTCACACTCTGCCATTTGTCCTGCTTTGGAGGAAAGGTAGAAACGTGTTGTGATCTTGGCGGATTACGATTCTTTGAATAGAGAGAATACATTTTGTCCACTTCTTTAATACAGTATGTTAGCATATATTAAGGCCTCATACCTGATTATGTCAAGATGTTCAACAACAAGGCTTCTAAGGACGGCTTCAGCGCTTTTCCTTCGACATAACTCTTCGAACCTTTCAAACTTCTTGCCCAGTACTTTCAGTCGAAGGACAATAAATATCGCCAGGCCATTGAAAAGGGTCTCGGAACATGTAATAAATACACCGGCCAGTGCGCCGTTCCATACTTGATAAACAGTTGCAAAAACAAAACTGTTTTCGAGAACGTAACCGGGGAAGTAGCCAGAAAACAGCAACATATGATTAGCACTCATTTCCTGTAACCCAAGTGTATAAAATCTGTAATATAAGCAAGTATTCAAGGGGTTATTCTGCGGACTATTCCAAAACTATTAGTAGTGTGACCTCACACTCATTTAGATCTTCTGGGACTGGCTAACTCCAAGGCAGTATTGCTAATTTTTTAGGTACTATATAATAGGCTCAAAAATGATAGATACTTTGGGAAGCCTAAAAAATGTACGTTTCTATTGTGATAGAATGAGGTATTTTGAGACCAACAGTCATTTAGCTTGTGCCAACATTCCAGTTCGACTCTACACGCGTGACTATTTTCATGTGGCCTGGCAATATATCTAGAGCTGCAGAATGTTTTTTACCATCTTAGGAACCTCTTATTTACCTTAAAGCTGAGAGCTGCTATAACGATAAACGGTAACATTGTTATGAATCCAGCAATTCCAATAAAGGTAAATATCTTGTAGTTGTACGAGGTAACGTCCAAATGAATGGCCTTTGTTTTCTCATCTTCACCAAATGTCTCTTCAATACTAGGGATCACACCCACTAGATCTTTGATAGAGAAAACATATTCTTATAATCAAGCGATAATAAGGTCAATCTGCCTATGCGTAATGCTATTTTTAAAATATTCAAAGATCTTAAAAATGACAAAAAATGTACTATGACTACGAGCCCCTTCCCACTTCAGTTGGCCCACTTCAAGATTTGTACCAAAATATGCTTTTATAAACTAAACATGACGAAACTATTTACTTCTAAAACAATTTATTTTCTCAAAAACATTTTAGATACACTCTAGTCGTAAAAAATACATATTTGAAATCACTTAGACCTATAACTAATAGAACATCTGAACAAATAAACAATGTGCGAATAAATGCGTGAAGTTAACAAAGCAACAATTGAAAGATTACCATTGAGTAACATCACCTTTTTTTATTACGGCTGAAATTCTTTGGGGCATAGTGGTAACTAAGTTTTGGCAAAAATTTGGTGTAAAACAATCCCATATTTCTTGAAGCTTCTGTCTCAGTTCGGTGATTGTACGAGCAGGATGTTGTCGCAGAACCTTTTTCATCTCGTGCCACAAAGTTTCAATAGGTGACAGATCTGGACTGCTAGAAACCCATTTCAAAAGTGGTACACTATTTTCTTCCATCCATTTTATAGCCTTTTTTGAGTTATGGCACGCGCACCATCTTGCTGAAACACAAAATCTTGGCCGGATGTCAAACATTCTTCCATCACTGGTAGAAGCGATTCTTCTAAAATTGCCAAATATTTGTTTGTATCCACATTTCCATCAATAAAATGAAGTTTTCCTACTACTTTTGATGACATACTGTCAGAGACCATTGGAAATTTGACTTTTCTCTTCAGACACCATTGTTGAGGTGTCCATTATCTAGTTTGAGGGCCTCGCTATGAGTTGTGGACATCGAAATTCTCCTTCCAACAGCGTCACTCCACAGAGCACTTAATTGTAAGTAATTGGCATGCCTGTTTTTCACGATTATTCTTCTTAAAGCTCTTCGGACGGCATTTGTGATATTACTTTTTTTCACATATCGTGGCTTAATATTAACTGAACCAGTTACGTTATATCTTCTAACAATATTACTCACACTGTACCGTGATAAGTCTAACAAAGTTGCAATTTCTGAGTTTGATTTCCCGGATTTAAAAAAATTAATTATCAGTAACCGAATTTTCTCACTAATAACCTTTCCTCTACCCATTTTGAACACCTTAACTACCCAAAACTATTTTAAACGCATTCTGACAGCTGTGGTTAATAAAAACAATTGTCATGGCTTTTATTTTTCACAGCCACCTATGTGTTATAGACTTATTTTGCATTGAAATGAAAATAGGTTGATATGCTGTAATTGCAACATGTGTTATTTTTATGCTGCAAATTTGATTAGGGAGTGATAAAGTTGGTGTTTTCTACTATATATTACCAAAATATTCATTGTTAATATTTTAAACCTATAACACCCTGCTACATTTTTATTATTTGTGTTTGATAAGAAAAAAACTAAGATTTCAATAGTTGGGCCAACTGAAGTGGGAAGGGGCTCGTATCTGCAGCATTCAAAGCAATACATGTGGACTGAGTAATGTTAATGTTATTTTGGTGGTTAACATTATATACGATTACAAAAAACTCGGAACGTACTGCTGGGATTTTGACGTAATTTTGACAAAAAAATACTGCCATATTAAGGAAGAAAATTCCTTTTAAGTTATACGCGAAAAACTACTAACTGCGTAAGGTCCCTCATCCTAGATCCTTCGTTGTTTTTTTAGTTTCTGGTGATTTTCGACCGCAGCAAAGAATAGTGAATAAAACTTAATAGCGGTCAAAATTGTAATATATTAAATATTGATCGCGATCCTTTTTTCTCTTATAATTTCACCACACCGACACCGAATTTCAGAGCAGCATTACCTAATATAATCCCATGTCATAATAAACCACAAGTTTCATTAAAATCTTCGGTACAAGCATGATGATAGACGGATCATCCGACAGACTGGCTTACTAACACCTTCCTACATGCGCGAACACTATTTCATTTCATATTTTGCTGTTACTTTTTATCTTACCATTGATCTTGACTGAACGAGCCAGCGCCATTTTCCACAGACAAAAAATGTAAACCAAGAGAAATTGAAGGTGACCATTCAATTTACGACTATCATCCAAAACGTCTTTAGTGCCTATAGTCATGGACAATGTGAACACCACGAAAGTGCTTTGTAAACACATGCCATAAGCTTCATACAAAGTGGTTAGTACTCTGTTGGATATGTCCAGTTGATGCAAACAACCAGTCATGATCATTAGTATCCTGGTGTATTTCAGAAATGTGACGTGTTTATCCATCAGATCTGTATTTTGTCAAGATTCTAGATTTTGTACTTTGTAGAACCACAAACGACCTGAAAACATTAATGCTAAAAACATTCCCGTATATCGGGTTCAGCATGTATGTAAATAAAGCATATAATAATAATAATAGACGTCTTTATTTATCCACAATTACATTGTAGTATAGTCAAATGTCAGACTTATATGGCGAAGTTTAGCATGCTGCTACTCTTACACTTAACCATATAGTCTCTAGCAGATGTTCAAAAGAATACACTATCCACAAATAGATTTGGTTCATTACATCGAAAGTAAAATTTAAAAAAAAAGAGAAAAAGGCATACTTTCCAAATCCAAATGCACCAAAAAATTATTAATCTGAATTAAAGATGGAATAAAAAAGAAATGAATGATTACGTAAATTATATGTTTGGAGGGTTGAATAATAGTGTTTTAACTTTTTGTCGAAAGACAGGTAATGAAAATTCTTTATATACTTTAGGTAGGTCATTATAAAAAATAGCAACATTGTAAGAAAAACTGCGTTTAAAAAGTGTAGACGTATGCAGGGGTATTCTAATATTATTTTCTCTGAGAGTTCTACAGTGAACATCATTATTAAATGAAATTTTTTCCTTCAAGTAATAAGGTTTAGACGTGAGCAGCAATTTGTGAAAAAAAACTGAATAGTGATACTTGACCATGTCATTAATTTTTAACCAGTTTAGAACGGTATATTTCGCCGATACATGATCAAATTTACGTAAGCCAAAAATGAATCGTATACAATTGTCTAGAATAACTTGAATAACGTTTTTAGTGAAATTGTCTAAACAAGTATAGTATACGATATTACAATAATTTAGTATAGATATGACCAATGCTTCACATAGTTTTTTACGCATCTTAAAATTTAGTAAATACCTGTTTGCTATAAGAGTGCGCAGCCGTAGGTAGGTTTTCTGAGATAGACTTTTAACACGTTCAATAAACCTTAATTTTGTATCAAAAACAACACCAAGAATTTTTGCAGAATCAGAAAATTTCAAGATTTGGTTATTTATCTGAATGTTCAAGAGCTGTGTTACATTGTATGTTTTTCTTTGTGCGCAAAATATTAACATTTTAGATTTTTGTGGATTAAAGAGTATTTAATTAATTTATTAACATCGTTTTGTAAAATTTGAGTAGTATTATTGACATTATCTGGGTTAAAATAATGAAGCAATTGCGTATCGTCTGCAAATGACTGGACATGAGAATTATCAATACTTTTGCTTAGGTCGAACGTATATATGAGGAACAGAAGCGGCCCCAATACAGAGCCCTGAGGTTCGCCTGAGGAAATTATTGTCACTTGAGACATTTCTTGATTGAGAAAAACACACTGAGTTCTTTGATGAAGGTAACTGTCGAAAAATGAAAGGGATACACTGTCAAGACCTATGTAATTTAATTTAGCAAGTAATAATTTATGATTGATGCTGTCAAAGGCTTTCGAATAGTCTATAGAAATTAAGGCTAGTGCCATTTTCTTATCTAAGGCACTTAAAATATTGTCTTGCAGATTAAGTAGGGCAGATGTTGTACTATAATTTTTTCTAAATCCGGATTGAGTGTCGGGAAGTATAAAGAATTTTTCTAGGTAAGCGGTCAATTGGAACTTCATAATTTTTTCTAAACTTTTGGATAAAATTGGTAATAAACTGATAGGTCTGAGATCATTATACTCAGTGGGTTTCATTTTTTTAGGAACTGGAATAATTATAGCTTGTTTCCATGTGTTTGGAAGTAGCCTTTTTATATAAGTTATTTTTTGTTAAATAATTAAAAAATTGTCTGTACAACTAATTGTATACAGTACCGCATCGGCATCATTAGCACGGTCGTTTGACAGAGTACGAAAGCAGGGCAAAATAACCTGTATTAGAGGTACGAAGATAATGAAAATATAACTAATCCGTTATGTTTGTCTGGCCAAGTCAAACCACATATGTATTTAATACTCATCTTTATCGTACGACGTTTCGGTCCGAACGGTGACCTTTTTCAAGTAACAATTGACAATTTTGACAATATATTTTTTTATCTGTCTTTCAGGTCACACTTTGTTATTTCTTTCATCTCCAGTGTTTTACTACAATAGTTTATGAGGAAATGATTTATATTGGATAATTTTGGTAAGGCATTTGAGATATCTGTATACAACTACATCTATCCTTTAACTTCGCATCTGATCGCTCTACTTTTTATAACTTAACTGAAATCACCCAGGAAATTGCAGAGGTCTTAGGTAATAGGGGTCTATATAGATTTCTCAAAGGCCTTCGATAAGATTAGTCACCAAAGAATCATAGGTAAACTTCAGCATTTTGGTTTTAGTAATCATTTATTAGATTTCATTTCTTCTTACTTGCATGATAGAAATCAGTACGTTTCTTACAATGGTTTCAAATCTTCACCTTACGCAGCCTCATCCGGTGTACCGCAGCGATCAAATTTAGGCCCTCTTCTCTTTCTTTATTTTATCAATGACCTCCCAAACTGCTTAACCTGTCCATCTCTATTGTTTGCCGATGATTTAAAAATATACGCTCAGATTAACAGCATTGATGACGGTCCTTGCAAGCTGACCTGAATCATATATTTGAATGGTATTCAACTAATAAATTATTTTTGAATGTTAGCAAATGCAAAACCTGTTCTTTTACCAGGGAAACGAATCCAATAGTTTTTGATTACACACTGGAAGGTGTCAGTTTGTTGCGCTGTTCAGAAGTAAGAGATCAACTTGTGTTGTTTGATGTTAAATTAGAATTTACGGGTCATATTAGTACAATAGTATCATCCGCTATAAAAAGTCTCGGTTTTTTATAGGAAACTGTAAATCGTTTGGCAGTGAAACGGCACTGAAGGTTTTATACTGCACCTTGGTGCATTCTAAGCTGGAATATGCATCAAGTGTATGGCATCCATATTACCAAATCTATACTCATGAAATTGAAAGTGTACAGAGGAGATTTCTTAAATACTTGACTTTCAAATTAGATGGTGTTTATCCCAATGGTGGGACTCCCCAATCAGCGATGTTGCTCAGATTTGAAATGCATCCTCTTGCGCTGAGAAGAGCTTGTAATAGTTTAAATTCGTTTAAAAACTCGTACATAAAGATGTTGATTCTTCAGCTTTATTAGCTAAAATTGAATTTTATATACCGTCCCGCATTTCGCGAAGATTTCTCGCTTTTTACTTAAAAACACTGAATTCTAATGTTATGATTAAGTCATCCGTGTACTTTATGTGCTCATGATAAATTCAAAGATATATTAGCTGTATTCAGCGACTACTATTATTCAATTTATAGCATTTAAGACATGTAGGTGTAGCTATTCATTTTTTTCTTTCATTTTTTTTTCAAAAACTGGGCGAGCTATGATTTAGTTAAAAATACTGTAACGTCAAATTGTATTCAATTACTTTGTCCTTTAAATGCATGTATCTGTTGGGCAATAAATATATTATGATTATTATTATTATTTTTATTATTATTATTATTATAAGACACAACAAACCATAAGAAAAAACCTCATGGCCCATTAGTTAGGTTGGATAATATCATTCAGATCTTTCCTTCAACAATATTCAACCAAATTGAACAGAAGAACTAGAAAGACAACTGTTAATGCCTATATAAAATTAAACAACAATCGTCTTTCCAGTTTTTTGTGGACTATGATCAAATTTATAAATAATAAATAGTATTCTCCACACCGACTAATTAATGAGTTTTTGGCTTCCAGGGTTTTTCTTATGATTTATTACTGGAACCCAAATGTGCAGGTGTTTTACTTCGACATCTCAAGGGCAAACTGTTGTGTCTTATATTACTTTCTCACAAGACAAACAACATGGTTATCTTCTAATGTGAAAATACTGTTTGCATTTCAGATCCATAAGCAATGCACATGCAGGATTTGTAGTCGCCTATTGCATAACAATCAACCGGTATGTTGCGACAATAGTTCTGGGTGGGTTTTCGCGTTTTCAGAGAACATTTGGTGTCTTTGGAACTATGGACGAGGGTGATGTATCTGGTACATTAAACGACAGATAACCTCAGGCTCGCTTGTCGCTTTGGAGGGCTGGCTATCGTTTGGGAACGGAATACCTACCCAGCGCTGTCCTAAGATTTACTGGTTTGGCGGGGTGTCATTGTAAAATCGCAACCTCAGCGTATTAGAGGACCGTTCAGACTATTGCGGTAACACACTGTATAGAAATGTGTAAATAAAAGAAAAAAATAAAGTGTTACCTGGAAGTCAGATAAACCAATTGTACTCGAAAAAGGTCAACGTTGGGACCGAAACGTCGTACAATAAAGACGAATTTTAAACATACATGTGGTTTGATTCGGATAGACAGACGTAAGGAACTATCAGCGTAAACACCACATGATAAGTTTCAAATATTACACAAAAAATATGACTGTCACAGTGGCCGATTCTGGTCGAAGATTTCACTAATATTTTCACAAAATTTCTGTTAAGTTCCAACTATAAAGACTGATTCTAGGCATAAAATCGTAGTTACTGGTTATAATCTCAGCTTTAGCCTTCAGAAAATGTATTAGTTTTCAGTCACAAAGGCCTCTTGGAACTTCAAATCATATATAACTATAACTTAGTTTATCAAAGTATTGCTCAAGTCAATTTGCCTCAAAGCTACTGCGTATGGATATCCGTGGTATATACTAGGTTTTGAAAATTATTCCCCTAACCAATCTTCCACTGCTATAGAGATACAGTAACATCTCACCTATTTATGTATATTCAGCTTTATATCAACACTGGACGTCAGCCCTCGGCTATTGTACAAGCCACAAGAAAATCACTAGCTTAACAAAACTTAGCAAGATCAATTTTTTATATTCAAACAATTCGATATAATTAAGCCTTTCAGAGGGGAGAATTGTGGACTTATTTCCGATATATTTTTCTCACCTCAATATAATATATAACAGGGTGACTCATTTATAGTGGTCAAGTTTTTATAAGGAACGTCGTAATAAATCATTTCATACGGATAAATAAGTATACATTCGAAAGCAATAGCCTGCGAGAAAGTTTTTTTGAATTTCCAGATAATTCCCGAATTCATCAAGAAATATCTTTCAATCGTTGAAAATTATGTCACCAAAAAGAGTGAATTGTGGTTTGGATATTATAGTAAAGATACTTTATTAGCCTTGGCAGTATGGACACATGATAGTGACAGAAAAGTTGCCAAATATGTTTTCCTAGTTAAGGCTTTCTGATTCCACTACTTGCTTTATGAATCGCAGGGGCTTACCCATTACGGTTCTGTCCATAGAATACACATTCCGTTTCAAATGTCAAATCAATAATTGATATTCTGGGATAATAAAGAGACCACATATCTGATAGGCCACCGTCCTGTGTTATGCCAACTGCTTGTTACTATACTTCCAAGTGAAAATGCAAATAATGGTCCATTCCCACTGAGGCGAAGCGGACCGAAGAGAACAGAAGCGGAATGTTCCGGCTGGGCTCTTTTAAGCATAAACAAATGAGAGGGCGCGAACTGCAACGATGCAAAGCGAAGTTTGTTTTAAAAATATGCGATTCTAATGGAGAGAGGAAGTTAGGTGTGAATGATTAAATTT
Source organism: Acanthoscelides obtectus (assembly GCA_963669975.1). Lineage (NCBI taxonomy): Eukaryota > Metazoa > Arthropoda > Insecta > Coleoptera > Chrysomelidae > Acanthoscelides > Acanthoscelides obtectus. The sequence goes on from CAVLJG010000008.1 coordinate 22,517,266, forward strand.
CTTGAATGTCGGTCACATTCTGCTTCTCGCCCTTGTGTCCTTTCCATAAGGTTTTGTGCTTTAAACATGAAACCAACGATTTCGATTCATGATCTTGAATGGAAACCACCGGAATTGATTCCAGCGACATGATCGGATTATATTGTTGAAAAGAACGAACTCGACCCGCAGGCAACCAGCCAGCGTCAGCCACGTAAAATTTGTGACTGTTCGTTCTCACTATATTTTTTAATCGGTAGCCTGTGTCTAAAACAGGGGTCTGCTATTTCCTATACGTGATTGTTCTCAATTTCGTTATGCATTAAGATCAAATTTTGACCTTGCGCTGCCTCAACATAGATCATGTTTGACATGCAAGATCATATCTGTTATGCCTTTGATGGATAGCTGAATATTTATTTTATTTTGATTTTCTTTTTGATTTGTACAAAGTACAAACGACTTCCATGGCATGCTTGCATCATATTGCTTCCATACCTGTCATGCGATTCAGTGCTATGGTTCTGAAAAACATTTAATTTTTTTGGAGGAGAATAATTCTTTTGGCCTACTGATTTTAGAGGTTTTTCTAAAATAAAATAAAATGTTGGCCTATTATAAATGGACCGTCCGGTATATCGCGCGAATAGGTAGTGATTGTTGTTTAAATTTGTAATGATGAGCTTTGTTTTAGACTATTTTCAGGCGTCGAGTCATTATGTCTGAATATTTAAAGTAAATCTTTAGTGTAAATATTAATATAAAAGTTTTATAACTACCATATAATAACTGTTACACCTAGCATATACCAAAAATGAAGTGAATAAGGATACTCTTTGTTGGGTATTATCAAAAATTTATTTATTTATCAATGGAATGTGAAATTAAGTGTGATGATGTGGCAGACTTTCGATTCATTTTACTTCTCACGACTACGGCAAACAAGTATTGTAATCGCGAAAAATTTTGAATATAAGATATTGCGTTTTTGGGATATTACATAACATGTACGTCTGTCGGTCGGTTGGTCTGTTTGCAAATCCTTGGTCCCTCTATAACTTGGAAATTTCTGCTCGAATTTGGATTAAATTTACATATAAGATTACTAGTGTGTGTAGGGGGCGGGGGAGAGTGTGTAGCAATTTTTTGCCGTGAGTATATTCATACGGGTTGAATCTTAGTAATTCTTTGCACCTATTAAAGATATTTGGAAAAATATTTGGTGGTAGAGCCAAGGGACTTCTAAAAGCAGATAGTCGGCATGGTGGTGTATGAGCATTATACTTGGAGTGTAATATATATTAAATGACATAGAAAATCCAACACCGACTAGGAGTGCTGTAATTTTGAGCATACTTTTACAAGTCTTACGTCTACTGATAAATAGAAATTGATTGAAATTTTAACTAGAAATTTGGCAAAATTTCTGAGATATCCCACCTTAATGTTAATAATGTGTTAAAGGTGATTGTATTCCGGGCCATCTGAATTTGTTTTCATAGAGCCTTCAATGTTCGCGGAGGGTGCGGTGAATTTTGCAACCTTCTTCCAATCATGTCCCATACATGTTCGATGGAGGAAAGATCTGGAGATCGAGGAGGCCACTGGAGCAGATATACTCCGGACGCTTCTAAAAAGTCCAAACTAACACGTGCGACATGCGGTCGTGCATTGTCCTGCTGAAAAAGTGGATCTTGCAACGTTTTCAAAAAAGGAAGCAGTGATTGTTAAACGTGGATATAGCTCTGGGTTGTCATGCTACCTCGAACACTCAACACTAATCGTGACTTGCTGCCATAAGCAATGGCACCCCATACCATAACACCCACAGTGGAATGAATCTGGATTACTGGACCATGTCTCCTTTTTACTCCTGCACGATCATCATGTGTGCCTAAGCAGAATCTGGGTTTATCGCTGAACACGACTAAGTTCCATTCCATATTCCATTCAAGTCTCTTCCTACTCCATACCAATATTTGCCGGCGATGCTTTGGGGTCAAAGGTAGAGTACCCCGAGTAGTTATCAAGCCAGATTTTTTTGAAAACCTCTCGCCTCTCCCAAAGGTGGAGGGTTTCTCTCTCAAAATAAAAGGTAGACTGATGACACAATTTTGCCATTCACATAAGACTGAGCAAATGTACCTCCTTCAACAGCTTCAAGTTTCAAACAGTTTGTACTATTAATTATTCATATCTATTTCGGATGACAAGGGGTCTGCATAATTTAAACAATCTAGTGTCTTGTAATGTGGAGGGAAGTGCAATTTCCTTAAGTGCTATTCCGAGTCCCTTTGTCGCTTGAACATTCCCATACCTCATGCTAATGTCAAACGCTTTAGTACGTTATTATTTTGAAATGCGGTAAATCAAAATCCAGAAAGAGGATGTTTCTTTAGCTTTCTATGAACTATAAACAGCAAAGGAGTCACGTAAATTGTCTCCGTAGTTCCCACATACTCGAAATATTTAAATAATCAATAATAACGTTTTGATTGGATCTCCCAGCTATTGAGGAATTCTGAAATTTGTTGAATCATCTGTTGAATCAAAGTTCTGAAATCTAGTAGACTTTTCATAACTTCTGCTTCCCTATACCTACTATGCAATTTTTCTAATATACAATGGTAATGAACATAGGTTGAATTCAAAAAATGGCGTCTAGTAAGTTGACTCTGCACTTCTCACGTAACGCTGTCAACAGTTCATAAAGGATGATGTTCGGGACAAGTTAACCCTTCAGACGCAAAAATTGTCTACGAAAATGTACAACGAAAAAATTAAATGGATCAAGTCAGTGAAACATACCCATACAATTAGTCTATGACATCCACCCAGGTGATAATGCTGCGATTTAGAAATATTTCCTCTGCCCTACCGACAGTATCGACCATCCGGCAACGTTGCTGAACCACGCCAGGTGGCCATGAGCTTGTGCCAAGAGTGAGCGGTCAGCGTTTTGTGCACTTAAGTATAAGCTCGTTAGGTTACCCAGCGATCGATCTTTTGGAAATACTTCTACATACTTCTAAGTTTCAAGGGAAAAGGTATGGGGAAATCTATGTTGTGTGAAATATGTATTAATGGGACGTAGAATTACTGGGGCTGAGAGCGTATCAATATACCACTGGCAAAAATTGAACCCCTATGAAAAATTTTCCTGAAAACAAAGAAGGGTCTCTGAAAAGTCAAAAAACGTCTAAGCGATTATTACTTTTTCGGTTTTTTTTGTATATACTTCTGCCGCCACTGGATCGATTTTCAGAAACTACAATGCTCTTTTGTCTTTGGCATAGTAGTGTCAAGATTTCGTTATCTTCGGAGCGGTACTTTCCATGTTTTACAATTTACAATTCTTGGTGCTCCATTATTTGACGAAGTTTTCCAGCTACAAACCTCAAAATTAGTTTTCTTCGAGCATTAGAAAATATATTTTTTCAGTCCCTTGATTGCATTGACAAAAAGACCTGTGGCGTGCTTAGTTAAACTTCGAAATACCAAGTTGAAATTTGGTGTAATGAATGCAGATGAAGTCCCTTAAGACTTACCGTCGATTCACAGTTCCGTCTAAATCAGTCAAGTGATTCAGGAGAAATTAGAAATAGTATTAAAAGAAATTAGCTTCAACATCTTGTATCTCAGTAACGAAGCCGTAAAATACCTAAACTTTTCTGATGAATGTTATGGTATATTATGAGCCTAAATGACCATCAACATAATAAATGAAATTTGATAAAATAAGAATCAATTGCATTTCAAAAAGCATACAAAATTAATATATACTCGTAGACTTTTTAATATATATTATCTTAAAAGTCTCAAATGTCCCAGCTTTCCTGGCCTCCGAGGTTCTCGTGTTTCCAGCCTAACCTACACTATACATGTAGGCCTTTTCACGGTTTTTGGTGGCGCCCAGTAAAACTGCAGTAATTACTCTCATGCACCCATCTTGTGTAATCTCAAAGACATCCGTTCTATATTTTTGTATCTCCACCTTGAACATTTTTCGTCTTCCACGTGCATGCTTATCACTGTCAGTATAACAGTTTGTTTATCGTGGGAGTGTGGTTTGTGTTTACCCATGTTGATCTTCGATTTAAAATACAGCAATACCTGAAGATACAACTGCAATGTCGACAGTCTGTATTAAGAGGTATTTTCGGAAAGTGACTGAAAACAGTCTTCTATTATCCAATTGATGTGTGCAATTTTTTCCCTTAGGGTAGTTATTTCGTGTGGCAATGTGACCTAACCACCAAAAACCGTGAAAATAGGTATGTTTGCAACTCATCTATTATTAATTAAACTTTGAAGGGAAATACGTTTCCTTAGGACTATTTTTTTAAACATTTTTCAATGGACGTTGGCATTTTTCAAAAATCAGTCACTGGATTTTGCCATTTTTTTAGTCGTTCTTTATCAGGACTTTGCAAAACAGATAAAATTTCTGAACAAGACACCTCAAAATTTATACGAGTCTGTATTCATATTTTCTTAAATCCGTGGTCATTCGGTTTCGCTGTTTTGTCCGTAAACTATTCAGCAAGCTAAATATTTTTTCACAAAAGATGTTGCTTGATGGAATACGGAGTCCGGAGACGAGACGCAAAATTCCCGGACATTCCCGGATCTCTCGGCGATCTGGCAAGCAATAAGTATACAGTGCTTTTCTTTAATGTCCCCCTCCCCTTTCATTTTTTGAACGGATCAATTCAAAAAATCAAAACTTGAGGTGATGAAATTGATGCGCGGATACCATATTTTAGAGGCGCCATCTTGGGAAAAAATTATATGAAAACGGGGGCCTTGTGGCACATCTTTTTTAAACTCCTGACGAGTACTTTATATCCCTAGAATATAAAGTCAATACCTTTACCTACTACAAAATGGTGCTATATTTAATAATTACTTGAACACAAACCCACTAACATGCATATCTCTACAAATAATTGTAATTCCCTGCCATATCCACAGCAACAGCAACTTGTTTTGTTATTTTTTGTTGACGGGGTCAAGAATATCAGTACGAAAACAAACATCATTGTACAGTTAAAATACTCTTATTTAGTTTTCGGTTCTAGTGCTAGATACTGTTATATTTTTAAAATTGTCAATTCTCGTCCACTGGAAGAAAAAATCGAAGTGATTTTTATTTATGGTGCGACGCGTAACTTTCACGAGACCCAAAGGAGTTTTAATGATCGTTTCCCGAATCGTCCTATCTGTAGAAAATATTTCTATATCTAAATTTACAGCTACTGGTGGTCATCCATCCAACCATCCCGGAAGAAAAGCAAGTTCACATAATTGGTGAGATCATAGTAAATCCCTAACAGTCTACTTCCTCCATCGCGAATGTATGTGAGGTTTATCCTTCTACTGTATGGAGACTTTTGAAAAAGAATAACTATCACCCATACAAAATTCAAATGGTATATCAGCTAACTGAAGATGAGCCTGATCGAAGAATAGAATTCTGCGAGACTATGACGGAAACCATTGCACGGCATCCTAACTATATCCAAAATATTTGTTTTAGTGATGAATGTACATGTTTTCTCAAGGGTAATGTGCATAGACAAAATTGTCGTTATTGGAGTGACACCACGTCTTCCGGGAAACTCATACTCAATATCCACAAAAAATTAACGGTGGTCTGGGAGATTTGGGAAATCATATTGTGGGACCTCTATTCATCGAACAAACTTTAACCGGGGAACTGTATTTGGATATGCTGGAAAATACTATTGACCCTCCAATCACCGAAATCGTCGAAGCGAATCGTAATGAATTCGATACTGATATTGTATTCCAGCAAAATGGTGCTCCACCACACTACTCCAGACAAGTTAGGAATTATTTAGATAACAGTTTCCCCGGTCGTTGGATTGGCCGTCGAGGTCCTGTGGAATGGCCAGCTCGCTCGCCGGATTTGACACCTTCAGACTTTTTTTATGGGGCTATTTGAAGCAAAAGGTGTACGAATATATACGGCTGAGAATAACAAATATTTGTAGAAATATCGATGTTACTATGTTTGAAAATGAAAAGCACTGTATGTGTGGAAGAAACTGCAAAAAATGAGCAAGGCAATATCTACCTGCGGCTCCAGAACCTCTTCTTCACATCGCAACTCACATCTCCCTCCTCTCCATCCGTGGGCTGTTGCGCGCCTTCCCAGCATCCCGAGTATTCAACAAGTCCTGAACGCGCTGGCTGTGCGGAGATCCCGATCGTCCGATCCTCTCCTCCCTATAAAACACGCTCGTCCTTCTCCCGATCCGCACTCCCGCGAACGCGTTACGTTGCCGCCAACTACCAAACGACCAACCGCCCCCAAAGCAACAGCGGTCGTCCGTCGGTCGGTCTTCGCGTCCCTTCATCACCCTCTTGCAACCAGCTGTCACTATGTCTTCAGGGATCCAGGAGGTGTTACTGCTGCTGCTGGGTATCACCGGATTCGCGATGACCGCGCCGTCCACTGGTGGCAAGATTGAGCAAGCACAGAATAGTCACCATCTGGTGAGTTGGTTAAGCCCGTATTCATGTTTTCCGGTTAAATAGTGTTTGAACAGATTTCAAATCGGAAACTAAGATTTATGACTTCATGGCAACACAATGTCGTCATTGCTATATGGATGTTGAACATGCTAAAGTCAGTAGAATGAGGAACATAATACAACTATATTAGAATGAATACTAGAAGCCGTACTTGTCCATAAAGCAGCGAATGCGGCATTATGGAGAAGTGTCCAAAGATAGTTTCCAGTGGTACGGCAGGAATATTGCTATGACTTTTCCCCTGTTTCGCCTATCCCCCTTATAACCTAACAGTACCCATTGATATTTAGTCCTTATGTCTACGTGATGGTCCTAGTATAAAAATAGTTATTTATTATACAAGGGAAAAAAGCACTAGATTTTAAAATCTAGTATTTTTCCGGTGTATAATACACATTTTTTTTCTGTGACGGGAAAAACAATGATTTAATATTGAAAAATTATATTATTACAATATTTAAGTCAGAAAATTATCGATGTAAAATTTGAATTTTGAAATTAGTCAATTTAATTTTGTGATTTGATTTAAAAGTTGTGAACTTATTGGATGTTTAGAAATTATCGTTGATACTATAAAGTAAAAAATGTCTGATTCCAAGTTTTCTTTGGCTCCACCAGGATTAGTAGAAATAGCCAATGTAGAGTAACATTATTGCCAGCTAAATCGTGGAAAATTGACGAAACCTCGTATTCAAGATTCACGGAATGGAAGATGAAAAAAAATATACAGTTCTTTGTCGGAGATGGTGTTATTGGCTTATTTTTCGGAATTGGCACAACAACAAAAGCCACAGTGTGGTCGAATTATTTAATGATTAAAAGTATGTTACGATCCAATGATAATGTAGACATTTCAAAATATTTCAAACTAATTACATTTTTGAAAAAAAATGGGAAAGGTTACAAGCCCAAGAAAGCTGCGATTTTTACGAGTACACAAATTAGTGATTTTTTAAATAATGCTACCGATGAAGTTTGTTTGATGGCCAAGGTTGTTGTTGTATTTGGGATTGCAAGAGCTTGTCGAATTTGTGAAATCAGCCAGGTAACATTATATAATATTGAAGATTCGGGAACGTTATTAATTGTGAAACTTGAGGAAACAAAGAATGATGTAAATAGGAGATTTGCAGTTACTGAAAAATATATTAAATTTTACCGAATGTTCATAGCCCTTCGTCCAGCAGTAGCAAAGGATCGCTGCCTGTTTTATGCATATCACAATGGAAGATGTATCAATCAGGTTGTGGCTAAAAACCTGTTTCATAAGGTTCTCGACACAGTGGCTAATTTTCTTTAACGTGAAAATGTTAACCCATATACGGGTCATTCATTTCGAAGATTGTCTGCTATACTTTTAGTTGAATCTAGGGGAGACTTGATGACACTAAAGAAACATGTCAGCTGAATGTCGTCAACGATCGCTGAAGGGTATATCGATGAATTGGTACTGAACGTGTGGTATTGCTGAAATAACATCAGACTTGCGACCAAGTACATCAACGGGAGTTGTGATGGCAGAAAAACATATAATTATTACAATATTTAAGTCAAATTATCGACGTGAAATTTGAATTTCGAAATTAGTAGGCTATGTTGTACTTATAGCGACAATTAGACCTGCGATGCTAAGGAAACTTTTAACGTAATCAATTAGCTGTCAATTCAATTTTGTGATTTGATTTAAAAAATTGTAAACTTAGTGATTGTTTAGAAGTTATTTTTAATACTAGAAAGTAAAAAATGTCGGATTGAGAGTTTTCTTTGGAAATGTAACTTTATTGTATAATAAAATATTCTGAAATTAAATATCCTTTGCTTATGTGTTTGTACAATATCCGAGAAAAGTACTCATTTTTTCCAAGGAAAAAAGAAATTTTATATAAAGTGACATTTTTTTACCTGTCAACAGAGATAAAATGTCAAACTTTTTTCTCGTCACAGAAAAAAATATATATTATGTACACCTAAGCTTATTTCTCTCTAACATACCTTTTTTTACTGAAAATGCGTCATTAAAGGTAGATGCGTCTTCTGGGTACGCACCTCGTAAGTCAATACATAATTTCCCCTCCAAAAAAAACCGTGTAATCGACGAGCAAGTCCGGGTCGAAAATGGGTTTTACGTGCCCTACTCGACTGTGGGTACTTATTTTATATTTGCTTTGCATATTCAAAAATCTTCTTGTATTCGACTTCTCATTTGTATTACTAGGAAAATCGTATAAATATTAGAATGTTTTAAATAGAAATTGGATACCGCACCTATTTTGCAAAATCAATTTGCTGAAAAACCATATTTTACTGACATGAAGTGAAATAAGCAAAGCCTATAGCCGGTTAATGAATAAGGTTGAACGTAACATGCAAAAGTTAAAACATGTAATATATTAATAAGTCAACATTTGGGTGCAATTTTCAATAAGCCATAAAACTATGAATGACGTGATGTTGCTGAAGTTTTACGAGCGTTTTTCAATATTATTATTTATAAACTGCGAAGGCTATTTGCTGCAAAACTAGTAAGGGTGGTGTTTATTACCACGGGCTAAAATTCTTAAACCTATTTCCAAATCAAATAGAATCTCTCGATGTTGAACAACTTTTCAATACTATGGAATGCTTCCTATTATTTGAACGTTTTTCTGACGTCGAAGACTCCGTTAACTTCAATTTTCTTCAGCCTGGCATAATTTTTATTGTAATTAGTCTCCCTTATAATTGTTTTAACCAACTATTGTTCATCTAATTTTTAACTTTGGCTTTACCTTTTATTACCACTTTGTGTTTGATGTTTGTCTGATTTATTGTTAACTATTTTTACTTACTATTTTTTGAAAATAGTGAAAGAGTATTGGAATTTTATGATAGAACATGCACCATTATTCAAATACAGATTGTCATGTGTGCACATTCACCGTTATTGCATTGCACTACTACTACAGAATAGCCTTACCAGAAGTTTCACTCCCACAAAATTACTGCCTACAGAGATGCGGCGGTGCTACGGTGGGTGCTGCCGGCTGATATGGGAAGAGGGACCGTTACCAGATGGACTAATTGTATGGGTCTCTTTGAGTTACTTGATCCGTTTAACTTATCTATTGCACATGTTCGTAACACATTTCTTGTCAGACGGTTCAGCTTCATCCTTTATGAACTGCTGACGGTGTTGCCTAGGGAGTGTAGAGTCTACCACCTGGCACCGTTTTTTAAAAATGTACCTGTTTTATTCATATCAACTTGGTTCTCTGTGGCTCCTAAAGAACTCGTCCTACAGCAAAAACTAAACAGCAACTATGGAGTGATCGATTCTGATGATAGATGGTGCTTTGCGCTGTCTTATTCCGATAGACCGTATCTCTGAGATAGAGGATAGTTGCAATGCTTTCGTTCGTTGTCCTAGAGATGAGAAATCCAGCCTAGACCATGCTGATGAATAGCCAAGAAGCACAAAACAGCTGTGTATGGTTTTCTGTCTTTTGGTCGGGAGGATGAAAGCATCATGTTTAGTATATTCAATGGCAAGTAGACCACATCTACCATCAGCCACCTAGTGGTCACATGGTAACTGGGCTATTAAATGTGAACTGAGATCTTTTACAGTTCCAACTAATAGCAGCTATGCGCTCTCCGCAACGATCGATTTTGCTGATAGATGGCGCTTTGTGCTGTCTTATTTCTACAGAGACAATGTTAAAAATTTGTTGTGAATTTAATTTATATTATTAATTAAAAAGAATTATAAAAATATTATTAATAGTTTACGAGATCCATGCGAAAACCTGAAACATGGGCCTTTCCGACTATCCTTCACCGCTGGCTCACCTCCCACACTTAGAGGACTTTCAGTATGTTTATCTGGACACCTCAAGAAATAGCTCTACGAATTTTCAGAACTACACGTCTTAATTTCACCAGGCTAAATTTTCATAACAAATCACAATAATAGCTGAAAATCTGCTCAACTTATTCCATGTTAAAAAATAAAATGATTCAAATGAAAGCAACTGTAAATACGTAACTGTTTTTAAATCCTTATTTCAAATGAAGTCTTTCATTATTGGAACACAACTCCAACATAGTCGATGAGTATTTTATTTTTTTATTACCAGTACCGTACACATGTCAGAAAAAGATATGATCTGGTGTATTCGTATATGTTAATTAAAACGTTGCTCCCAATTGGCTAACTACGTATATCTTTTTCACATTATTCAGGGTCTTTTTAAAGTTGAGTCATTTATTTTAACAGCTTGTAGAACTCGTCAAACGAAGTTGATATACAAAAAATCACCTATATAAAAGTTGCATAATAAGCGAGTTACTTTAGATTAATTATTATTATTACAAAAATTTAAACATTTAAAAAAAATCATTATCAAGTTTTGATGCAATATTGCATTTGAACCAAGTTCACAACATATGAGGAACGCAGTCAAGCGTACAAAAAAACACTTTAACATAAATCTATTTTTGATTGAATATTCGTCTTCAGCTGAATGTTATGTTAAAAGCCGGACATGGCGACACCTTCATGCAAAAAATTGACCTTCGGTCACACCCTAAGTAGTAGTAGGCGAAGTCTGGCTACTAGGCCACATTTAGACTACTCCATGAGTCATTTACTGATAAATGATAGAATAAACCAGCTCCAGCGATTAAATGTACCTGTTAATATTTCTCAGCGTCGTGACATAGACAACACAACATCCATAGCAAGGAACAAGGAACTTCCGAGGCGAGATTCGAACCCGGGACCCCGGAGTTGCTAGCTCAACGCGCTGACCACCGAGCTGCCGAAGCTCCCGGTCAGACCCTAATATAATGACGGCAAGGATTCAGAGCAGGTATTTGTCATTACAGTGTTTCATAGACAAGAAATATACCCAGCACACTGCTCATTCATGGATACATTCATAAATTCATACCACATAAAGTGAATAAAGATCTTTTCGCAGAGACTCTATGTAATAATACATCATTCCGTAACTCTCGCACTGCTTTTCGACTTCGCACGTATTCGTTAAGCTCCCATATGTGACCTTTGAGCTCCATTTCTCTACACGACGACAAATATTATTTACAGTCACACCCCACTAACAAGCTACTAATTTCATGTCTGAACAATTCAGCCACTTAATGAATGCTCCTCTGATGGTTTCGTTAGTTAATTATGTGACACTATCATAATCACGGTAATTGGCCTTTCGGGCTGTTATTTCTACTGTGATATACTTCATTAAATAGGACAATAGGAATGCTACTAGTTGAAAAATTAAATCGTGAAAAAAAGTACTGAAGATATCCTTTAAGCACAGAGTGACTGCTTGGAATTTTGCATTCAATTGTTATTTTTATTCACTGCATGCACCTACTTAGAAAAGATGACAGCCACTGGAAGCAAGTTCTTTACAAGCTTTACTATAGTATCTTTTGTTTTCTATTTCCAAAAAATAGATAAGTTTACCTATTGTGTTGCTTTCAAATGGCAGAAGGTATTTCGCTGACGACTAAGTAGTGCTGAGTATAAAGAAGTTAGTATGAAATCTGTATCGAACATTATTTCGCAAGAAATGGGCACAAGTCTATTAGTATATTAGCCACGTCTTCCTAGACGATGTTATAGCAACTAAGAGTTGTCTAGTTTCATAGTTTTCTAAAAATGGTTACATGTTTTATTTTTTGATGTACTTAAAAAAATACCCGTCAGTTTCTCGGATGCATAAAAAATAATGCTTCAAGCTCCCATGAAAAAATACTTCGTACTTCCATACGGAGTTTTAAGCCCTCAAACGATTTCACTGAACTGCTATAGTTAACACTTTTTATAAAAACTGCTCACAATTGATATTCCTGGATCCAATAATAAAATCTTGTTTGATTTCGAGCAGCTATATAGAAAAATAGTGTCATTGTTACTATCGATTTAAGCTGAACCAACTCTACAAAAATTTGTACAAAAATCTAAAACTTGCTTTACTGATCTGGAATATCCTGTTTTTTTTTTCGTGTCACTGATTACTAATCTGTTATCAGAATTACGATAAATCCACAATGGCGAAACCAGTATATTGGATGCAGTATCATGATCGATGAAAGTGTACTGAAACAAGAGTATTTTTCTCAAGAACAGTTCAAAAGAAGGTCTATTTTTTCAAATTTATGGGTTTTAAAAACGTCGTTTTTGAGACAGATATCAACAAATTAGCAATTCTGCGTTAGTCTGTAATTGATCTGAATAACTTCTCATTTTTTTCTATGTCCCACCAATGGCAACTAGTAGGCACTAAAGGGATTCCAGTTGGGTTAGAGTATCACATGTCTTACAAGATAACAACACAATAAACCTTTCTCTTAGTCAGCAAACGAATAGAAGCTAAATTTTATTAGAGAAATTTTTTTTTCAAAATTGATTTAGTATGGTGTTTGAAGCAGTTTTTCTGTCCTGTCCTGTGCTAAATGTTTCTAAATAAAAAACCTATATAATATCAAATAACAAAATATACGGTTATTCCAATGCTACATGCCCTTTTAAATTTTGATAAATAACCCATCAAACAATAAAAAATAAACAAAGACTCTGTTATTACAATACATTAGAGACTGCGTGTTCAGCAAGGAATTAGGACTGGAATTGGAAAAGTTGAGAGTGCGTATGTTTACTTATGCACAGATCTGCCATTAGGGTTTGCTTTTGAATTTTTTTCATTTACATAAGCTACATCAGTTAATTAACTATATTTACATGAATAGTCAAATCTTATATATTGAATTACAATGATTCAAACAGAGCATTATACGAGGGGGTACCAAAAAAAAACGGAATTATTTTTTAAAAGCTATTTATTTTCAACTTTTTCACAAAGTAACCTTATCTCCTTCAAAATACTGTCCTCTATAACTAATACACTTGTCCCACCGGTGCTTAAAACAGTTTCACCAGCATTTTTACCAATTAGAAAGCAAAATTTCACAGCTGCCCGTAGCTCACTGAAGCTTGCATCAAAAAAACGAAACAAGCATGAAACAGCTCTAGCAAAAATAATGACTGCAGGGGAACGAAACAAGCCAGATCGACAACGTAGGTGGCACTGAACTGGTAATGAGTTGAACTGTCCGCCTCTAGGGGCAGAAATGTGTACTACACAAGCTCCGCCCACTGTAATGCTGTTCCGGTTATTTATGGTAGCTCCTCGTATTTTATCCTAGTGGGACATTTCATCATCACTAGCCTGCCTGTGTCTGCCTGCCATTAACTGACTTTAGGATTCAGTTCTTGTAACGTGGAAATCTTGTTCTCCCACTCTCTTCAAGTTTAATACTTAGTAATTTCGCGCATGTATCAAAGACAAAATTTGGGACATTGAGTAGCGATTTTACGTACTTTTAACGCCTGCATATCTGCTTGGACTTACAGATACCACGAGAGAAAGGTGAGTAAAAATAAGGCTAACTTTACTTAAATTCTCATAGCTGATATTTATATATACTTTGTAAAACACTTCAAAGTAATATCTAGCGCTGCCAGATACCCTCCCGTGGTCGGTAAATTCAGCCAGATACATTGAGGCAGCCAAAACGTAATGGAACTTTACTTAATGTCTCACGCTTGAACCGTAAAAATCTAGAAATATCCCAGCCTGTCTGAAGGAAAGAAAATACTATCAAAATTAAGCAGGCCATAAAGGCGTCCTACAATAATTGTAGTAACGACTGACGATACGACGCTTAGCCATGAGTTCGAGCGTGTGAGCAATAGTAGTAGTACACAAGAGGCGGGGTCTGGCAAGTAGGCCACCTTTGACCCCGAGTGTACCAACACGCAACTCTACAAGGTCAGGATGTCCAACCATCCCGCTTAATAAGCAACTTCACCATCAAACTCCATGCCCTTGCATATCTCAGCTTTTAGATTGCAATATTCGAGGCAATGGTCCATAAAGTAGAACGCTGCCTTGACTTCCTCCCATTACATGAGGCAGGTTGGATCTCTCCTCACTCTCAAAATGGGATCCCCACCAAAAGATTGAGCGATTTTTTACCCCTGTCCACTAGCCAGCGCCATCTCTCTCTCTCTATATATATGTACATCTATTCTTCTGGGCTGTGCTTACCTGGCGCCTGTTCATGCCCAGCCTATGCTCTGGACCGATGCAGGCACTTCTGTCCTCCAAAATAGCCAACTCTCTTCATATCTCTTACAGTTTCCGAGATCCAAGTGGTAAGGGAGACCTTCGGTATATTTGCTTGTAGTTACTTTTTGAAATCTCAGATCTTTATGCAATAAGACTTTATTCACTTAGCGTAGGTCGTGAAACAGGCAGAATCCTCAGGCATTTTATATGTGCGGAAAGTTGAAAGCGGGTCTGATTTGATTTCCAGTATTATCCTTTCCCGGTCCGTTTTTCTTAGACAAAGCAAAGAGGCATATGTTGTTGCAAATTCAGTTACTGAATGAAATTCCTGCTTTCAAATGAAAGAGACTGCGCTATATCGAGACAGCTTTCGGAAATACACATATAAATAAGATTATGTTATTAGGTTATGTTTTGTCTCAAATATCATCTTTGTATACGGAGCGTTAGGCTTCTAAGGTGTGTCTATGTATCGTACAAACAGATATTATTTTAATAAAATTCTAAAATACATCTACTATGCCAGGCAATAAAATCTTTTGGTAGTGATAGTGACTGCAGTATAGTTAGAACACACTTACCCACTCTATAATGGTACAAATCTTGGAAATGGTACTTTTGTTGGCTTAGTCATAGGGGCCCCAAAAATGTTAATTTGTTCAAGAAATGGATAATTTAAAAAGATGACATGGTCGGAAAGGTAAATATTATTGCATATCCTATATATCATATAAGAATTGCATTATTTTATCATATATTTTTCAGATAACGATCTACTATTTTTACATTGTTTCCTATTTGCCCAATAAAGGAATCACTTTTAGATGATGACCGCAGTGGAAAGGTTGATTTTCTCCAGGTTGCAAAGTCTGTAGATTAAGTAAAAAGGCAGATATATTTACAATTTTATATTATCTTCCTTAAAATAGCTTCCTTCTGAAGCGTCAGAGCGCTGGAGACGGTTCTTCCACTCGTGATACAAGTGCTGGAACTCTGATACTGGAATAGACTTCAGCCGTTTGAATGTTTCCCTCTATCCCAAAATGTGCTCCCTTGAGTGAGCTAAGGGAAGATCAAAAGTCACAACGACTCAAGTCAGGCGGATAAGGAGGTTGAGGAGCCAAAGAAATGTTTTAACTGGAAAACAACTCGAAGGCTTTTTGAAACCATTTTTGCCCAGATTTTTCTCATCCCCAATTCACTGGTCAAAATCTGATGAACGGTGGTATGAGTCAAATTCAACTCCTCCCCGATCATTCTGATGATCTGAACGCGCAAATCCCGCATTCTGTCGATATTTCCATCGGTTCTTGAAGATGAAGGCCTTCATCTTCTAGGCTCTCGCACTACTGAAAATGCCCCACGACACGGAAAAACCTGGTCTATTGACACAACACTATCTCCGCGAGCCTGCTGAAATTTAACAAGAGTTTCCATTACACTCTATCCCAGTCTGTAGCAAAATTTGAAAGCACATCTTTGTTCGAAATTGATGCCTCTCAGTTTTAGAACACAATAGAGAAAGCTGGTTCACAAAAAAATCTCTACGGACAACCAAATGAGTCGAGCGAGTTCAAACTTGTACTGAAGGCTGATCACATGTTCCCCGCCAAGCCTGGTGCCTCCAGTGTTGCCAGATCGGCCGCTGTATCATTTTCTCAAATATTTCGGGAGATAGCGACATACTATTTTTACATTATCAGTTCTTCAGCATTCCAAAAGAGTTGTGTGAAGCACTAAACCGTTTAATATATAGTAGTCCAGGGTACCTACCGTTGCATTTATCTCATTAATGTTGATGACATTTATATCCTACCGCTTTTATTTAATGTTAATACCTTGCCAAACGTTTTTAGCCGTGGTGATCGAAAGGTCGTCAGAAAAAGTAATTCTACAAAATATGTGGTTTTAATCATGGAGTGCTATCATCATGCAAACCACAGGATAAATTAAAAAAAAATATATGTGACAGTGTCTAGAGTTAAACTATCGCTTTGTTAAAGTATTAAAGAGTGCTCTTAAAATTATAGTACAGACTAGAGCACGGCAGTGTAGTGGTATGGTAATGTGTCTGATACGAGTAGAAATCCAGTTTTTATAATAAATACCAAACCTTTTGCAGTTTAAAAATCGGATTAACAAAGTTTCTTTGGGATCTTCATAGCAGCCTTGCATCTAGGCTTCTGCCTGCGCGGTTTCATAGGTGTAAAAAAATACAGATTAAATACAGCTACTGTTTATAGTGAATTGAATCTCAATTACTGTAAAGTGCTAGCCGATTGTTTATATTAGGCCCGTATCGTCAGTCGTCCCTAGAATTGTAGGGCGCGTTTATGGCCTCCTTGATTATCATACTCCTTTCTCTCCTTCAAAAATTTCTAGATTACGCTTGTCCCGTGTCAGCGTCAGCGCTCTCCTATTGTGAAGATGTTTTCTTTTTAAATTGTAGGAAATTTCAGGCTGATAAAACATGATATAACTCAAAAGCAAGCACAATTTGATGCAAATAGATGTTTGTGACATAACCTCAAAATAGAGTTCTGACACGGAGAAGCAGAAAACTATGGCCTCCTTGATTGTCATACTCTTTTCTCTCCTTCAAAAATTTCTAGATTACACTCGTCCCGTGTCAGCGCCAGCGCTCTCCTATTGTTAAGATATGTTTTCCTTTTAAATTGTAGGAAATTTCAGGCTGATAAAACATGATAAAACTCAAAAGCAAGCACAATTTGATACAAATAGATGTTTGTGACATAACCTCAAAATAGAGCGCTGACACGGGTAAGTAGAAAACTATGACAATCAAGGAGGCCATAAACGCGCCCTACAATTTTAGGGACGACTGACGATACGGGCCTTAGTCTTGGTTTTTAAACTGACACCTGTATGCCTATCAAAACAAGTTGTTAATCGTATATATAAATAATGACATCAAAAGAGTTCAAATAAAACAAAAAAAATCTACCTCGGGCCCAACAAGTTGAAGGGTGATAAATACAGGTTCCATGACTGTAAGTTTCTCCACAACTTTTATATTATTTTGTATTAAGTTGTCAGAAAGTGTACGGCAGTATGACTGTTTTACATTGATTGTACAAATAACAGTTATACAAAATATGTGGATCAAAATGTCATATACTTCACCCCTTTTCACCCTTGGCCCCCCAGGGTCATTCCCTTAAAAATTTCAAGGGGTACCGAGTAATAACTTGTTTTAAAAGTCTTTCAAATTCCTTTATTTTATCGTTTGATTTTTTAAAATCAATCGATTCGTTTTCAAGAAAATTAGAAAAATATACACGAAAATTTCACTTTTTATTTCAATAACTCAAAACGTCAGGGTTTGCCAAATCTACAATTCGTTTATAATTGAAAACGGAAACTACCAACATAAACAGCAATTCGGAATATTAGACGTGGCAACAACCAAGTAATAACCCGATTTTTTTCCGCATTTTTTCATCAACACGGATATCCTGGGCGAACCTTATTGTGTTAAGTGATTTGTTTCTTAGAGAGAGAAAGAATTTAATTTGCTGTCTTTATCTTTATGACAATCTTGGGATAGTGAAAGTTAATTTATTGATTCAGATTTTACTTCCAAAATGGTTTACACAATAGCCGAAAGAGTGGAAATGATTCTAATTTATGGTACCCAAAATCAATGTGTTCGGCAAACTGCCATCACGTTTAACACCGGACATGCGTAGGTATGTTCTGGGCCTTGTTACTAAATTTACTCGAACTGGATCTGTTGCAAATAAAAACAGGATCATCGGACAATTTTGGATGAAGCCGCTCAAGTTAAAGTTTTGGGTCATTTTGGAATAACTCCTAATACTTCATTACGCAAAATTGTTGTTGCGACTGGTATTTCATTCATATTTCATAAATGGTAGGATGGCTCATAATCAAAAACCTATTCAAATATTTATTTTTGTCATTTGTAAGACCACACATTTCTGTTTATTGTATGGAACTAGCTACTATTCAGAACTAGCGTGTATGATATTGTAGGATATACAAAGACATTTACTTTCCATACCAACACATCGAACAGTCAATTGCATAATTTTTATATAATGGATGTAATGGTGCAATGAAGGCGTGTTATATCTGTTATATCGATTACCCATGACAACCATCTAGATCAGATATATGCACAGCCTTAATAAAACCTGACGTCAATGCGTATTGCTTCAGAAAGCTATAATGGATGTGTGTTACCAATGTATACACAACACACCCACCTGTACATATCTACTTTTTTATTTATAACGTTTGTGTATGCACGTACACGCAAAGGGAATTCAAAATCCATTAGATGTGATACATATCATTTTACCAGGCTGCATATTGGAGAGTACTGGTATGCCTAAAAGCGTATATCAAATATTTAGGATCTGATGCATACCATTGAGTATTCACTTCCGTGCATTGGTGAAACACGTGATGCGTATGATTTTATAATCCTCAGTAAACGGTGATTAGAGCGGTCTTTCTTAAATTGTGGAATAGTGTGTAATAACGCCTCCCTGTGGGCGCTGGTCTTCTATGGGGGAGGGGGGCATGAATTGATTTGGAGAGACGATGCAATGGATAATTTGTGTTTTTGTAAATACTTAAAATAAAAAACCTACACTTATACATTCGTGGAGCGAAATAAGTTTGAGAACCTGGGGATTAGAGTGTTGTGCTAACCAACGAATTTTTTATATGGAAACACTCCCAAACTACATTTTTGATTACACTGTTCGGCATTCTGAAAATTTTTGTCGCTCTCCGAAATTTGATCGGGTTTTTTGCGTCTACTGTGTTGTACTGAAGTCAAATATGCAGTCAGTTTCTCTCCATCATCCATAAGTTTTTAGAGAAGGTATAATATAAAATATGAAAATCCCAAATTATAAGCGATCTAGTGGTGAATTTTTAAAAACTAAAAAAACAACAAATCCACTTTTCTGGAAGATATATTTCCTATTGTAGGTATAGAAAACAATCAAACTTTACTTGGTTGTCTTTTTTCGCTTGTATTCGCCAGGAGCGGTTTCTACGGGCTGAGGGGATACTATGATACACTATTTCATGCTTGCTTTTGTTAGAAAATCTCATAATTTTTGTTAAGCAAAAGTAACAATCATTAACATAATTCCTAGGTTCCCGCCAAATCATTTGCACTCCAAATTTCATAGACGTGTGGGTACCCCGTAGCCATGCTGAGTAAGTGCGGCAGCATGTTTTGGGAGCCTAAGTTTTGTCTTGATCGGCAACTTTGAACCCGATCTAGACTCTTAGTTTTTTCTTACAAGTGGGCTCGGGGTCTTTCGCCGAGCTTTCAGTGTCACCTCGCCACAAATATAACAGAAACTATTCGGATGGTTCACTCAGGATCGCAGCGGCATTGCTTCGCTCATATATCTCTTTT
This sequence comes from Acanthoscelides obtectus, assembly GCA_963669975.1. Classification (NCBI taxonomy): domain Eukaryota; kingdom Metazoa; phylum Arthropoda; class Insecta; order Coleoptera; family Chrysomelidae; genus Acanthoscelides; species Acanthoscelides obtectus. The sequence goes on from CAVLJG010000008.1 coordinate 22,537,369, forward strand.
TTATATCGAAGCAGTCGCGTAGGCAGAAGCCTAAATGCCGGAACACCGCGGCTGCTATGATGATCCCAAAGAAATTTTGTTAATTCGATTTTTGAACTGCCTAAGGTTAGTAGAACTGGGAAAAGCTTCCTCTTGTAGATTGTTCCACAATCTCGACACCCTCGGGACAAAGGAGCGGTCGCATCGGCCAGTTCTGGATGTACGAAGTTCGACACGGTTAGGATGGGACGCCAAAGTCAGGCGGGTCTGTCTGGCAGGCACATCGCGCGGCGGAATCATGGAAGAGAGCTCTGAGGAGCAAAGCCCGTTGGTGTAGCGATAGAAAAGAGCTAGATCGCCGACGGCTCGCCGGTGTGAAAGAGTCCCGAGACTGTCTGTTAGAGAAGAGTCATCGATCAGTCGGACCGCCCTCCTCTGGATAGCATCGAGCATGGATAATGTACTCGGGGCGGCAGCACCCCAAACGTGTGAGCAATACTTGAGGCTAGGCCTTATCTGGGCCTTGTATAGAGTGAGAAGGTCATGCGGAGAAAAGTACTTCTTAGCTCTAAACAAATAGTCTAGCTTTTTCCCAGCAGCTGCAGCTATTGACGAGGTGTGTTCGTGCCAGATCAGGTCCTCGGTGATCTGGACTCCAACCAGCCGAAATGAATGGCTCTTTGGCAGAACTCGGCCGTCCATCGAAACTGGATGAGCGCTAGGACGCTTTTTGTTCGTCAAAGTACAGTACTGTGTTTTGGAAGCATTGAACTGTACAAGATTGTTGCGTCCCCAAGCAGTGATAGACTCCAGGTCTCTTGACAGAGAGGAAGTCGTCGCTAGTCTTCTTTTTTCCAGCTCAGCGGCAGAGATCGGCTTGTCACTCTGAATTCCTGCATGTAGAGTGCTGTCATCAGCGAAGTTGTGGATTGGGTTGATCGTGCAGGAAAGGAGATATGTAAGAGAAACAGTGTTGGAGCCAAGACCGATCCCAGGGGAGCACCCGCTTTGACGTTATGGGATGAAGAGGAGAACCGGTCAATTATCTGCTGAATACTGTAATGCTGATCCTCCGACAAGCGGCTGGCTGCTTATATACCCATTTCGAACATCTGGTATTTTCTAGAGGGAATCAAGAGATTGCAAACGATTTTTGTATACAGTGGCCATTCAATAAGTAACTGTCTGACGACTGTAGGGTACGGTGAAATCTGGAATTACACCTGGTTCAATGGGTATCTCCTTTATTTGAAGCCCTGGGGCGATGAGACTTAGTAGATCAGGGACATCTCCAGATACGCCCCTATGCTATGTTGTCAAATTGTACATACGTTCCCTAGACTAAGAGGAAACATAGACTTGGCAACGTCGTACACCTTTATGATATAGAAAGATAAATATCGCACAGGTAGATTCTTACACCTTAGCGGAGAAGACCTTCGAGAAAGCTCAGGACCACCCGAACGAGCAGCTACGATTCCTCATGGACTACGATCCGGACGAGAGGCCTCGCAACCGCAGAACCAGGTACCCCCCAGACCAAGGTCCCAGTTGGCACCCGCTAACTGGAACCTTGACTAGGAGAACCCGCGGTTGCTCCCCCCCCCCCACGGCGTGGATGCAGAGGACCAGGAACCACCGGGACCAGGACCCACCGGGACCAGGACCCGCCACGACCAGGACCCACCAGGACCAGGACCCTTCAAGACCAGGACCAGGAACAACATATTGGTAAGAGGACTTGAAACTCTTGATTTTTCGAAAACAAGAGTTTCAAGAGAACCTAGCAGACCCTCTATCGATGATCGCTTAACGACATCCATAGAATGTGCGAGGTAAAGGGAACCAACCCGGCGTTCCCAGAGACTGAAACACATGAGGAGACGTTGTAGCAGACCGCAGGTCACGCACAACACATGGCCTACCGAGACGCTGATGAGTCGGGCCACGCGGAGGTTTAGGGTTTAGTGGGTATTAGGTGATCTCCTCAAGACCCTGGAGTCCCACACACGCCGTAGCTCGGGCTATGGTATGGTGCGTAAATGCATTCCCCCCTCACTAAAAAAAAAAAAAAAATTACACCTTAAAGCATGTTGTTGGTACCCTCTGGACTCAGTTACGTATTACGACGATCTAAAGGTCGGTGTAAGGGTTAAATATGTAGAGCTTATCGAAATAACGTATTTGTTTTTCCGAAAGGATTTTCGTGCAGAACAGTGTTATCGAAAACAATGTTTATGCAATTATCGAAGCGATGCTTTGTAGTCCGTGGTTAGATGCTTTCAAAAGTTGATGCATTTCTGCAGCCCTTCTTACACAGACAGGCGGTTGGCGATCTGACTATATTCTTCACTCATGCCAAGGGACTTTGCCCCATTAAGGTCTCTATAGGGACGCAGTTACGTCAATGTTATTGAAACATTCACGTTTCAGTAAAGAAATATCGATTTTGACCCTATGTGATCATTTCTGCATAACTCGATATATCGAAGTCATTTCATTCAATAAATGTTTTTAAAAAGCGTTCATCTATTTGAAATACTTGTTGCTATTGAATACCTAAATTAAGTGTCTGTCTATACATAAATTGTAATTACATTTTAGTTGTTTATAATAAAAGCATAAAAACCAAAATAAACTTGTTTCAGACACTTAGGTTTGTACTAGATCATTGCTCTTATTTCTTTAGTTGAACTTTCTACAGATAGATGTTTCAATACATTGACGTTCTTTGGTGCTCATGTTCTGTTTGTTGTCACTGAGTATATTTAATTAGTCTGCCAGGTAATTGCTACCGGATATAGCAGGCATGAAAGCGCAGAAATTGATCGTCACCGAATTGTTCCATGTACAAAATAAATCCATTTTGGAATAGCACGGCGAGACCACCTCCCTCTCATTTCCGATTTTACGCCTACGGAAATTATTGGAGCTTCTTCTCATTATCTGCTATTTGCAAGGTTGCCCAATGTTTAACCACGTATGGAACGACTGGCAACCGCGATTTTTATGGTTTTTAAATTTGTTTATTATTTATCTGAGTACATAAAAATGAGTTTGCCTAATGTTCAAAAAACTTGAGGAACTAGCATATGAATGAACGATTTTTATGCCAAAATGCACCGAGGTAAAAGCATTTTGTACTTGGTCTTTCACTAAAGCAGCTACAAAGATAAAATCACTGCAACATCTATAAAGAAATAAAAATATTTTGATAATAGGAGTTTCGAATTACCTACAGTTTGTTAGTAGGTTAAGAGTGGAGAGAAAAAAACCTGTTGCGTCAATTTGTTCCACATTCCCAATACCTTATGAACAATGAGGCAAGCTTTCAATGTCAGCATGTTTGATATTGAATCGCCGTATTCCTTCCACGACTCCTAATCTTGAAAACGACGGAGTAGGTTCACTATGATAATGTTGGCATGGTTCTCTTGCTTTCTAAAGAACTGCATTCCTGAACACTGATAGAACAGTTGTTCCCGGAGTCATTATTCTCGGGAGATGAAGTACAGTAGTCTCTCCGTCGTCCATTAGTCTCGTCTCCAAAGATGAAGTTAACTTTGTGATAGAACGTTTAATGATATGAAAAACTTAGAAACACGTTGTTTTGGCGAACATATCTGCACTCAAAATTTAATTTGATAAATGCCGTAACACACGTCTGAAGCGGTCCAAAAATTCATAGAACTCTTTCCCTAATTTTCACATACATATGTATGGGGAAAATCAACGGCTTTGGAAATTTTACAATGTTTGTAAATGTTCAGTTCACCCGAAACAGGTCACCTGGAGTCTAAATGTATACAGATGTATACAATATTTCAGGCTAACTTTTGTTTTACCTAGTCATGGTGTAGAATAAGATTAGCTGATAAATGCGCGACCTAGCTTTAAACTGACATCCCAGCTGTTTCTTAGTAGCTACTGCAATTGACGAGATGTGCACGTGAACGTGCCAATATATGTCACCCATAATCCGAACTCCCACAATGGACAAGTTTGCCATTTTTTGTTATTAGCTCCAATGGAAGCTTAGGAAAAATGAAACAAGATGGTGAAAAAATTATCAATTTATCTCAAAAAACAAAAAAGTTACAGCCTATCAAAGTTGCGCCCCGCGAGAATATTTTCATTCCGTCTGTACGTTATGCCTTACCTAACGAACTACATCAAACAACAAGCGCAGCTACGTTACAGTCAAGCAGAATCGCATAACAACCCTTTGTTGCGCGAGTCAGTAGACTACACAGTCGAGCAAGCACACAAGGCCGCGACTCGCACTGTGAACAAAATTAAATCGTGCGACTTTAGGTCCAACCAAAATTATAATTTTTCTTCAACAACCAATCCCAAAATTAATTTTAGGATCAATTTAAAATTGCCGAATACTAACTAGAAATGCCAAGGCACCTCTCAAATTGATGCACTTCTTTTTTCTTTGCTCTCCCTCCTTCCTTCCTTCCTTTCTTCTTCCCTTCTTTCTCCCTGACTTTGTTTGGTATCTGGGCAACCAGACTTCAACCAAGAGCAAAGGTCCTACGGACCGCTCTGACAGACAATGACGAATAGTAGTTATGCGTGACGTCGCACTTCAGTATCCAGTTGCAACGCCAGCGGCCGGTTCCTGGGTCCGAGCCGACTCAATCTCCTAAACACGTGCATAGGCACACATACAGCTTGTCACATGGTAGGCTAAACGTCTCCCGCCCCAATTTGTTTAATTAGTTGACTGCATATACGATCGGTTATGAGCGAAATAGGAAAAAGGTTTTTATAAATACTGTCCCTTCCAAAATGTACGAGCACAACAATTACAATCCATAATAAACATTTTTTCAGCATACCTTCACATGCGGCGTCCATAATGGTATGAACTTACGCAGTACTCAATAGTTATCAACTGGAAACCACGTGTCCGAGCTTACAGGTGTGTCTCATGAATTGTCTATAGACTAATGACTAAACGCACAGACGCTGTCGAACACCTACGCGACGAGACGCTGGGCACTAGAGAAGTGTGACGTCAGACGCGAACGAACGACAACAATGATTTCGCGCTATAATGCCCCAAATTTAAGAATCAATTTATTGTCCGATTTCAATAGTTTTTTCACTGGCTGATTATATTTAGACTATATTTTGCTGGTATGTCATTACTTATGCGATTCTAAATATCACGAAACTTCTCCATACTCAGGTGATTTATTTTCAGGGAAAACTTTTAAAGACTTGCTTAAGTTACATCCATAACCATCCTTGAATTGAAGTAAAAAGTTATTTTTATGACATCAGGATGTAAATTTTTCTTAACTCAAGTTGTTAATGATTTACAACATTCTCAGAAAAAGTAACGACGTCACCGGAGACAAGAAGGGATGATTCCCTAAGGGAGGTTTCGAGCAATGAAGTATAGTCCAGGAACGTATTTCAACATAATTACATTAAATTCCCACGCTAATAGACCGCGGTGTTGTGTAGTGAAAATTGTGCTAAGAGATTAGGTTTTATACAATTCTTTTCACGGTTTTTGAATGGTTACATTATAATGACATACGAAATGCGTAAAGAGATTAACTAAAGTGCGTAGCTTAACCTCCCTAATGTACAAGCACAAGCCGATCCGTAACGCAGCTTCTACTCACTCATGCACACACACTTGAATTGGGTGATAGAGGACCATTGTTTTCATTTATTTTTTGAAAATACAGTTGCGACATTATAGTTGTGTCTTTATGCGTAACTACGTTTGATATCGAAATTCAACGTACGTAAACACAAATCACCCGTCCATGACAAGCAAGTTGTCATTCTAACAGTGACAATTATATACATTGACGAGAACATTTTCAAGGCAGTGAGGCAAAACTAAAAAAATTGCGTCAAGTAGGTTGACTCTGCACATCCGTCGCAATGCCCTTATCAGTACATAAAGGAATATGTTCAGCACAAACTTTACCCTGTGAGAAAAAGTCAATCTAACAGGTCCATACGATTAGAATGTAATATATATATCTTTCCCTGCCCTACCGGCAGTGCATCGGGAAACGTCTGCCTAACTTGGGCCAACGCGGTAACTTGTCAGTTCATACAAAACACTATGCTGTTGCGTGTGATTCCATACACTCATCACGATCGGCGCAAGACGCGACGCCAGCAGTAGCCGCGGCCGATAGGTACGCGTTCCGGTCCCGAGAACGTTTTTCATGGCTAATGTACAGAGAAATCTATGTTGTGTGAAATATGTCTAATAGATGCGTACAATTACCAATGTTAGGAGCGTATAAATGTAACAGCATCCAAAATTGAGATAAACCCTTCCTAACCGCTTACAACCCCGCCCCCAAGTAATTTACCTCTATAATGTTTTTCAAAAGTGATCAGAATCTTCTGAAATGGCAAATATACCGCTCGAATTGTCTTGTAATTTTGACATCAGGTATATTATTGTGGCAAGGACGAAAACGTTTTGTAGGTTTTCAAGACCAATCCAGCGGCGATGGAGTTTTGGGTAAAATACCAAGAGAATAAAAATCGCTCAGACTTTCAGGGTCACTTTTAGAGGGGCTGAAAGTTTATAATTACACGGGGCTTGTAAATGTAGCGTTTTTGACATTAGTGAATGATGCAATACTTCACACGTATTTTTATTTCCGAAAGTTTTCCCACATTTACGATACATCGTACTTGACTAAACATGTCAGCTGAAGTATAGATCCTATTTAAGCCTTTTGAACAGATTTGTGATACATACGCGTAGTAAGCTTTTCTCCTACTTCAATATGTTGTTTTAGCGACTACTACTAGACCAAATTACCCTATTTTGCATAAGCAATAATCTTGGATATATTTATTCATTCTGTTAAAAATCGGTGTCAAGGAGGTTGACTTTACATTTCACATATGATCTCGATTTTCTTCATTGTTAATTCATTTAACATTAAGAATTAAGAGACGTTAGCAGTATTGAGTGGAAAGTTCGGAGTCAGCCTACCTGACACCATTTTGATTGCAACTTGAATGATAGTGCGTTTGGTAAGTGTTGCAAGTGTATAAGGTCAGGTTTTTCATCTTTGCTTGAACCTTCCACTGAATATCAATTCCAATTACTTTTGATTGCTTATTAAAGTGGAGTATTTTATCTTCCCTATTCTCATTAGAAGTTCACGAAGAAGGTATATCCTAGAATTATCCGATGACGTAATCTATTCGTATAGGTTTTCTGTCAACACCTTTCATAATCTGGAATCAGTTTTCGCTTACTTCTTACCTTTGCTGTGAATATTTATCTTCTAATAAAGAGCCGTCCAAAGATTATTGCATATCTAAGTGTCCTGTTCTATTTATAATTCCCTCAGGTGTTCCGGAAGGTCCGGAAGAGCATTTTGTATCTTATTCATTGGAAACGTTAACTTGAATTCCAAACTGATTACTCCCACACAATTGCAGATATGCATTATTATTTATTCCAGAATTAAGATGATGAATTATTGAATAAAGGTCTAATTAATGTAGGGTTTTCTTTGCGTTCTGTTTTTGGATTCGCAACTTGAAAGGGTTTAAGGATCAGATGAAATCTTTTAATCAAGCTATTATAAAGGACTGTTTTACATGCACATAAAGGGTAGTCGAAACGTACATTACAGTGAAAAGCCAGCTAACAGATTTGCTAATGCGATGCTCCAAAAATAGTATCTAAGCGATTTTTTACGTCGAAAATGCCATATTTCGCGGTTATTCAAATATTAAATCTCTTATATCTGAAAACTGTCAACTAGTTCACAAGGACCCTTTTTATCAAGAATAACCCACAAGACCTAATGAAAAGTTTTCCTGGAGCGAAAAAAAAACAACTTTTATTATTTGTTTAAGAAAAGTTGTTTAAATAATGTTTGTCGCCATCTTGGGCCTGACAGCATGTTGTCTCGTTTAAGGGGGTCCTTTTGAATAATATTATGCAGGAAAAATTAAACTAGAATGTTTTTTAAGCAGATGTGAAAATAGTTCTTGGAATAGGTGTTTTCAATAAATAGGTCAAGTTTGGTATTCTGAAAATTCGAACTTTCCCTTTCAGAAACAACTACATTTGCTGTGAAACTACAGTGAAAAGGTAATAAAGATGTTATTTGTTCGAATCAAATACAAAAGTTCCATTTGCCAAAATCAGAGCTGTCTAGATCTGCTGTATCCACCTTGACGTTCCTACATGCGGTCTTTGTACGAAATAACCTACGCAGCATGGGATGAAAACGTCCAGGAAAACGACAAAAATACACTCGCAAAGCATCACCACCATTTCGAAGTAACTCACCCTCAACTAATAACAATTCATTATTGCTATATGAATATGCCATTTTCGGTTTTCCAAATTCAATTTATAAACAAAAAACTCGGTTTACCCAGACAGCGTGCGGTGCATGGGTTAGATGCTATGCACGTTGGATCTGTTCACTCAATATTTTGCTTAAGGCGGTGCCAAATTTGATATTGCGGATTCTTTCGGAACCAAATAATTCGGTTAGACCAGGATATCTACAATTTCAGAAAAAGTTTTATTAGCGAAAAAAATATGAACTATTGATGAAACAGCTTTAGGAAAAGGTTTTAGAGCGTCAACATATCTGCAAAATGAGACCCTATATCATCCACTTGTTGTACCGGTTATTTTTAAAATAAGAAAAGACTCGCCAACTTTCAAATCATTATCTAACAAAAAGGGCACAACAGAAAATATAGAATAATATGGAAGCTTAAATCATTCCTGGTGATTACTCTTTCAGAAAAAGAAATCGTTAAAAATGCTCAACATTTCCTGAAAACTTTAAATTGCCAACATATTTCTTGACTAAAGGATACTTTTAACGAGCTTTCTAGCGACATAGTCGATGCGACGTAACAAGCAGGGCATGATGTATCATTATAGAGATATTTGCATCCTCTATAACTATTCTGAAGATCACTTAGACTTACTTCATAGTTATTTGAATATTTTAAACGTTAACGTTTAATAAAAAAAAGTTGTCCATTTTTGTATCCCAGGACAGAAGACCTTTTCATTTATCTTTTAGAGTGTAAATCCGTTGTAAAGTCCATCTATATATGTAGTTCTTCCTCTCAATCAGGGTACGCTTTTGTTTACTTAGCATTATCTTTACAGGGTGTATGTTTTGTATAAATGGCTTCATAGTTTACATCTTTGAGTGCTTCATATCGACCACAATCACCACAATCTAATCTTTATAATCTAATCTAAAACGTTTAAATTGGGTAATTAACAAATAAATGGCATTAAGTTTTTCTGAGTTAAGCCACAATTTGTAGTCAGTGAGTAAGTTTCACTAAACTAAATATTTAAAACACACATGACAACAGCGCGTCGATCTTTCGTCACTCTTATCGAACCGGCAATTGGTCGCAAATGGTAACAGTGGTTAGTTATTGATCGCGTACGTCGTCGTGTTTATTTACAATGTTCTCGAATCAAGAGTTTGCCGACATGTTGTTAGTTTACGGTGAAGCTCGTCAGAATTAAAATCTTGCACCCCAAATGTATCGCGACAGATTTCGCCAACGGATACACCCAGACAGAAGGACATTTGTGCAAGTGTACCAAGGACTTCGAGATACAGGAAGTGTTCAGCGCGCTAATATTCGTACTCGTTACCGTAGAGCAGGACGAACAAATTTTAAATATCGTGGAAATCAATGCAGATATCAACACTCGGGAATTAGGCCGCCGTGTAGGACTATCGCATACCCATAGAATCCTACGGGAAAGTTTGCTTTATCCCTACCATGTACAACGAATGCAGGCCTTGTTACCAGAAGACTACCCTCGCAGACTAACATTGTATCAGTGGTTTTTGCACAAAAACATTGAAAATCCGGATTTTCATTCAATACAAAAAAGGTGCAGTGTCGGTTTTAAAAATAAAAACAATGTATGTATCAAAATTGTATTCCCTATTTATAAGTGAATTTTTTTAATACGTTCAATAAACTTTCACAAGACAGTTAGTGGTAAGTCCGTTTTTTTAATTGTTTGCATTTTACGAGTACATTATGAAATAATGAAATAATACCTAAGAGCCTAAGAGCCACTGCGTTCCGTCGTAATTTGCGTCTTGCATTGCGGCGTTGTCAGATTTTACTTGACTTTAAAGTCGATTTTCTCTAAAAAAATGCCGTTTTGACCCCCATGTTATATGAAACCCATTTAAATAATGACTATTATAACGTTTACACCCTGTTTGTTAAGACTTTGGTGTATGCGTTACTGAAACAATTTGCTTATATTAACAAGAACTGTAAAGTCTCAACTTCAACAACGACCTCGATTGATATTGATTTTGCCACAACGGGCATAGTCCTTACATATACGGATTATAAAATAACAAGAGAATGTTAAAAATTTACATTGCTTTAACTCGTATACATATTCAACCATTGTTCTATGCAAGCTGCGGTTCCGACCTCACTTAATTGGATATGTTGGCGTTCCAGAGCGAATATCAAAGTTTCCAACTACATGCTGTACGACCTTCTCTTTTATATGTAACAACTATGAGAACCGAGTTGTGCAACTGGCCATGTAGTTACTAATTTAATTAGAACACCAGTTTATGTTCTCAAAAATATAAACATCAAAATTGCAATTATCTGCCTCATTCTATTCCCGCTCAGTTTACAGATTACAGTAGGTGAATAACTTCCGAACGTGAACTATGCCAGCTTAGATCCTCTAATGTAACTCCTAGACACTGAGCTTATAGCTTTCCGCTTTTGGATCCATGATATCTGACATCAGCATTACCAGGCCTTCGCAGTGACATGAGAAGTGCGCTGGGGTTCCCCACATGTTCTCTGCAGAACAGGCACATAACGGTCATTGATGACCTTCAGTCTCACCTGCAAGGTTATTTCAAGGTCATTTTTTGTAACATGTAATATAAACTTTGGAATTCTAATATGTTCTCATGCACGATTGCGTCCTTGAAAGTTAGGCTCACGTAGGAAACTATCGTCAATATTGAAATCCTTGTTAAACTAAATAATCCTGCTAAGCTCCTAGGAATTTTCCATAGTCTCACACATTTGATCTTTCTTTGGTCTTAAGAGGTGACCCATTTAAGAGACAAGAGTTTAGAAATTATTTTGAACATGAGACCTAAGCTCAAATCTAAGGTCAGCATTGAACTCCTTGTTCAAACTTAGTAAACATATGACCTTTACAGTCATCAAACATACTTATACATGGAAAAATACAGGGCCATTCCGTTACTTTTGTTACGCCCGATATATCACCGTACGTGTCAGTATCCTGTTAAGAAGCACACCTGACCTTTGCGACTTTCCTATTGAATCTATGCAGCTCCGCTTGGATGCTCAGCTCATAATTATTTGTCTTCAACGTCGCACTGTTCTCAGAAAAGCACATTAACAGCGAGCAGAAAGTTTAACAATGCATTTACTGAGACCTCATTAGTAGCTTTTTCTAAACAGTAATTACGTGTCCGTAGGACGTAACAAGTTTTTCCAATTTTGCATACTTTACTTGCATTAGCCGGTTTTGACGCCTAAAGTTTTAATCGCATTTGAGAAGCACTTAAAAATTAAAATATGTCCGACTTGCAAGGCTGAGGTGAACTTGTTAATATGTAATGGAAAATTGGATTGGAACTTTCAAGTTCAGCTTTCGACATGGCATTTATAATGCTACGCCTGCGCATGACACGTATGCACATATATCTGCAATTTGCCAGAACAAAATCAATTTTTGCCGAACGAAATTTATGTATATATTCATTTATACAGAAAATGCATGAATCTATTATTTGTTCAATATATGTACAAAAATCTGCAATCGAAGTTGCACATACCTCCTTCATCTTCTGGCCTCCCAAAATACTGAACTGCAACGTCGCATTAGCGCCTAACGTGGTTGAGCAAGTAGTGGCGAAATGATATTGACTATAGAAGAGTAGCGTCACTCCGTCGTTGAAACAGTTTTTGGCGACGTGTCTGAAATTACATTGTGGTATACCAAATCCTACATGCAGTTAAACTGTGATGTCCGTGATATAGCAGCTAGTCAGGACGAAGGTAAACATCCAGGAATGAAGGTCACCTGAAGGTAGTTGACCGCAAAACACCGGATTGTTTTACGCGTTGCGAAACTAGCAGGAAGTGGGGTGCTAATATTTCGATGCTCCGCTAATGATGTAAAGGCGACTATTGTTATTCTAACATATTTGGAATTTGAGACATCGTCGCTTAAGTTGTAACACCACTAAACGCAAAGAATAACTTATGTATTTGCTTAAAAAAGCCACCGTGAATGCCGGAATGTCGTCAGTAGGCACTATTAGCTTATGAGGTTTCATTTGCGACTAGACAAACATGGAGGATTATAAGATCATTCGATAGCGACTCCAAAGGCCCACCGTTCTTTTATTCTCTCCTAAAAAGTTGTTAGTTTAAAGTTACAGCGTGCGGGAACTCTTTATTGAACAACTAAATTTTTGTGATTCATGACTGGGTAGTACCAAAAAGAAGAAAATACGATACAAATTTGTTATTTAGTTTTGCATTCTACGTCAATGATTATTGCCAAACATTGCCAAAGTAGATCGTTCAAGTATATTGCGAGAAAATAGATGTGATGTTCCATTTCTTTATTTAATTTTATACTCTTCAGTCTACATTATTCATGTTCCCTGAAAAACGAACATACAAAAAACAAAGCGATTGTTTTCATCTACACTGAAAAAGCTTTCAGAATGTAAGGACACAGTTTGGAAAATCTGCTTTCTTTTCTGGTTACTAAGTTTATCGCTCTTACACTCATTTTCAAACTTGCGACCGAACAATAATCAATTCCAACCTCTGTTAGAATCAGTATAGTAGTTACTGATATTGCACAATGTCAAGGGTTATCGCCAATGGGTGGAACGCTAAAGCACTCTATTTTACAAGCCTATTTTCCAGAAAATGCTATTTATCATATATCGTCTAGACAGAAAAAATAATAATATGTATTACCCTGTATAAACTCAATTACTCTATGACATGCCAAACTAGGCATTACTCTGTTGAAATCAATAAAATTAAAAGTAGGGAACCCATTCAGGTGAACCATCCGCCTGTAACCTTTCTTCCCCTTATTTGGATATCTTGGTCGCCTCCAGGCAGTAAATCATAAACAAAAAAAACCTATTGTATACCGGCATGTGTGTGGGTGTATCTATCCAGTTGAAGGGTGGATGTAAAGCTGGACATAGACGCTAATAATATACTCAGCAGACTGGTTAACTAACTATTATGGATATTCAGATTCGTGATTCCGCCACAATATGATCTGTATGAATATTTTGGTGAACAAATCATAATCAACTGTCTCTACCCACACTCCGCCGATACACGACGCGAATTCGTACCTAAAATCTCCCAGCGTTTGAGAAGCTTCATTCCATCCAGGGCCTTTGATTTCTTACCTTTCGTCTTTCACTCATACGCAATTGGTCTATCAAATGCTCAAGTTGATGATTCCATTATTACCAACGGTAGATAATGATATATCAATTTTCCTAGTTTTAAATCTTCAGAACACAACACTTAAAAATACGAAATATACACACTCCTTAAAATGTTTTGAAGGGTGCTCTATGTAAAATTTCTCTAAGAATTCTAGTTGCTACGCTCAAAACTCTTATTGTTATTGTAACATGTTTATCGCATGTCCTTTCGGTAAACATTACCGTGTATGTTTAGCCTTTGCTTAGAGTGATCCATCAGACGGCGGTAAAGGACATGAAAGAAATAAACCGGCAATAAATTATACTCGATAAAAGAGGGACGCACTACCCAAAGACAGGTCGCAGGACGACGTGTTTCTGCTCCCCTGATTACTCATTGCCGACGGTCGGTTTAATAACTGGTCAGTCAGATTCCCAAACACAGAAGAGATGAAATTCTATATACTTGGATTTCTGCTTAAAGTGGCTGAACCTACCAGTATCTCTACAAAGTAAGAAGCATGTAGACCAGAATGCAGTTTTGTATAGACACGGAAAGTGGTTAAACTGAATATTAGTGAAATACTTTTCAGAGCTAATGAAATTAGTTGCAAGAAGAATAAATAGCCAGCGCTAATTTCGTGAAGTAAACGTTTTTCATATTTACATTTTAGAAGAGAATGTTCAGTTTCCAAACGTTAGGTAGCCTAGCACTTATAGCTTGTCTATTCAATACCAAAGATCCAACCTACCATATCAGAATTAATCAAACAACCTGCTTCTGCCTGAATATTGAAATTTGAGGAAATATTTTGCTTTTGAAAAGCCTGGATATATATTACAAATAAAGATGTAATCTGCTTTGAAAATCACACCATATTGAGAATTTAATTAAACCTGCACCTCATCAACAGCAATAGCCCACCGCCACTGGAGACAACTCAATCAAGCCAGGCGCCTCTATAGAATGCGGTTCCTTTTATCTATAATTTGTTGCTCCGACATTACCTTCCAGTATCAGTAATGCTTTTTAGACTGTCTTCGGCGCTAATACAACGTTGCAGTTTAGTATTTTGGGAGGCCAGAAGATGAAGGAGGTATGTGCAACTTCGATTGCAGATTTTTGTACATGCTCCCATTTAAAAACATGTTCTAAGATGGTGTTATGCATGCATTAATTTCAGAACCCCTAATTTCAGCTTGCTAAGTTGACCCATTCAGAAAATAAGTAGCGGGGCTTTTTGGAAAGCACTGTATGTAAAATGCACATCATTCTCTTTGATCTTCATTCGCGATAGTGTTGATTAAAACATGTATTTATTCCATGATTTAATGGGCTTTTTAGTGTCAGAGGCACTGCCATTTCCTACATTATAATTAACAAACCTATAACGATTGTTGTTTTGGACAATTCACGCATGTTGGACACTGATAAACAATAAATATTGTATCTGCTTAATTTACTCAAAGTGATCTCCTGATAATTGAATTTTATAGTTATAGTCCTCTCACTTAACACCGAAACACATCCAAAATGAACGGTTTTCACGACTTTGATAAAACTTTGGATATCATTTATTCTGATGCTTCTAATCTCTTGAACTGTTACTTCAGTAATAATCGTTATTTGATTTCTGCGAATAATAGGGAACAGTAACATAACCAAAACAGCTGTGGGTCATTTCCCAGAACAATAGTCTAATACGTCAAAGGGTAAATTTAATCGGAAACTTCTGATGATTTGGTTTGATGCCACCATACTTTTCTCACAGTTACCTCATCAAGTTGAATGGCGCGGCATTCTTCTTCAGTAAAATCACCCATATGGGAACTAACGAATAAAATCCGGAATTGCCTTATCTTTTTTTTTCGTTGTTAAAAATCTATGTCTGGACTTCTCAGAAAGTGTAAGACCAATGCGTCCGCTGAAGCGGCATAATTGCGGAAGGAAATGAACACGCTTTCTTTCGCTTCAGTTTTCAGACACTCTACAAATTCCCTAGAGAGCGGATCGTACGTGTCACGTGTTAGAATGTCCTTTTATTGCCTCTGTCCTTCCTACGTACATGCCAGTCATGGATGGGTCACGTCAAATGTTGCAGAAATTTCAGGTTCGGAGAGAGATATTAGCACAATTGGCCCATTCACAAAAATTCGTTGTTTGTATGGACTATGAAAAATTTCGAACATGAGAAAATGCGATATTTTTATGTTATATATATATCACGAAAAACCATGTCACTCATTTCCGTCGGTCTATCTGCCTGTCTGCTAATCCTTGGCCCGTCTATAACTTGAGTACTGCTCGAATTGTGATGAAATTTCCACACAAGGTTACTATTATGCCAACGACGAAGAAGCATTGTAGTTTTTGAAAATCGACAGTGGCAGCAAAGAAAAATGAAAATACGAAAAAAATCAAAATTGCTAAAACTTCGTTTTTTGACGTTTCAGAGGAGCCTGATCATTTTTGGAAAAAAATTGGCGGTAAAAAAATGGAGAGTGGGGGGTCATAACGAGGTGGCGGACGCTGAATCGCAATTTTTTACCATATAACATATTTCACGCATCATAGATTTCCCCGTACATTTTCCCTTAAAACAAAAATGTTCCCCTCTTAAGACGGAACTAAGTGAACATTCTTACCGAACAAGTTTATTATTAGGTTGTTTTTACGGAGATTGTTCCTGACACCTTTCTATCATGCGACTGTCCAGTAGCATACATCCTAAAAGTTTTGGCACAAAATCCATTGGCTATAATTTTAACAAACAAAAAATAATATCAAGTTGCCTTTGGAAACAAAAGTTTGTTTACTTACTTTACAGTCAGTTGATATTTATTTATTTTGAAGTTTTTGCTTCAAGATGTATAAATTAGAAATAATTATTAATAACTAGTTGGTGTTTAAATAAATTTCTTAAAAAAAAAATCCGATAAATATTTTGTGCCAAAACTTTCAGAACATACGATATACTAGGCGACTTGCATTTGTACATATACGGAGATAATCTGTAGTAGCTTCTTCTAGTGTATAGTGCATATTAGAGATCTTCAAAATTAACAATTCCCCATAGCTCAACTCTCGCAGTTTTTGTTCATTACCGCTGTTAGACTATTTCAATTTGCGAACTTCCGATGTTGTCGCAGACTAGAACACCTCTAGCATCTACTCCTAGCAGAACAGTCTCGTCGCTTCCTGAGAAGCAAATCATTTTGCTCGAGATGGTCCCAGGACTCGTTCTGGGGGTTGATCAGAATCATCTAAGTATTATAAACAGAATCACACCATCACCATCTCGCAGTCTACCATAATCTACAACAGACAGACATGAGCTGCTGACACATACTCAAGACCCCTTGGGAGCTTACTGCAAGAGAGCCTGCAGGAATTCTACGCACCTGTTAGCTATATTTTACACATCATAGGTTTCCCCATACATCTGTCTAGAAAATTGTTTTCGATACGCGTCTCCTTCTGCTATCTGGGCACAGCGCTTTGAGTAACGGTCTGCATGATTGTTCTCATGGTTAATCCATTTTTTTCATTAACAGTTGAGATTACTGCGTGTTTCTTATTAATGACATTTTTAAAATAGAGTCGTTTATCAGCCGCTTTTAAGTACAGCCACACTGTCACATTAATTGTTTAAGGCCCGAAAAATATGTGAGGGGAGACAACAACCATCACTCATTTTGGATGCTCCAAAAAACGTTGCACAGCGACGATCATTTTTAACCGCGTCCTGTTTGTATAATCCTTATTTTTATTCACATATGAACAAAAACTGGATGAATGTCGATAAGCAATCTGCTTGGTATGTACCTAATTAGACTAATGTGCACATGCTATCTAGTGGATAGTTTCTCTGCTTCTACCTGCACTAGTTCGCGGGACCAACTCCTTTCGCAAGCCAAAAGATACTCCTGGTTTCTGTCTTAGACAGTTTCACTATTTTATCTCAATCAGAATTTCTCTATATAATGCTAGGAGTTCGACAATTAATTTTATCGCATTTGTTCCTTGTAATAAAGCAACATTTAATATGTATGTAGATTTTATTTTTCTATTTAATACCTTTCTATATAAATGCTCTTGTTTTACTATTGTTCCAACATTTCAATAGTATCCCGGTAAATATTTTGTCAGACTACTGAAAAACACTCTACCGCAGATTTCTTCTATTTGTTACTGTCTACCAGAGCGGGTCCGTAGGTCCTTTGCTCTTGGTTAAGTCAGTAGGTCTGACAGGCCTGGTTGCCCAGATACGAGACAAAGTCAGATACCACCAGCTGCTTGATTGAAAATATTTTTCCTGGTAAATGTTTTAATTTTGGGAATATGAAATTCCTTGAGGTCCGAACAGCCGTAAAGATGCGGGAGTTGTGGCTGGGAGCATCATGCTGATGAAATAATACACCATTTGTTAATTTCACGTGACTTTTCTACGTGACTAAACCCCTCAAAATCGCAAGTAATGGTTATAATAAAAACAGTAATGAAAGAGTACGTTTTGAACAAAATTTAGTAATTTCTATTAACAATAGTTCAGGAGACAAAAAATCTAGGCATTATATCTGATAGCTCGCTTGGCTTCGGCAGTCATATAAAAAACAGAACAAATTTAGCTTACATGCGACTAAAAAATATAAATAAATTAAAAAAACATTTATCAGCCAAACAAAAATATTATTTGTGTAATACCTTAATTTTGTCACTTTTTGACTATGGAGATGTCGTCTATGGTGATTCGCTATCGTCGCGAACCAAAAAATGCATACAAAAAGTTCAAAATAGTTGCATGAGATTTGCGTTTGGAATTCCATATCGAAACCATATCACTCCTTATCTGAATAACTACAACATATTAAACATGACGAATCGCAGAAAATATCACATGTATTCTTTTATCTATATGATTATAAAAACAGGTCAACCGCCCTATTTAAGAGAAGATTTGTGCCTTTGTCTGGTCCCCAGAGGAGCAGAAATAATCTCAATTTTATCGTACCTAGGCATAGAACGCGTTCCTTCCGACGATCGTTTGCTTATGTGGCGGTTCACTTATGGAATAATTTACGAACTTCAGTTAAAAGCATTCTCAAAACTGACAAAAACGTTGTTACAGAATCACCAGCTACTTTAGCAGCGTTGGTGTGATCAAAAATATCCTTTTTACATTCCTACTCGCAGACAAGTTGTATAGATTTGTTCTTCGCGTCTGTTGCCACCTCCCGGGGTTCTTTCTTCGTGTTTGCCTTTTTGTGTTTCACCGCCTCTTCATTTGCCTCTTTATTTGTTTTTTCTTATTTTGTTTAAGGACTTTTAGGGTGTTCAGGGCTTTCTCGCATGGACTCTTTGTATTAAAGGGTCCAATGTATCGGTTTCATAATCGAGAGACTGTCATTTTTCGTCATTGCTCTATATGTAGAATTTCCTTTGTTTATGATGTTTATTCATGACGAGATAAATATTTTGAATTTGAATTTTCTTTTTGCGACCATCTCGCAATATTAACACGCTTTGATTTTATTTTTTTATTTTATTATTATCTTGGCCTGTACAATATTGTTCATTGCGAATGCCATTAATCCTGAGTTGGGCTTCGACCGACTGTTTGGTGGTGGACAAGCTTATATAGCACTTAGTCGTGTAAGATCTTTATACGGTATTCGGATTAAAGAACTTGATTGCTCTAAGTTAACAGGAAAACCCCCATGCAGCAGTGAAGCTTTAAATGAAATGATTAGATTATGAAATGATTTGTAAGACATTTCAATAACACATTTCCCCAAAAAACTAGTTGATAAATCGAACTAAGAAATGTACTACTGTAATATAAACTCTTTGTAATTAAAAATTATTTTCTACTTTTTAGTTCGATTAGCTATAAAAGCGTGTTTTTTTTAGTTTTTTAAACTATTATTTGTTTTTATGTCTCTGTAATGCTACAACGTCCGTATTGCAACTCCATATCATCCACTGTTTCGATGTTTTGGTCTGTCATTGCCGTTGCCATATTGGTTTTCACACGACATTTTTTCTCACTTAAAATCATGACACCAGCATCTGGATACATCATAAAGCCCTGCACAGCCCTCCAACAGTTCCCACAATATTTTATAAAATTTGAGAGAACACCATATTCCTTTTCTGCAGATATTATATTACGGCTCTCAGGGCAACAGGGATCCATTTCCACGAAAGTTCTAGTTACACAACCAAACAAAGGACATAACGTCAAAGCAGTTTGACATACAAATTTATTATTTCTCAAACGTAGCTTACGAATATCACTTATTTTATTCATTCATCACTGCAAAGATTGCATGGGCGAAGCTTTGTAATAAATCCTCGTACAACTTGTTATTATTTCGATATTGTAGATGCTTTCGCTTCCACAAAAGGCATTATTACATGATATAAGAATTTCATCGAGTTCTCTCTGACGTCACCCCAACGGGATAGCTAGAAACAAAGGTTGAAAGAATCAATCAAGGGAGGTATTGGTTTTGTCTCAGGGAATTCAATCTCCGAAATGAAAGTTTTCTTTTTTGTAACCTAAAGGCTGATCCGTATGTGGCTGCGCATACTCGGAACTCTCACCGAATTGTTCGGAGAATCTGTAATAAAAGTGTTCTAGCAGCTATACAAGGTAGTTCGCTGAGTTTAGATGTGAAAATGTCAAGTTCAAAGCAATCTCAGAGCCTTGCATAAAATTTTCTTGAGAGAAGTTTAAAAATTCAAGCTGTACGAAACGTGAATCACGAATGCTCCATTTCAATGTTTTGAACTCACTATAATTTTTATATTAGGCCTTAAAGTTATTAGAAAGTTGAAAAAACGCAGACTGGTATTTCTAAAAACATTAACCTCTGCAACAAAAATGTTGGAAGACGCTCAAGGATTTAAGGAAAATCGGATTAAATTCCAAAAGGCGTTGTCGTCTTTGTTATAATATTGAATTTGTGACAAAATTTCATTGAACTGTTCTATTCATACAGGATGAGTTCCAAACATGGATGATTCTTTTAACTACACTACCACGCAAAATTAACCGGACAAACAAAAGTTTGTTCAAATTAAATTTGAAATAACTTTTTAACCTTTGGATCAATTTCGTTAATTTGTTCGTCAAGTTGTAGGTAATTTTACTGTCATCATTATGGACTGCCGATCTTGCAAGAAAATTGAAAATGTTTGTTGGTATACAAGGTGTAACTAAAAGGTGCCTTTTGCCCTAAATTACTGAACACCTTGTGGAAACACTGGATTACTGAATAATGTATCTTCGTATGAGAATTTTAATCCTCAACTTTTTTCAACAGTATTTTATTCATGTCAATATCTCAATAATTGAGGAATATATGCTGTTTTGAAGAAAATCATGCGAATCATAGCCATAAACAATTTAATTTAAAAAGTTACAGTGACAACATTGTTAATAAAACTATGCGAATCATAACCATTAACAATTCAAGTTTAAAAATTGGTAATTATAAATTGTTACCAACAACGAGAATTTCCTCCCCGGGCTTGAATAATAGCTCTCATCATATCTGACATAGCTATTGTGTCTTGGGGTATTTGCTCCCACTCGTTTATAAGCGCCACAGTTTGAAATCTTCATAGTTTTGCCCAAGCCTTCTTCCTAATGCCCACATGTGCTCAACGGGGTTGAGATCCGGACTCCTTGGAGGCCAATCTACTACTTGAATTCCAACATCGTTGAGGTATTGCCTAGTCATTCTGGCTATATGCGGCCAAACATTATCTTGTATTAGGAGAAAGGGCATACATAACAAGATCTGTGCGTGAATCCAAAGAAATACCGCCCCATACCACTACTCCTCCATCACCAAATTGCACTCTAGGAGCGATAAAACTTTAAAGATAGCGTTCTCCACGCCTTGTCCACACGCTTTGGCGACCATCAGGCGAATATCTCGTAAAACGAGACTAGTCTGTAAAAAGAACGTTTTTAGAGTCGTCCATATCCCAATCTGCTTGAATTCGAGAAAATATCAAACGCTGCCTTCGATGACTTACATCCAATAGAGGACCTGTGGCAGGTACACAAGATGTTAGGTTTCCTTCTCTCAACCTTCGGCGTCCGGTATCAAGTGAAACTATGGTACCATGAACATCATCCAATCTACGAGACAAAGCTGTAGCATGAACTGTCCTTCCTCGAAGAGCTTGAAGTCTGAGAAACCGATCTTCAACTGCGTTTGTTGCTTTCCATCTTCCCTGCCCAGGTCTTCCTGAGTAAGAACCAAGTTCTCTAAATCTTTAGCAAGACTTTCTGCATTATACCGAATAGGACGACTATCATCTTGTAAAGATACAGCTTGCGCTACTTGTTCTGACACAGCCTACTTGAAACAATTTCTTATCCGGTAAACCCTGCTTGAAACAATTTCTTGTTTATGGCTATGATTTGCATGATTTTCTTCAAACCAGCATATATTCTTCAATAATTGAGATATTGACGTGAATCAAAAAAAGAACTGTTGAGAAAAGCTGAGGCTTAAAATTCTCATACCAAGACACATTATTCAGTAATCCAATGTTTCCACGGGGTGTTAAAAAATTAGGGCAAATTTCACCTTTTAGTTACACCCCGTATAACAACAAACATTTTCAATTTTTTTGCAAGATCAGCAATCAACAATGATAACAATACAATTAACTACAACTTGACGAAAAAATTAACGAAATTGATGCAAAGGTTAAAAAGTTAAGTTAATTCCTATAGTTTTACTGTGACCCTCCAAAACCCGGGAAATGACCTATGCTGACACTATGATGTTGAGGTGGTTTAGGTCTACAGAAATCAGGGAATATTCGTAAATTGCAGAGCTGTTTCTCGTTGTAAGCCAATTCCCATGATGATGACCTGTTGGTGAAACCATACCCGCGTTTAATTTCTCCTGCGTAAATTCATTTGCACATCTGCGGATCCATACGTATTCTATGGAACGGACACGATTAGAACTCGTCAAATATTTGATCTCGTTTCGTTACAATACGCAGTCAAATAATGCAATCAACTATAATTGGAACTCGATACCTGTGTGGATCTGTCAAGCGTGATATTTGTATGTTTGTCACAAATATTCGCAATCCACATGAATCGGTTTTTTATACGAAGGCATCGGCGCAGATAGGAGCCTAAATACCGGGGCACCATGGCCCCCTTATCCTAGGGACAAAGGAGCGGTCGTATCGGCCATTCCTAGATATATGAAGTTCGACACGGTTAGGATGGAAGGCCGAAGTGAGGAGGGTATGTCTGATAGACACATCGCCTGGAGGAAAGCGCTGAGGAGCAAAGCTCGTTGGCGTAGCGGTAAAAGAGAGCTAGATCGCCGATGACCCGTCACTGCGAAGTGGTCTCGACTGTCAGTCAGAGAATATTTATCGATCAGTCCGACAGCCCTCCTATTAACAGCATCCCAAACATGTGAGCAGTACTCGAGTACGAGTGAGGAGGTCATGTGGAGAAGAGTACTTAAGATACTCAATAAACTATTTAAGGGTCTTGCTCCAGCAACTGTATCTATGTCCACTGTGGTAAAATTCACCAGCCACATTTCATGATGTAGCAAACCGAACATTAATAGGATGAATGGTAATAAATGAACACACGTATTGAAATCGTACATTGACGACACACCACCCCCTCTGGTGTTGATGCCTGTTAGATCTGGTGACAGCAGCGGATAATTTATTCGTTGTATGGACCCTCGCGGTAGCGGTGTGACCTACTAATCAAAATCGCATACAGCAAATAAAAATGGATATGTATATGCTGCTGTTGATGTCGATAAATCATTTAGATGTCACGATCTAATAGTGGAATTCCAGACATTTGGCACCTCGACTGAGTTATGCTCAACTGTTGAATTATGACCACGTTTGAAAGGACCTTCATAAAGCAGGACAATGCATTGAGATTTCATGCCATAGCAACAGCCGTATCCGCCATAACAATGCTATGAGGCTCCCAGCTTATACAGGGTGTTTCACAACTTATCCGTCAAATTTTAACCACATATGCACTGTTACGAAAGAAGTTGATTTCTCAAAAAAAAAAAATGTAATAAAAGTCCTACAGGAACCAAGATAATAAAATAATCCAGTTTAAAAGTTCACTCACTTATAACGGGTGATTTTTTAAGAGGTATAGGATTTGATTTTCAAAAAAAACACAAAAAATTTGAAAAATCGATTAAATCTTTATTTGAGTCGATAGAACGGTCGATATAATTTGATGTTTAAAGATTATTTCATGTAAATGTTGGCCGCGGCTCCGCTTTAGATGGCCCATGTGCAAGGTCCAATTTTGGCACACTCTCTCCAACATATCGGCCGGTATCTCACGAATAAATGCTTCAATATTGGGTTCCAGTGCGTCAATCGTTGCTGGTTTATCCCTGCAGACATTAGCCTTGACATGGCCCCACAAGAAATAGTCCAACGGCGTTAAATCACACGATCTAGGCGGCCAATTGACGGGCCCCAAACGTGAGATAAACTGTTCACCGAACTCGCCTCTCAATAGGGCCATTGTTTCGTGTGCGGTGTGGCATGTGGCACCGTCTTGTTGAAACTACATGTGAGCCAAGTCCAACTCTTCCATTTTGGGCAAAAAAAAGTTTGTTATCATCGCACGGTAGCGCTCGCCATTCACAGTTACGTTCCGGCCATTGTCGTCTTTGAAGAAGTACGGCCCGATGATGCCACCGGCCCATAATCCACACCAAACAGTTATTTTTCGGGATGCATTGGTAGGTCTTGCAATGCTTCTGGCTGGTCTTCACTCCAGATGCGGCAATTTTGCTTGTTAACGTACCGATTCAACCAGAAATGAGCTTCGTCGCCGAACACAATTCTTCGATAAAAATGTGGATCTTCCTCCAACTTTGCCAGCGCCCATTCACCAAATTGGAAACGTTGTGGGAGGTCGTGTGGCTTCAATTCTTGCACCGACTGTATCTTATAAGGTTTTATACCCAAATCCTGTCGCAAAATTTTCCACATAGTGGAGTAACAGAGGCCCAATTGCTGCGAACGCCGGCGAATCGACATTTCACGGTCATAACACTGGCGGATACAGCCGCAATATTTTCTTCAGTCCTCACTCTACGTCTGCGTGTTGGTGGTTTAATGTCCAATAATGTAAACTGGGTTCGAAATTTAGTCACAAGCTTCCGAATAGCTCCCTCAGTAGGCCGACCAAATTGCCCATGAATTGGAAGCAGTGCTCGATGCACTCTCTTGACTGAGCATGAATTTTGATAGTAAAATTCAATAATTTGCAAGCGTCGTTCGTTCGTAAGTCGATTCATGGTTAAATTATAGACCAAACTGAACAAGTTTGACAATGACACAAGACACGATTCACGCGTCATCTGTCAAAAACAGTGTTGCCAAAAAGATACTAGCAAAAAAATCACCCATTAAAAGCTGTTCAAAATTGTTTCCATTGACTGCAATGCAAGCTAGGGGGCGTCTAATCCAATTTCGGCGCATTTATTCAAATATCCCTCCTTCCTGCTGCGCCTGAAGGCTCAAATTATCGGCAGCTACTGTGATTCGGTCACGCAATTCTCCAATATTCTGAACTGGAGTACGGTATACCTCGTTTTTCAAGTATCCCCATAAAAAGAAGTCCAGAGAATTTAGATCGGGAGACAGTGGAGGCTGTGTTAGTTGGTCCACCCCTTCCGATCCAGCGTATCTGGTATACCTGATTCAAAAAATCACGAACTTCTGATCGAAAATGGTGCCCAATCGTGCAGAAGCCACATCCGTGCTCAACATCTTCAAGAAGAACCAGCAAATGATTCGGAAGAAATTCCAAATACTGGTGACCATCCATCAGATCTGGCAATATGAACGGTCCAATTAGACGTTCATCGACAATACCTGCCCACACTTTTAAAGAAAAACGTTGTTGGAAAAGTGTCTGGACCACTGCGTGAGTATTCTCAAAGGACGAAACGTGTGTATTACGAAGAAATTGGATTAGACGCGCAGAAGCTTGCATTGCAGTCAATAGACGATAAGTTGTGAAACACCCTGTATATGTCGTGTGAAAGAAAAATGCACAATCTTGCTCAAGTTTTTAGTCCCTACGCCAAATTACAAATTGTCTAGCGGCAAATCCTTATATCGTATGAATGGGCGATAATACTATGTTTCCTACTTTTGGGCTACCAGATTACAACTGTAACAGCTGAAAGAAGCTTTCTAAAAATGAAATTGATTAAACCGTCCTGGGACATCTATGAGACAACTGTGACTAACAACTATGGATGATTTGATAAAAAAAATCTGGACGATATACTGTCAAATAGATTGGCTCGGTAGTTCCCACGCATTCACAGATCGAAAATCCTTGGTCACTATATGCGAGTCTTGGTAATTACTCAAAATATATGAGATCCATAATGATATTATGGCTCTGGCCTGAAGAAATCGGAAACGACGAAAAAAGTCTTCGTTCCCTTTTGAAATTATACTCTCCAAAAAAAATGTTTAATTACGTCCAAAACTTTCTGACGGTTGTAAAACACAAAAGCAAACTTTTGGAAAGATGTGAAGCTGCGTTGCTTTTTTGGCTCATAATATCGATATTATATTTTCAAAAGTAAAGCAGCATTATCTCTTATGACCGCACAGCATGCAGCTCCCCAAATTTCATCCAAATCCGTGCAGCCGTTTCCGAGATCATGATAATAAAACACCGTTAACCCACAGACGACACGGTAAGTGATACGGATTTACTTGTTGTAGACATAGCAAGACAGATAAAAACGTATTTTAATTTTTAATTATTATGCGTGTGTGAGTAAAGAATACTGGTGAAAACATCTATCTTTATTAGGCTTGTGCTGCTCTTCACAAATTATTTAATTGAAATTATCTAATACCACAATAACCTGCAAACACTAGCACTTTCAAAAAATAACACTAAGGCTACGAATTTAATGCCAGAACTGCCAAAAATTGACTTATGTCAAGTACATTCTGATCCTCACTATAGTCTATAAGAATAGGGAGACAAACAAATCCTTGACTGGTCCTTTCTAACTAGTGTGAATTCGTTGCTTTGAAATTATCATCATTAAATATTACATACATCGTCTATCATTTTTCAGCTTTATTTAGTAATCAATTATTTGAAAGTCAAAGTGCTGGTTTCATTTCTGCCTTTTTTGCATCCGCTGTACTCCTAATCCAAACTGTAGTGTTTATTTGATTCTACAATATATTGATCAGCTAAGGGCTATACAAACAGAGTTTTCCACGCATGAGGTAGAACATGCATTTTCCTGTATTTTTTGGAGCCTACATAATGGATGCTGTCCAACTGTTGCCATTTTTATCGCCGCGTAATGTCCGAAATGGCAATATCAATTTTTATGGAATTTGGGATATGCTATGAGAGCGTAATAGGATGTGTTGGTTTTATTGTGAATATGGATGCACTGCTGGTGCGGTAATCGGCTAAACTCCAAAATTATTTATGGCAGTTCAATAAACAGATATCTCTAGGATAGACAGTGCGGCCGAAAATAAAGACGAAATACTCCTCTAAACAGGAATATTGAAATATCCCTTTACTGAGTGTTGAAATTATATTATTGAAAAAACTACAGAAGGATTTCAATTTTTTTTTTAAATATAGTAAGAAAATCATAAGAAGTAGACACAAACAATTTCTGACTCTGACTGACACAGTGACACATAAGATAGGAAAAAGTGACCTCTCTACAAAAATGTTTGTCAAATCGGATTGGAGGCTGGAGATTTGTTTTGAAAATTTCAGGTACAATAGTAAATGTTTCCTAAAAACTTAAAATTCAACTTTGAAAGCACGTCGAAGGTGGTCAAGGTCTACATTGTGAAAAATTATATTAGGAGTGTAAAGCCACATCACTGTGAACGTCATTTAAGATACAGCAGACGCTCGATAACGTAAACACGGGATAATGAAAACTTGCGCTAATGTAAACACAAACTTCGTTCTATAGGATCAAATGGAACGCGCGATAACGTAAACAATGTGTACGCTCGATAGCGTAAACAACTCTCGGCACACGGAAACAGCGCGACGGTAAAATGCTGAAGACTCGATGATTTATGTCGGGCGTCGGGGAGTCCCCGATTTATGATGTAGAGTGTAGGGGATTCACCTCTGCGATAAAATACGACAAACTCGGTCAGTCGTATGATCGTTTAGGATACGTTTATACGTACGTATGTATTTCATTTTTGAACTTAAGTGAATACATTGCACGCGTTAATATATTTTACGACTATGGCATCCACATCCTATAAAAGAAAGTGTTTAAAGTTGAGTGAGAAAGTGAAAATCATAGACGAAGTTGCACTAGGTGCGGGAGTGACACAGTTAGCAAAAAAATATGGAGTATCGAAACCAACAATCTGTAAAATTAAGCGTATGAAAACTCAAATTTTACAAAGAACGTGCAATACATTTGGAAGTCCGGGAAAAAGAAAAACTTTAAAAAATGCGAAGGCACCTAAAATGGAAAATTCCCTGTATAAGTGGTTTTTAAAACAACGGGAAAATCATGTCCCAGTTAGTGGCGAAGTACTTAAACAGAGAGCGAGACTGTTAAATGAAAAACTGAAAGAAACTGAAAATTTCGTAGTTAGTGATGGCTGGCTACAACGATTCAAAACAAGATATGGAATTCGACAGCTGTCTATATCTGGTGAAAAATTATCAGCACAACCACAATTAGTGCAACCATTCAAAGAAACGCAGATGAAAGTGGCCTTTATTGGAAAATGTTACCAGAAAAAACCTATGCTGCATCATTTGAAAAATCTGCCCCGGGAAGAAAGCCGAAGAAACAACGAATAACGTTTCTAGCCCGCACTAATGCTAATGGTTCACACAAAATAAAGCCACTGGTAATTGGGAAAGCAAAAAATCCGCGCTCATTTAAAAATGTTAATATCCCTGTTGATTATGACTGTTCAATAACCGCTTGGATGACTAGCAGTATATTCCTGAAATGGTTCCACAGGTGCTTTGTCCCTCAGGTATGACAATCAATTATCAAAAATGCTCTATTCATAATTTGAAGATGTGTTTTCAATTCTCACCAAACTACACTATAGGAAGTTTCTGCTTTCGTCTGTCTTATCAAAGAATCCTGAAAACTTATCTGAGGCTTTAAAAAAAGTAACATTACGAGAAGCTGTTTTAGATTTACATATGGCCTGGAATGAACTTAACCAGCAAATTATTCAAAAATGTTGGAATAATTTCTTTTGTACCAATAATGAAGATGATGAAGAAGACGATGTCCCCTTAAGCGTAATTAGAGAACGTTTGCGATCCAATAATGATAATGTTACTAGTGTGTCATTGGATGTTGTTGATTTATTGAAAACAGTGAATCCCAACATTGTTTGTACTCCTGCTGATATTAATTTATGGAACGAAGATAAGCAGACGAATGATGCTGATAAGGAGGAGTATATGGACAATGAGGATGATGAGAACGATCCCATTGAAGTCAGAAGTGTAGTGACTGACGCGCAAGCTATACAAGTTTTTAACCAAGCTTTAGATTGGGCTGAAAGAAAAGAAGTTTCATACACGGATATTTTAGTTCTTCGTAAATTACGGGCGCAGGCATTGGAACACAATGCTACAAATTTACGCAGACAAAAATTGTTAATTATTTTTCTTCTAATTAAACAAATACTTATCGCTGTTAGAATATTTGTTTATTTTGTTATAAATAGTATGTATTAAACGTTTCTTTTAATAAATCAAATATTATATAAATCACGTTCGCTAATGTAAACATTTCGATAATGTGAACCACACTTGGATTAAATTAGTTTACATTATCGAGCGTCTGCTGTACTTCTAAAATTTCAATTGATAATAAGATTATTCCACACGCAAATCATGCCAGGATCTTGGGATTGTCTTTGGACAATGACCTAAGATTTGCAAAACACATTGATAGCGGTATTAGCCGCTGTTATTGCAGACTCAAATTGCTGTATCCTTACCGCCGTATTCTTGACACCAACCTTAATATATTACTGTATGGTACACTTGCTTTATCTTTATTCAATTATTGTGACGTAGTGTATGCGCCCTCGACAGTGACCGTATACAAGAGGAGTCTTAGATTTATTTTTGCAGTGCGGAAATAGGAGCCTATCTCACATAAGCTTCCTGATGCAGGATGGCTGAGCATGAATGGGAAACGAGAACTACATTTAGCTGTTTTGTTTCATAAAATAATTACCTACAAAATACCACCGCACCTGTACAATTAAATTACGTTTCACTGAGATGCTCATTATGTTAATATTAGGCTTAGGGGCCTTATTTCACAGCCATGACATACATCAGCCAATTTCACTAGGTCTTTCTCTTATAATGTTTGTCCTCATCTCCAGTTAGTTGAGCGATTGTTTTGTGCTTGCTCCTTATGTGTATATTCTGCTTGAACTGCCAGTATAAATTAGCTAGCTGATTTTAGATTATTTCCCTTGTAAATGTATTTGTCTCTTGCGTTTTTTATTTTTTTCAATATTGCTGGTGATACTTAATTGCAATTGCCATGTGCTATTTTAACGAGTTATGATGACAGGACTGGAACCTTGATCAGGCTGCTCACCAGTTCTTTCTTCAGCTGCTTTTCTGTAATAGCACATTTGTGCAATTCTTATAATGCTTTCGTGCTGGTAGCTGCAAATAAATCTCATATGAATTTTCGGTATTATCTTTCGATACACTTTCTGTTCAGAAATATTTCCACTAATTTTTAATCTCTTTGTATGGTAACGTTCCTGTTAACCATTTCGATTCATCCGTCATTTTTTGGTGGGTCTTAAGTATAATTTTAGGTTGCTTTTCAGACTCAATGTTGCGTCACTTTTTTGCATATAATCTCCAAATGCCTTGCACTAGTCTTGTTTTGAAACCCGATTAGCTCTTACCAAAATTTATATTATAATGCGTTATAGCTCAATTCAATGCCCTATAGACAGGTCCTTAATATTAGTTGGGTAGAACTAAATATAATTAGTATGTATATGACTCTTCAATGTTAGGACAAGGGGAAAGTGAATTTAAGTTAGGGGCATATAGCGGAATGTTTCGAAGATTATTTGAGGTTGCGAAGATTCCGTATCATCATTTTTAAAAATTAATATGCATGGAATATTACTTTGTGGGAAGGTATACATTTCAGCCAGTTATTTCAAGAGCGGTAGAGCAACGATTTTAAAATAATGGAAAACTTTTAGTTATGGTGTTGAACTAGAACAAAACAAAATAATTCTCTTGTAATGAATAAAATATCTTTTAAAATGGTACACCACTTAAATTCGTAATCACAACACGGCAATTAAATAGCCCAGGAATATTGTGTCTTTCGGTGACAAAGTAATGAGCGCGGTCGAACTTACAAAGTAACTGGTCAAAGTAAGCGACAGACGCGTTGTATCTCTTGTTTGGTGAAACGATTGTGACAATTTTATGCGACGTTATCAATTGAGTTTGAAACCACCTATACTAAATTATTGGCTTGAGAAAAAAAGATAAAAGTGAAACTTTTACTATGTTTCTGAAAATGATCTGGATCCCCTGAAAAGTCAAAAAAGTTTTTGCAATTTTTATTTTGTTGGTTTTTGGCCCTTCACACCGGCACTTCTGGACCGATTTTCAAAAACGACAAAGCTTTTTCCTCTCTGGCATAGAAGTTATCTCAAGTGAGATGTTCATCAACATCCGAGCGACACTTTCCAATTTATAGACGGGTCAAGGCTTAACGGACAAATACACTGACTGACCAGCAGAAATAGGCTTTCATATACATGTGGTACATGTCATATAACATTCAAAGAACATTATATCTCGTTTCAGAAATTTTTTGCGATCACAATAGCTACTCGCCAGTAAGCGTGGGAAGTGGGCCCTAGTGGCCTGTTTCAGTATATGGAAAAAAGAAGCTCCTTATGCTCCTCCACAAAAGACGGAAGGATCAGAATTCATTTTGTCAAAGAATATAGAACGAACTTAACGTATAAAAAATTACCATTTGAATGAAATGCCGTCACTTAAGCAGGGCACGTGATTATGCAGGGGGCACGGTTTATTCCCGATTTATTTTCCGACCGCATTAGCATTTTGGACGTTTCGGAAATGAAGCACAAACGAGACATTCAAATCTCGGCATTGCGGCCAGGAATTATATAACGTACGAATAACATGCAAATCCATGAGAAGATTTGTTCGGTGAGTAATGTGAAAAGTTATTACTATCATATCATCCATCCATCAAAGTTTTCGGTAGGGTAGTAGTGAATGAGGTTTTAACGAATTTAATGTCATGGAATTTGTACCTCTTCTGAGCGACCTTGTCCTGTATACTTGGTTAGTTTCTGGTTATAAGAGGATACAAGCAAGTGATTTTCTGGAGACCAAGTCAAGTCGACAAATGTAGAAATCCACTGTTCACATTGATCGGACTTAAGAAGTCCTTGCAAGTTAATTGCACACACGGTACGCATCACGCTATCGGCAGTTCAAAAACGAGTTCTCTCTGATAGAAGTTACTCTTCCTCAGCTTTGGTGCATTGTCCCATTAACAGTGCTGATGATTGTCAATAAACATGAAACAGCTGTGCATGATTGGTCGGATGAACAAAAGCAGAATACATTATTTTATTATTTCTCAATGGGGAGTACATCAATGTACGATAATCATCAGAATTTTAGGGGTCATGGTGATCACTCGACAGTGAACGTGAAGCATGAAACCTTTTCTATTCCAACAAGTAGTTGTTATTAACCTCACAGTGGTTGACTTTGTTAAGAGATAGCATTTGTGCTTTTTATGAGCGCATACCGAAAAGAAAAATATACGTACCTTCACCAAAATTGTGGGAATACTAATACACTGTATTTCATAATATATCAAATGATGGTGGATGTGTTAAGTGGTGTTAAACTGAAGATCCGCCAACTTTTATAAAATATGTACTTAGTACCTATTACTGTTCCATTTCAGACGTAAATATTTTCGTTTCGTACAGTCATATGGCAATGAATGCTCATTTGGCAGATTGCTGGGGTGCATTGATATATTTTTCCTGTGTAGACAGACTGACATCCGTGAATTGATATACACATACGTATTGTAGGTGTATCTGTATTTACTTAATGCTAAGTATATTTGAAAAGCACTCCGTAATATTTGTTGCCCATATGTCTAACCGTACATAGGTATGCATTTTTCTATATTACGATAAAGTATTTAATTTGCTTGTGAGCTATTTTTAGCACGGTAACCGAAACGCAAAATGGCAAAAAACGTTTTCGACTTGTCTTGACTCAGTACATTTCGAACATTAATAGAAATCTATTTTCAACTTGTAGAACTGTGAAGTATTTTTTAAGCTGTATTAAAGATACCTCGTTGACTGAAGAAACGTAATGTTTGGGAATGCTCAATCTAAAAAAAAAAATAACTTGAATTTGAAATTTTCGGCACTTCACAAAAATCTTTGTCATGCGCTTAATTGGAAAATGAAGTACATTCTTTATAATATGAAGGTGGTCCCAGAAGTACCCGACCCAACGAAGAAAACACAAAAAAATTGGAAAAAATGTATTTATATTTCAACATAATCTCCATTGAGCTCTATACACTTTTTATAATAAGAACTGTCTTGCTCCTCAAAATAGCCATTAACTGCCGACATCACTTCTTCATCGTTGGAAAATCTTTGACCACTGAGCCATTTTTTCAAGTATGGAAACAGAAAATAATCCGAGGGGACTAAATCTGGTGAATATGGTGCATGAGGTAGCAATTCAAACTTTAATTCGTTAATTTTGGCCATTGCAATAACGGATTTGTGAGCTGGTGCATTGTCTTGATGAAACAACACTTTCTTCTTAACCAAATGCGGCCGTTTTTGCTTGATTTCATCGCTAAAACGTTGCAATAAGTTCGCATAATACTCGCCGTTGATAGTTTTCCGTTTTTCAAGATAGTCAATGAAAATTATCCCACGTGCATCCCAAAAAACCGACGCCACAACCTTGCCTGCAGATGAAACGGTCTTCGCCTTCTTTGGAGCTCGTTGTCGCTTTTGAGTATTGATTGTTCTTTCGTCTCTGGTGTGAAGTGATGGACCCATGTTTCATCCATGGTTATGATACGACGCAAAAATTCTGCTTTGTTGCTGTAAAACTTCGCTAAACATTCAATTAAAACATCTTCACGACACTGTTTTTGCTCGATTGTAAGCAATCGCGGCACCCATCTTGCACACAGCTTTGTCATGTCCAAATTTTCAGATAATATGCGATGAACCGCACTTTTTGAAATGCCTACTACGTCTGCTAGCTCGCGCACTTTCAGTCGACGATCATTCAGTACCGCTTTGTGAATTTTCTTCACCATTTCTGGAGTCGTCACCTCATTTGGTCGACCACTGCGATGGTCGTCTTGGCATTTTACTGTTGTAAACGAAGGAGCAGACTCACCCAGAGTAGAATCCAGTTCAGCTTTTATATTGGTTGGGCTGAGGCCTTTGAAATAAAAGTATTGTACCACATACTAATTTTCTCCATTTCCACAAATTCACTGAAAACGTTCAGTATTGATGGCTGCCAAACAAATACTAAACAACGTGGCGTCCTCAAACTTGACACATATGCTTTATAGGTTGCATACTTTCTAATACAGTGATATTTTTCAAACAACTATCGCCATCTCTGTCAGGCCGGGTACTTCTGGGACCACCCTCGTATCTCCAAAAAGATGCAAACAGGAAGATTGGTACTGGACCGAATTCAGATATTTTTCAGTCCACCGCCAATGAACCGAATTTCAAATCTCCTACATGATTTTCCATCTTCTGGAAAAAGTTCATCCTGCAATTTTCCGAGCTACAGGGGGCAAAAAATAAACCAGCAGACAGACGGAACGACCCAAAATAGCTAGTTTTTTGTGATATACAGCATCTAGAAAACATACTACTCGCATAAGGTTTCAGTGTTGCGCTCTGTTGAAATAAAATTGACCACTTTGAACATAATGATATGCAAAGACCTATCAACTAAAGGGCCTTCCAATAGGTACTTGAGGATTTTGTTTTCAAATAGAAAGAACAACTTATGTTTTATAAATAATATTCTCCAAATGCCTCCTTCAGCTGTTTCTACAGATGATCAGTCTCCGACTAAATCTTTTGGCAAAATTGATGCAATTTGACCCAATAACCTGAGAAATGTTTTGCTTTAGCTCGTTAATCGTCCTTATGACATGTGACTGTGTGTTGGTGAAAGATCACATTGTTGAGGTGGATATTATCCCATTGAGCTTCAAAAACTTCATATTTACGATGCCGTTCTTGTGACCATTTTTCGTTATACCATAGTAATTTTTATGAAAATATCAAAGTGCGTTTGCAGAATACTAATCGTTTTTTCAGTCGTAAAACGATCTATCCATCCATATAGCTAATTTTAAATCGGCAATCGATTGTAGAAGAACCCACCAGGCAGCAAAATGTATGTTTCAAGTATTGCTATTGAAACGTGTAATTTCAGTTTTACAGTGTGTATACGAACAGCTTTTCAAAATATTCAGCATATAGTAAAAGAACTTTCTTAGTCATACAAATGAGGAGGATTGAGCCAATGATAGGAAACAAGAAAACTTCCAAATATTGAATTGAAAATTGGTATATTAGTGCATATAACACATAAATGTGAAAACAGGTACTGCTCTTAAAATGACCAATTCAAGTACCTGCCGTCGGGCAGTGCATGCAAAGGCAACATAAGTCACTTGACTTGTTGCTTTTGCAACGAGCGTGTATTATTGCGGTATTATTTGACCGGGAAGAATGTATTGACTGACCTAAATTATGCCTGATATGCGCATCTGAAAACAAAAACATTTTAATTTTTTTTTAATTAAATTAATCGAATTTCCGAATCTTTAGATGAAGTTAGATACCCTCTACATAGGACAGAGGGAAAACAAGATTACCCTTTAATCTAGTACTAATGATCATCGACGCCCTCTAAATAAGGTCTATTGTTTCAGGTCGCCCTTGAGAAGCCGTCAAAGTTGTTAACCGATCTCCCAAGTTTCTCCACAGGAACAGCCGGGGAATTGATGTCAAAGCGACCTAAACGGTCCTCAGAACACCACATCACAGGTATACTAACAATTTGAGGCTGTGGTTAACCAATGTAAATGTTTTGTCGTTAATAGTAGGAAACAATATTCATTGTTTGAAGGTAGGATATAATTATGCGGTCTTTAGCATTACAAGGTTGAAATTTAGCTACGTAGTGATCCAGCAGAGTTAGACTCGTAGCCCGCGAATATACAGTGCATTTAAAAAAAGTCCCCCTACTTAGTTTTTGAACCGGTCAAGTGAGAAAACTAAAACTGGGGCTAATGAAAATGATGTATTTTAGAGTAAGTGGTAGCTGGAAGTCTCAAGAAGGCAGCATGGCGCTATTTTGGAAAACCATTTTAAATTGAATAGGTGGTCACTCAAATGTGATGCTTCTCGTGAATACGTTATAACCTTAGGATATAAAATCACTATCATTCAAAGTAGTGAACTAGCAGGCAGTCAAAACTGAGCAATTTTATTATTATATATTACCCGGTATATTGGATCGCTTATGGCTCACCCTCAAATCGCTATGGTGTGTTTTATCAATCTCTCTTTGAAAGATCCATCCAAATATACAGGGTGTTTCAGTTTATTGTTGCATAACTTTAAGATTCGATAGATCTTTTAAAATTAATGCATAAAGTCTATATAAACATGGGTCGAAAAATGCGTGGCTTCCGAAATACAGGGTGTTTAAATTTACTTTCTAAAATAGTTTTTTTTAAATATTTCGAACAATATTTGGTGTATAATAGTGAAAATTGGTATACAAGGGTTTTTTGGTACGACAAAACGAACCATATGCATAGTTTTACTGTAGCCGCTAGAGGGCGCTCTCTACTGTACCTGTAGTGTATTAAAATGACCGAAACATTTTTTTTCAGTGCAATTTTTTGCTTTTTGAATAAATTATTCTTCGCACTTTTCAACACAAAAAAGCTCTCCTGTGAGTTTTCGTTATAGTTAGCCGTTTTTGAGATATTTCGATTTTTAAGGTTCGATGCATTTTTAATTATTTATGGGAAAATAATATGTTTTTTTACATTTTCGATTTCTGCATTACAAGTCATTAAGATGATCGTTTAGATTGTGTTTTCAAACACAGCAATAATTCCTAACTTCAAATAAACACAAACAAACAGAATATTAATTTGTTTAATTTTCCAATATTATTTTTAACAAATGAAATTAATTATTTACAACTAAAATGCTATTGGATAGTAAGGACAAACATACAAAATCTAAAGTAGTTGCTCGAAATGTAAACCCAATTGTTCAATACACAATTCACATCTACGAATGATCGAACGTGGTATAGCATTATTCAAATAAGGCCTTATTTCATCACATGCATTCCTGATTCTATCTATTAGCATATCTCTTGTGGTTACGGGAGTCTGGAACACTTTTTCTTTTAGAAATCCCCACACAAAGAAATCTAATGGATTTAGGTTAGGGGATCGTGGAGGCCAGGCGACTAGTCCTCCACGGCCGATCCATCTTTCGGGATAATTTTCGTCCAGCCAGTTTCTAACTATTCTCGAATAATGAGCTGGACAACCATCAAGCTGGAACCAGGCCAATCTTCTTAAATCTAACATAACATCATCCCACACATTTGCATGTTCAGCCTTTAAAAATTCCAAGAAGGTCGCAGCATTTAACCTTGCAGGCAAAAGGTAGGGTCCAAATAGTCGATTACGGTAGATACCAATCCACACGTTCAACACTAAATTCATGCTGAAAATTTCTTTCCCGAACTGCATGCGGATTTTCATGCGACCAAATATGTTGATTATGAAAATTTACCACTCCACGTCTAGTGAAGCATGACTCATCGGTCCATAAAACGTTACTTAAAAACTCCCTATTATTATCAGTTCTATCAAGAATCCACTGACAAAATGTGATTCTTCGTTCTCCGTCCCCTGACAGTAGTCCTTGCACAGGTTGCAAATGGTAAGGACGTCTATGGTCATTTCTAAGAACACGGTGAATATGGCTTGCTGAAATTCCCAAGGCACCAGAAACACTTGTGGTCGGATCTCTATCAAACTCACGCAGAATCATACGGGTAAATTTGCGGTGACGAACATGTATGTTTTGATCACTTTGGAGATTTCCAAAACCATTTTCAATTATTTGGCGATGCACTCTTACAAATACTGAGCGAGTTGGATGTCGTCTGTTTGGGAATCTTCGTGCGTATTCTCTGGCTGCTTCTGCTGCATTTCCATTTACAAAGCCATACACAAAATGAATATCCGCTAAATCTTGATTGGAGAATAAAAAGGCATTTTTATAAAACTTACAAAAAAAAAACAGGTAAAAGAAACTAAATGTCGTGCATTCACAATTGCAAAAAAACATTTCAGGTTTCAACAGACAACAAAACTAACTGTCAAATAATTGACGTTTAATCTTATTCTGCTTTCAATTTCAAAAATATTTGCAGGCACAGCCTACTTCTAAAAATTATCGAGATACTGACTTTTTAACGTTATTTTATCATAAATAATTAAAAATGCATCGAACCTTAAAAATCGAAATATCTCAAAAACGGCTAACTATAACGAACATTCACAAGATAGCTTTTTTATGTTGAAAAGTGCGAAGAATCAGTTTTTTTATTCAAAAAGCAAAAAATTGCACTAAGAAAAATTTTTCGTTCATTTTAATACACTACATGTACAGTAGAGAGCGCCCTCTAGCGGCTACAGTAAAACTATGAAGCCACGCATTTTTCGACCCATGTTTATAGACTTTATGCATTAATTTTAAAAGTTCTATCGAATCTTAAAGTTATGCAACAATAAACTGAAACACCCTGTATAATAAAATTCCATTTAAAGAAATCATCAAAATCTAACATTTTTTAAGCCGCATAAATAGTCTCTTCCAAAAGAAGAAGATTGATATAACATGCTATAATGTTTAGATGATTAGTTGCTGAATTCCATTCTATTTGTTATTCGCTGTCAGAGCGGTCGATAGGACCTGCAAATAGAAAGAAGTGCGTCAATTTGAGGGGTGCTTTGGCATTGTTAACTGCTATTTGAGAATTTTAAATTGATCTGAAAATTAATTTATATATTGGTTGTTAAAGGAAAATTATAATTTTGGCTGGACCTAAAGTCGCGCGATTTAATTTTGTTCACATGGCGAGCCGTGGCCTTGTGTGTTTGCGAACTTGCTCGACTATGTAGTCTTAGTTGTTGAGTTATAACAAATGTACAAAAATACTAAACTTTGACATCCTGTCAGTCCGTCATTTTGAAAAATATCGATACTATATTCTAAGGACATAAGATACAGAGGTAAAGGAGCTGCAAATAAGATAGCATATGACCTCCCATTCTATTGAAAAAAATGTTACAAGAAGATTCTTACCCGTCGACTTGCAATGGTCAACTGTTATTCTTACGTTAAAATTTAGTGTCCATGCGTCAATTCCATCCTTGCAAATTTCAGGTTGACTAGATCAAAAAATTAGTAGGGGGGGACTTTTCTGAACAGCAGTATATGTATAGAGGTCCGATCTTTGCTGTTGTTTCTTTATTAAAGAATAAATTTCCTTCGCAGCAAAAAGGTGGGAGGTCACAGAACGATAATTATACCTAAAGAAAATTGGAAAACGAGAGGGGGGTTCAGCTCCCAAGATTAAGAGGGTCGTTAAAAATTAATAAGAGAAGACTAGACTAGGCGAAAGATTATACACAGATTAGAACGGGGTCGGTAAAAAGGATGAAAGTTGGCTAGCTCCCAAGCTTCACCTCCCCACCACGACTACTGCTACTAAAAGATCACAAAGGATCTTAAGTCCATTTATTCTTATTTCTATTCTTGGCATTTTTCGAAATATTTAAATATAACAGAACAACATTGTTAGTCAATCAGGGATTATATTAGAAGTTCGTATTGAAACTGTATATTTTGGTATACATAATTTCGAGACCTAACTATTTTTCCAAAGATGTCCAAAACTCTGAAACTATTCAAATTTCACTCAACACTATGGTAAGTCCAAGTCGTTAAAATGAGGCTGCTATTCAATCAGTCAGAATAGTAATAAACTGTCAGTTTCCCTTTTTGGAATCCATTCTTCCGCTAAAAGCAGTTTCTGCGCTTAATTCAATTACCTTATAATTGAGCTGTGCCCTTGATTGGTTGAAATGGATTCTAGGCGCAGCCTTCTCTATATTTGCGGCTATATTCAGAAACAGCTTGAAATTTATCAGGGATAGTACCAGTGGGGCCTACTACTGCTTATAATAAAATGATAAAATGTCGTGGCACACTACCTCTCTACCATAACAAAATGTGTAGACCACTGCATTGCAAACGAATTTTTGAAGGGTCTCAGACATCGAGCAGTAAAGGCTGATCTAGCAGGCCTATCTTTTTTGTGTGTCAAAATATACAGGGTGTTCCTTGATGATATGCAAATATTTAAGGGTGTGAATCTATATGAAAAATTAATATTAGTTTGCTTTATAAACTATGGTCCAAAAAGAATGGAAATTAGTTAATATTTTCAGAACCGCTTCAGATATTTCACTGATATTTAGTACGTAGTGAAAATTAATAAAGTTGCATATTTTTCAATGCGTACTTTAATATTTTTTAAGCAAAAAATAGTACGCCAACGGTTTTTTGCCAAATACAAATTATTTTTGAATTCCCCGTTCAATTTAAAACAAATGATCTCTCTTGAATTGTTTTCCTTCGATGCGCCATTTTTTAGTAAAAAAATGAAAACCGTTCTATTGTCCGAGAAAATTAATGTAATAATTGAAGAAAGCAATTTAGCATTAAATATCTAGTTGCTCTGGAATATGTTACTGGCTTTTGACATCTGACAAGTTTCTGTTATCCAAATCTGTTCGTTGTGACATCTTTTTAATTATTTAGTTTTTAAATGCATGCCTTGCCGACGGTAATGGTGAGCAAGCCAGACGGATTTATCACCAGAGATATCCCGATCGTGCTTTGCCAGATAGTCGAACCTTTTCCAATATTCATCGTCATCTTGTTGAAACTGGTTCTGTCTGAAAAGGAACATCTGAAGGTAGACCTCTAAGTGCGAGAACACCTGAAATTGAGGAAGCAGTGCTGCACGAAATCGAAGAGCATCCTGAAACGAGTACGAGGAAGATCGCTAGACACTTAAATATTTGCCATCAATTTGTTTGGAGAATTTTAGGGGATGTTTTGTTATATCCATACCATATTTTAAGTAGACATTACTTCCCATTGATTTTCCAAGGCGTGTTACCTTTTGTCAGTGGTATCGTCAAAAAAATACACAAAATCCGTAGTTTGAATCTATGATCCTGTTCACGGACGAAGCTAATTTTTCTCGAAATGTTATTCAGAATTTCCACAATGATCATTTGTGGGCAGAAGAAAATCCCTATGCCGTAACCGAAATCCATTTCCAATACCAATTTTCGGTTAACGTATGGGCAGGAATTATTGGCACACACTCTATTGGCCCATTCTTCTTGCCGGGACGACTTGACGGACAGAATTACCTCAATTTTTTTCGTCTTTGCTGCTTGATGATGTTCCGTTAGCAATAAGAAACAATATGTGGTACATGCATGATGGTGCACCAGCGCATTTCAGTATAGCGGTTCGTAATTATTTACAAACTGTTTATCTAAATCGTTGGATTGGCTGCGGTGGACCCCAAGAATGGCCACCAAGGTCCCCAGACCTCAACAGTTTAGATTTCTTTTTGTGGGGCTATCTTAAGACACTTGCGTACACAGTCCCACTCAAAGGAAAACAATTCAAGAGAGATTATGTGTTTTAAATTTAACTGGGAATTCAAAAATATTTTTATTTGGCAAAAAACCATTGGCGTACCGTTTTTTTCTTAAAAAATATCGAAGTCAATACCCGTACGCACGCCACTGTTAAAGCTAAAAACTATTTTTGCATTGAAAAATATGTAGCTTTAATAGCTTTCACTACGTACTGAATATCAGTAAAATATCTGAAGCGGTTCTGAAAATATTAATTAATTTCAATTTTTTTCCTAAAACTTCAACACCGCGAGTTTTTGTAAGGAAACATTTCTGGACCATAGTTTATAAAGCAAACTAACATTAATTTTTCATGTAGATTCACACCCTTAAATATTCGCATATCATTAAGGAACACCCTGTATATAACTTTATTCTACTCGTAATAACTATTTGACTTGACTTAGATTGCTAAGTACTTGACTTAAGCTTGACTTGGTGTCAAGTCAAGTAGCTTGAAAATCAAGTCAAGTAGTGAATCCCTAGTATTCATGCAACAATTTCACCACAACAAATTCCAGAATTCTGAGTTGACTCCTCAAAAAATAAACAGTGGAGGACCTTTTTGAAACGCAATATATTTCAACTTTAATTAGTGGTCTACTTCCACCAAAACTGTTCAATATACAGTTTCAATGTTTCATATAGTTTAAAACACGATTTTGGTTGGATTAATGATAATTTTATAGCGATTAATAAAACCTATTGATCATTGCTCCAGTCCAACCATAAATATTTCTGCTCCATGCAATAAACTGATGGAATAGCAACATTATTTTACGCCATTTAAGCAAAGCTTCAAAAATTAATGTAATCAAACCGCAAATTATCAATAAATATAAAAGCGTCTGTAACAACATTATAATCTCAACTGGATCATAGCATCATTTTTTAGTGAAATAAAAATTATGAAGTACTAAAGACAATTTTTTGTTTGTTTGGTGAATCTATTTGGTGAATGGTGATCATTTTACAGAAAAGCTACTACGTCGAAGTATACTGAATGTTTCAAACGGGATACGGAATCTGGTAACTGGGGGCAAAGTTGTAACTAAACTAACTATAAAAAAGATGACATTGAGAAATTTTCGCAATTCAGACTAATTTCGAAAAAAATGTTATTTTTTCTTGACTGTTTGCGGTAAGATTTTGAAATGCGTACCACATTTACACTTTTTTTTCTTATAAAAGTTGGCACAATTGTACAAGAAAGTGTACCAAAGTAAAGCTTATAAAAAGAATGACAAAAAATTGTAAAAAGAGTACATTTTGAATTTATAAACATTCTCTATAGACGATTCACATTTTGAGGAAACGTTTGCTACTTGCGAATCTCACTGACTTAAAAGTAGTTAGAACTGAGTGCTTCTTTGTCCAAAATATCCCGTATCTAGAAGTAGCGATCCAAACTCTAGCTCTAGAGTATGCTACATCAATCTTCTTCCTTGGAGAGACCTTTCAGATAAAAATAAATATACAGGTTATTCCGTTTAAAAATATATATGGGCTTGTCCAAAACGGACGCAGAAAAGTAAACGCATATTAAAACAAGAAAGATTGATATTCAAATCAAGTTGGTACTTTATTTTGAAGGTTCATTTATACCATTTATGTATGAAAAATAATATCGATCAAATGTTCACCACGACTGGATTTACAGACGTCCACGCGATGGTCGAAATTTTCAATGACATTTTGCAACATGGTCGGTTCTATGGCATTTATCTCGGCAACGATGTTGTTTTTGAGTTCTTGGAGGGTGGCTGGTTTGTTGACGTAGACTTTGCTTTTCAAATATCCCCATAAAAAGAAGTCCAAATGAGTCAAATCGCACGATCTTGGTGGCCATGGCACATTTACTCTGCGCGAAATCACGCGATCACCGAAGTAGGACTGCAATCGATGGATATTGACGTTGGTTTTGTGGCATGTTGCACCGTCTTGTTGGAAATAAACATCGTCCATATCCATTCCTTCACGTTGCGGCAAAAAATAGTCCTCTATCATCACGTGATATCGCTGAGAATTGACGGTAACGGCGTCCCCGGCCGCATTTTCGAAAAAGTAAGGTCCGATGATGGCTTTTGACCACAATGCACACCACACAGTCACTTTTTGAGGATGCATCGGCTGCTCCTGATACTCACGGGGATTTTCGTTTGCCAGTAGCGGCAGTTTTGCTTGTTTACCGTCCCATCCAAAGTGAAATACGCTTCGTCGCTGAACATGATTTTTGATGAAAATCAATTTGGCGATGTTCAAGTTCAATTGGATCTTGTAGGCGTATACATTCAAATCCTTGTGGAGAATGCGGAGCAAACTGGTTCTCGAAATGCCCAATTCTTGGGATTGACGCGTTGTTGATTGTTTCGGATCGTCTCTCACACTCTCCTTCACAAAAGCAATATTTTCCGGTGTGCGAACGCTCCTTGGCCGGCCAGAGCCTGGCAGATTTGCCACAGAACCTGTTGCCTCGAATTTACGCACCAGACGACCGATGGTTGTTTCGTTTGGGCGTTTGTTGCGACCGACGAAGCGCGCGAAGCGTGTTTTTTATTTTTGACCATTTTTGTAGTGCTCTTAAATAACTTTAATGCGGTCTTCAATCGAATACGAATCCATAGCGATCAATGGTAAACATTCAACTAACAAAATGACATGTCGGTGACAGAAAACAAAGATGGCGTCTATGTCAAATTGACGTTTACTTTTC
The DNA here is from genome assembly GCA_963669975.1 of Acanthoscelides obtectus. Lineage (NCBI taxonomy): Eukaryota > Metazoa > Arthropoda > Insecta > Coleoptera > Chrysomelidae > Acanthoscelides > Acanthoscelides obtectus. Next base: position 22,581,613 of record CAVLJG010000008.1, read on the forward strand.
TGCGACCCTATTGGACAACCCTAGTTGTGTTACCACGTAGTTATGAATCACCCTGTAGAGTAGACAAGTTTCCAAGTAAATAGCATATTCTAGGGTATAACTTTCGTAAGTAAGTGTTCATAATAACGACTGACTGCACAATAAAAGCTCATGAAACTGTGAAAATAATTACACCATTTGTCGCCACCTGCAAACCCTTGGAAACAAAGACTGCCTACGCTAGTGCAAACTTACCGATGAATTGAATTCCACAGGTAGCACAAAAGCTGTCGTTTAATGAATATTCAACAGCACTTAATTTACATTATAAAGATGCCTCTTTGGAAAATGTTATAGGGGAGCTAACAGTTAACAGTTGGTATTTTCAACTAGTCTTTATGCAGATACTTTTAAATGAAACTTTAATGTACTTGAAGCTCTCTCCTGAATTAAACAGCAAAAGTATAAATTTTAGAGTTGCGGTCAAACCTTAAAAAGGAAACCCTTTTGTATTCTACTGCGTACTTTAATATATTCCTTTAACGAACAGCATAAAAGAGTGTATAGACCAGAAAATACTACGTCCAGTTTTTTATAAAAATATGTGTCCCCCTACAGGACGTTTTAAAAAAAAGATTTTGAATAACGCTTTAGTGACACTTTTTCAGGATGACTGTCTTAGGACCTCTGGATTCGAGATTCCAAATGTATCATTATTGAAATAATGATAATTATACTGAATATGAGAAATAGTATAAATTACGGTTCGGTACAGAATTTTTTTTTCAATAACTGCTTAGGCTATGGATAGCAATACATGAGCACAATTTCTTCAGATCACCATTCAAGGCTACGATAGTTTCTGCCCTTCGTCGTATTACAAAATCATGAGTATGTACACTAACGTACAAATTTTACTAAGAAATCATCCACCGATTTGCTAGAAAAGCTTCTTTCCAGGGTCATCACTATAATCACTATGGTAAAAAAAATTACTAAAAAATCTTTCATTGATTTGCTAGAAAAACTATTTTCCAATGTCATCCTTTAAGAGTGGGAGCATGCCACGTGAAATGGATTAAAAAAGTGGTATTTTGAAACTCATCCATATTGGGTCTGTTTGTAGGTGTGAAAGAGAACTTATGATTTATTTCCATGGCACTTTTATTTGTTACGGGCTTCTAAAGAATAACATACATTTTTAAGTATTACATTGAGGTATTAAAAGTGACATTATGTCGATCTTTTTCATTATATTGGTTTTTGTGACATTATGTAAGTTTTTCTACAAGATATGTTAACTTAGCACTAGCTGCTGGACACTTGTGAACTTGTTTTGTCATTGTATATGTTGCCCAAACGTCATGAGGTTTCGGTTATCAATGTTTGGCTCAGATGAGATGTGAAATCTGCTTAAGAGATGGCTTTACTGGAGGTAACGGCAATGCATAGATACATAAGAGGATTTGTGTGCTAATAATATGTGTTGATCATAATTCCGTTGGATTCTTGTCTCAAATACACTTACTTGATATTCAAAGCTAGAAATTAGTTGTGCATCCACTTTTTCTTCTGGCAATTACATATGCAAATTTGCTGAATTTCAAAAATGAGAGAGATAAGAAATAGTTATATTCACTGTACACTGTCGAATTAGAAGTCGTATATATGCTAACAGTAATTACACACAACAAACAACTGAAACAATCGTAATTTATGACTTTGAACATAACCTGTCTTCAGAAATGACAACATATAGATAACCCGTCGGACACAGCTAATAGACACACTTCATTGGCAGGATATTCAATAATAATTTTCTCACACAGCAAATATCACTGATTTTATACACATGCAGCCCAATTCACACAATCATCTATACTACAACTATTTAAAACTGTAATGACTCATACGCGTGATCAGAGCTCGATCCCGGCTTCCTTCCAGTACAGCCGTATGGCGTACGACATATGTCGTTTCTGTGGCTTTGCGGTGGTCAACAGCACAGACAGAGATGGAAATAATGGCTGATTGTTCTCCGCCGGTAGAACCAATGAAATCAAAGACGCGCCTCGACCGGCAGACTCATAGGCGTCGGCAACGCATTGGAACGTGTTTCGTTGAGCGATCGCATATTGTGTGTTTTTATAAGAATTGTTGTGTGATTGTTATTGTTGTGGTTTCTATGGTTACTGTTTTGGTTATACTTAACCATGAAGAGTAGAAATGGCACGAGTGGAAGTACTGAAAGCCAAGGAACAAGTAGACGGCTTCGTAAAGCACTGAAGAGGGACGCGAAAGAAATCGTGCTCGACGTGTTCAATTATCTGAATAGAACTATGTCGCAGGGAGATGCACTCGCGCGTTGTAAAAGTATGACAGGCGTTCCAGAGTGGACCATTCGCAGGGTGGTGCATGGAAAGAAGAAAACTGGAGCTACTACTGATACCAAAGTTTAATTTGAAGGGACGAAAGGCCGTTAAATTGGATGACGTTAGCAAAATGGCGTTAAGGCGAACCGTACATTCATTCTTCTTTAGGCATGAGATACCAACCCTCAAGGCTGTACATGCAGCGATCAAAGAAAATGAAATTATACCCCAAATGAGCGTCGAGGTAATGAGGAAATCCCTGCACGAAATTAATTCTCGTTACGAAACGCGTAATCGGAAGTCAGTATTGACAGAGAGACCTGAAATAGTCGCCTGGCGTCGAAAATACCTACGCGAAATGATTGAATATAGGCGACAAAGCAGAAAAATCTATTATTTGGACGAGACATGGGTAAATGCAGGTCACACAGTTAAAAAAACCTGGATAGACAAAAACGTAGTGAGTAACCGACAAGCAAGCATTGAAGGTTTGTCAACAGGTCTTCGTGGACCGTCAGGGAAAGGTCAAAGATTGATCGTAACTCATATTGGTAGCGATAGTGGCTTTTTAGAAGAGTGTGACTTGATTTTCGTCTCTAAGAAAGGAGGTTATTACCATGACGAAATGAATGCCAGCTGCTTGAGAGCTGGTTTCAAGGGGTGCTTCAGCGAGTTGAGCCCAACTCTGTGATCGTCATGGATAATGCTTCCTACCATAGTCGTCGAGCCGAACGTGTACCGACTATGGGATCTCGAAAAAGTGACATGCAGCAATGGTTGCGCGAAAAAGGAATCCCGTTTGACGATTCATGTGTGAAAGCGGAATTGTATGAAAAAATCAAACAGCACAAACCTGCGAACATTAGTTACGTGACTGATGAGATGGCCCGTCAATGTGGTGTCACTGTGCTGCGGTTACCGCCCTACCACTGTGAACTGAACCAAATAGAGCTCATCTGGGCTCAAGTGAAGGGTTATATTACGCGCCATAACACAACCTTCAAATTACCAGACGTTAAGGTTTTACTTGAGACTTCCATACAGCTAGTGACGCCCGAAGCTTGGCAGAACGCTATCCGTCATGTTGTGAAGGAAGAAACAAAAATGTGGCAGCTTGACCACCACATCGACACCATCATAGAGCCAGCTATAGTCAATTTCAACGAGGAAAGCGATAGCGACAGTTTATTACTGTCAGATGTAAGTGGAAGCGACGATGAATAAAGGTAATTCTCAAATTTTTGACTTACAATATGTTTCAAACCACTCTTTATTAAGCATGTGACAAATCTAGTTCACCCAAGTTAAACATTCATACCCCGCCTATGAACAGCCGACTACTGGTAGTTAAGTGATGTTCACGTGAACATCGATGAGTCATTACAGTTTTAGATAGTTATAGTATAGACGCTATCTTGCTATTCAATCAACTTTCTTCTCAGCGATGAAAACTATGGACTACTCGGCTTCACAAAACATATGCAACCAACAATGCATGTAGTGGTGTAGTTGAGCCATTCCTCCATAGATGGACGCTCACAACGATCCTAGTGAGCAAACGTGGAATGACCCTAAAAACTACCTAGTCTGCAAGATGACATTTTATAGGTTTTTTTGACGTTCAGTGGCAGAAAAAAAAGTTTAACAGTCGCTTCATTGGATATTTGATCGTACTTAGCTTTTACGAACAATGAACTTAATAAAAGTAGTTTTTTCTTGAGGTTAAGTAGCATGATGAAACCGCAAAACATTCGATCAGGTTACTTAAGAGTAAAGTTCGCTCGACCATCATTCTCAGAGCATATTATTAGGCACGCTCCTCGAGTACGCTCTTCTGTAACACAATCGCGGAAGAGCATGTTTCGATCTCAAAGAAGAACGAATCGTGTGAGCTCCAGACACCCGTGGTCCAAAAACGGATACACCCTATGTATATTTATGGGTTCATTGTACCTGGTAGGACGTAATTTATGCCTTTGATAGGCTGCGATAATAGAGGATAATCAGGAAACATGTCATTAAAGGTTAGATAACGTAAGTAGTATTCGATGTACGTAGGATGCGATAATGGTAATTGCGAGCATACAGGGAGTAACACTCCCTTTCTTGATACCTTATCTATACAGGGAAGTACTTGTTTAACAGAGGGTGATCATCAACTAAGTGACTATCATCTCTACTCTCGACGCTGGCATTCTTCAAAGCGACGCAATTTTCGAATATTTTCCAAAAATGGTATATGGGATAGGAGACACCTCTTCCTGATCCTAACAAAAAGAGATTTACTGGGAATAAATCGGGATTTCTGAGATGCTTAGAAAAAGTTTTCGCTAAAACATCTTTAACGGCTCATCGGGATTCGTGACATGTACCTACTCGTATGTTGGGCTAGGATGGCTGCATCTGTTTTCCAATTGAAAAATCTTCAAATCGACAAATCTGGCAAAATCGATTTCAACTTTTCCTTTCCTGTGTACTGTTGCTTTTTATGATATACTTTTCTTGATACAAATTATGTATAGTGTAGGCTTTTTTTTACTCTTTCATCCGATCGAAAATGTTTCCTCATAAAAATATACTTAATTGCTACTGCCAGGGTGTGTAAATAAAAATCATAACAAATCTAGATATAGTTATGACTAACATTGAATGAATATACTATACAATAACACAATACGTAGATATGATGCATGATAAAAGTAATGTCTTCTTAGTTAAAGCTCTGCTGTCAAAAGTATGATATATTAAGTAAACATGCAAAGAAGTTAGTTACCTTTTTTGCTTGTAATTCTTAAGAAATATTTCAAGTAACTTAACAGACTACGCTTACATCATCACAGTCATTCAAATATTCAAAAACGGTTGAGGCATATCTGCTTAAAATAATGTATATTCTTAATAAGTTCGATTACTAAAAAGGAGCTCTTTATACCTCCGAAAACAACGATGTTTTTCAAATACCACTCAATAAATCTCAACGTGATGCCAGAGAATATGCAAACAAAGTGAAAACATAGCAACTGAAGGGCAGGCATGTTGCTGAAACAGTTTCCATGATTATAGACAGTAAATTCCCATAGCTTTGGTACCAAATATACTCGCGTAATTTTTACTTGTCCAGTAAGCATATTTTGACTGATGCGAGAATCTTAAGTACAGTGGTGCGATTGCTGGGGCCGTACAGTTGTCCAGTACGCATAAAATCTGGCAAAGAATACAATTAACCGATTTTTTGGGTCGCTGATTTCGAATCTCTGGTTAGTTTTGTCTCTATGGAGGTATTTAAAGAATGTATCAAGAATACTTGCAGAGCATTTGAGGGCAATCACATGTCGTTTAGATTTTTCTGGTATTTAAGATCCAATCAGCGGCCACTTAGTCACTATGAGGACATCTCAAGGTCACTTCAAGGGTAATTCAAAATAAGTCTGACATTGCAGTCATTAAGTTCAAAATTAATTTTAAATTCACTCAAAAAATAAATTAAAAGTCGAGTAATCCCGACCACCTGACATAATATGGCAAATATAAGGTTAGAGTTCTCAAAAGTTTATAGATGTAGCAAAACATGACTAGATTTTATCTATCAGTACTTCAAGGACCTCATTACAATCTGAATAATAATAACCTAGAAATGTTCAGAATTTTCCAAACACACAACACATAGGATCAAACAGGAACTCTCCAATTTTGCCGTAAAAAGGGTAGTGTCGAATGATAAACTTCAAGTTTGATAGTTTGCCATGATAAAAGTAGTTTAAGCGAAGTTCTGTTTCTATGGCCAGCTTATTATTTAAGGTAATAACTTTGGAATAGGTAGTAATTCCTTTTATAATCGGTACTTTGCTTTTTTGAATTTTTCGCATAAATCCGCCACTGTGAGCTCCACGCTATTTCAGAGTTAATGTCGATCTATCTCTCAAATAGTACATACCTACTATTTGACAAGGAGGCCATATAATGTGCAAATTTTAAACGACGTATATATTTTTTCAATATTTTTTCAATATTCGATTTTACATAACTTCACAATCATGATGTTTCTAACTGATTGTACAAATTCTGCAAAACGTCTAGTTATCAGGTGTCAAACTGACAAACTGAAATGAATCAAAAGCATTTGGTTTGGTCTGACTCACCCAAGGAAAGTAAGGTAGAAATGTTTTTTTTAACATTAAAAGCCGTTTTCAAACATTATGTTCAAGAAGGATACCTACATGAGGAGCTATATCAAAATTACTTATTTCTCAATAGTTCTAAAATAGTACGAAATAAAAACTTAAGTTGTCAAACAACACAAGGATCAAGATACAAGTTGTAATGACCTTTGAATGAAACCACAGGTGATGTTGAAGAACTTACTGACGTTCGGCCATCCCAGTGAAATTGAAGAGTACAATAAAATGTAATATTATGTATAATTGACAATAACTTCATGATAATACTTTGGAAAAGACAACCAAAGCAGCCGAAACATTAGTAATTTATATCTTCACCATCTCTGGAATATGGATATGTTTGCAATTCGTACTTCACACGAACTTACCACCTCATATGCATTGCCTAGGTGAAATTAATTTACACAAAATACACATTACGGCGTCCTGAACAAATTTTCAAGAAACAAGATACGGGAAACACCCCTTCTCATTCTTCTCAGATCATGTTATCGCTTGGGAATTCAAATATAAACGTATAACACAATAAGACCATAAATTGTAGTACCATTTAGTATACCAAACGCTGAAGGTTATAGGCTATTAAGTTAGAGCAGGATTTTTTAATATAAAGACATACAATCATTTTTATGTTTGATGCTATACCATGCAACGCGTACATATTGCAGGTATAAAGTTTATGGTACTGTGAATCGTTTACAAGTTTAAGACGATAATAACCGTAAAATAAAACTAGTGGTCGTGTTTTCTTACGAACGATGATAATGAAATTTTAAATAAAGATGAAATGAAGGGTTGATCGCACCTCGATCTAATAAACAAGAATGCTGTTGAACTACTGGAGTCGCATATCTTTATTAACCAGCCTCTGAGTTTACAAGCTAAAAATAGTTTGGGCAGGGACGGAATAACCTTTAACGTTCGAACTGCTTAAACTGTACTCAGAAACAAGAACCGCGATACGTTTTTAGACAAGCCAGTTGCTTCAGACGAAGAGTTCCGCACCTTCTATTGGTACTAAAAACAGCATATGGCGGCTTCAGCTACCAGACAGTCGAGCCCAGAAGTACTATAGCTATCATTAGCTGCCTCGTGGGCAACAGACACACGAACAGTGGGACCAGAGGCAGAAAAGCCTGGCCAAATACCCAAAAACTAAATCAACCTCGGGAAACAATTGACTAATACCTTCTGTCAACGTGCATTTGGAATTTGTTTGTGCCATATGTTTCGACATGTGCAGACGTTCAAAAGTGCGTAGCGTAATTATAGATTGTATTATTAGGTTTGATATAGATACCCAGTGGTGCCAGTTTATAACTGCAAGTGTTTATGGTCCGTTTATTATCTGAAAGAAAATGTCAGTTCTATTTTTTATACACGTACAGTCTTTTTCTCTCAATTATTTGAAAATTACGCATAAGAACTATCCGAAGATTTTGAAAAGTAACAGATATACACAAGTCTTCTCGGCTCCTAAACTTTATTGTAAGAATCCTCCTCTTACCTTCAATGAAAGGAAACCGTAGCTACGCTTAGCTCTTTTAGAGAAAATTTGGCTTTAGTGCAAGCGGGCCAGATAAACTGACTCTCCGTAGCCCAAAGTGTCAAATTTTTTTATAGATCCTAGAATGGGAGTTCAACCTATACGACTCCATGTATCAGTTTAAAAGCATGTACGGGGGGCTTACGATTACATCAACTAAATATTTGACAAAACGGTGTTCGACATGATGATCTATGTATGATATAGTCTCCCTGTCAACTTAATTGCAGTGACATAGGAACCTTTAAGATAAGCAGAATTAACAATTTGAATTGATATGATACAATGGATGTGGAAGCATGTAGAACTCAAATGCATTATTACTCTTTGCTTCGAGCAATTATATATTATGGAAATATACCTCTGTAATTTAGTATTGCTGATTATCTCTGTGCTTCATATTTCCTGATTTTCATGTGTATATCCCAATTTTTTTCAAATTCTTCTGCGTGTTCTCTCAGTACATTTTGCTAAATGTTGATGACTAAGGAGAAGAATCAATGAATTCATATAATCGGAGTTCTCTATAGGACGTTTTATAATTAGACCTTTGTTATACTTAAAAATATTCTTTTTATAGAAAATTATAGCCCAAATGATAAGATTTCTTCCTTCTCTTTTAAACTCTGAAAAACTTTAAAAAAGCTTTACAATCAATTATTATATACTTTTATCAAATTCCAAAATACATACTGTCACATGACTCTCATCCTCTTGACGACAACCTCTGGAGACTTGGCAATCTCCAATAACTGTTGAGAGGAAAAATTCTTCTTTAATCTTACGTTTCTTGAACTCCAAAAATACAACCCAAATGAAATGAAACGTGTCAAAAACATCTATTCACATACTCATGCTCGAAAAAGGAAGGATTTCTTTGTCTAATTAAAATAATTGTTAATATCTAGCTCATGAAATAGAAAATGACCAAGATCTTATCAATCTTCCAGTATTCCATGTCAAAACCCTGAAGTTATTCTCGTACATGTTTCTTATTAGGAATTCTATTAAATCATTCTATTAGTTCAGTGCTCAGACCAAAACAAGCGGATAGAAGGTAAATAGAATCAAATAAATTTTCAGTCCTTCAGGTCCCTCGACAATTCGCAAAACTGTTTGGGTTAGAAGTTGAGATTGAAACGTTTTTCTTCACTTATTCTACAGAACATACGACTTGGAATTATGAAACAAGTTTATAAATTTTCACAATGCCACACGCAGAAAGCGGAAATAGCTTTGCCTTTTGTATCTGTGGGTAAAGTTCTTTTAACAAATAGCAAACCGTGTCATATTTTTCATACCTTTGTTGTAAATTTATTCTACTGGTCAAACAGAAAATAGTGTCTGATAACTTTCTGTGAAAGTCTGTCTGCAAAATTATGCACAAAAGCATGCTACATGTCCAAATATCAAGGTAGAACCGAATTCTTAGGGGAGACCATGACCCCTCTGCCCCAAAAAATTGACAATCACTAATTTGTATATATACAGGGTAGATTCAACTGGAGGCGTTCACAGCGGAAATTGCTGATTTTCGGTAGAACTATGTGACCGAAATGTCAGTAGAGAATAATTTACACATATGTGGTTTTATTTGGGCAGAAAAACATGTAAGTCAGTCTAGTATAAGCCCGGATACAAACACATAAGCTAAAATGACATACAAAATACAAGTTTATAGCTAAAATAATAAAAACGCATATAACAATCCATATTGTATACGAGCATTTGGAATTAGAAAAATGGCTATTATTTACACTTAAAAAGTGTGTTCTATCTTAAAAATATAACTTTATTCGATAGCTAAAAGCTGAAAGACCCTGTATACAAGTACATTGCAGGGAAAACTTCATATTTGATCCTAATAACTTTTGTAGGAATGCAGGTGCAGAACATAACTAGAATATTTTTATTCTTAAAAACCTTGATTGAAAGAAGCTCTTATAGATAACGTATTTTACAAATAAATAAACATCTTGTACGCAACATATTTTTTGAGTCTGACGAACACCCGTACACTATTGACTTTCTTGCTCGTGGAAACAGTTGGGTAGACGTCGCAGCTGCTTTCGTCGAGAGCGGTCGCTAAGGTCTCTTGAATTGCAAAGATACTCCTAAGATTTTTGGGCTTTTTTGTGTATGTCTATGTATTCCACTTTTTTTCAGATTGCATTTACATGTCATCAGAAGAGGGCGAATACTTCCACAAAGCGACAGCGGCTGACGGCTCAGTATGCGGCGCTTACATCTTTACAGAACCGGATCAAAACGTCGAGATATACATTAACTATCTGAACGTTCCTTGCGAAAATGGAGGCCTTGTTGTCGTAAGTAGCCAAATTTTTGCTAAATGATCGCTTCACATAGTATGAATTTGTACTTTTGTATTCAAAAAACCTCACACAATGTCGTAGGAAAACGGTTTCTCGTCAAACTATTAGAAAACGTATTCTGATCAACTGCGATTCTGGCAGTTTTTTACTTATGTTCTCGTGATCGTGATCAGTCTCAGGGTTGATTTTGGATGGTGATTTCATATATGGTTGTGAAGAAATCCCAAAGTGTCGTGGAGGAATGACAGCAAATTCGTGATCTACGTAACAGAGTTTTTGTTTTTTTCAATAAACTTGTCTAACACAATATTCCGATTATCATCCCCCGTAATTGCAACATGGGCCGAAACGATATTAGGCTTTCACGTAAACAGTTGTGGTTTCATTGTGGTCATCATCCTTTGATATATCAGTATCAGCCGATTATCGGTATCGGCAATATTCTTTATCAGTCGATCTCTAGACAAGGAGATGAAATTGAGTACTTTGTGGTCCCGTCATAATATCTTGGAAAAATATCCAATAAGTGTGTTGTTCCAAACATGCATCATTTTGAAATGCTTCAGGTTGTATAGTGTGGTCTAAAAGTTATTTCTGAGACGCACAGTGGTAAATTTGCCGTGTTTTCCTGGTTAAAAGAAGCTTTTCCAAAAACCTGAAATATGTGTAGAACTCAATTAGATACTTCAAACTGTTCACACCGTCTGGATTAGAATGTCCTAGATCCATGTGTTTGTCTTCGAGTGATCAGCAAACAGCTAAGCCTCGCGCAATAAAAAGCCTTGAATCCAGCAGAAAAGTTAGGTACTTATACGCAGAACTTCCTTCATTCAACAGCTAAAACGAAAACGTCCTAACCGTTGTAATTATTTACTTTGCATCTCTAGAAAACGGTTTAATATAAAGTTTACGAATTCCTTGATGTTTGGATGCAGCTTTAGCATTTCATATAACCACATGACTTATCTCAAAAACGTGTTACAATTTCTTTTTATGGACGACTAAACATTATCTACATCTTGGTAAAGTAAATTATTGCAACATTTTTCTTATTTAGAATAATAATTTTATAGCCGATCTTAAAAATATCGAACTTTATATCTAGGAATAAAACACTTCTCCCTGTCAAATAATTTTGTGGTAGAACATCGTACTTACTTCCCATCTCGTTGGAGGTCATTTTTTTATAATTTCTGTCGACCGTAAGTACGAGAGCTGAAGGTGACTTGGTGCTATTTCCGGTGCTCTGGTGTAGGAATTCTGCGGCTCACTGCCGGATTCTGTGAAATAGTTTCACACGCTGAGTTTCAGATTTATAGGGTGGTGGGTTTTTTTTTTATTAGAAATCGGCATCTTGGTGGTTTTTTTGTCAGAGCCTTTTTCTCACCCTCATGGGAAATAACAACACTCAACCGCCGAGCTGAGGAAATTTGAGTGTCTCACACTTTTGAGGAGCAGTTCCCCATTTTATGAACCCTCATTGTTCGGGGGTTCAACTTTCAGGTTACATCTGGGACTTCCTGCTGTCGGTTGCCTACCGGAAAAGCCAAACACCTGCACTACATGGTTTTCTTGTTATATTTTAATATTTACTTTTCTTTTTGTTCAATAAACGTCTGTGCGCGTTGTGAGTTTGTGTGTCGATATCTCCCACCAGTTGCTACTTTGTATTTCATTTCCTAGTTTTTGAAACTAGGTGGCGCCCAAACCGCAATCGCTTTGCATCCAAAAACCAAAGTACAAAGAAACTCACCTTGACGTCTCATAACTACCGACTAACCTTGTTTTGGTGGGATAACAACCACTAGGAGTACCCTGTCATGAAGCAATTAGCTGCTGCTAGCTGCTTGAGCTAAAGCTAGAGTGAATTTTGTTGCCTATACCATGGCAGGATCACACCAGCGATGTTTTTTACATGCCTGAACTTCGAGTAGTCTATATAAGCATCTAGCAGGTGACGGTGCATATTGGGGATGATCCTTAAGGCCTAAACACCTAAGCAAGCTAATATGAAATCATCAACAGTTTCCGGGATACCTTCACTCACAAATTGAATTCAGATAAGCTAACCTTGCACTGCAAATGAAACTTCGCTCCTTTTTAAAATCGCTATGACTTTTGTCAAGATTAGTCACGTTACAGAACCTAATTAGTGAACGTGTTTGAAATTATTATCTCTCATTCGAAACATTCATTATTGCAATGTCAAGACACTTTTGATGACCGATCTTGAGGATATTAACGAGATTCCACTTGCATTTTTTTGGAATTTTATATAACATATTGTTTTTGTTAGACATTTGGATTCGATTTAACATTAGATTCATGGAAAAACCCAAAGATACGACATTCTCCATAATTCAGATGTATTTCGGAAAATCCTCCATTTCCTGTCTGCCAATACGAGCCCCTTCCCACTTCAGTTGGCCCACTTCAAGATTTGTACCAAAATATGCCTTTATAAACTAAACATGACGAAACTATTTACTTCTAAAACAATTTATTTTCTCAAAAACATTTTGGATACAGTCTAGTCGTAAAAAATACACATTTGAAATCACTTAGACCTATAACTAATAGAACATCTGAACAAATAAACAATGTGCGAAAAATGCGCATAGTTAACAAAGCAACAATTGAAAGATTATCATTGGGTAACATCACCTTTATTTTTTATTACGGCTGAAATTCTTTGGGGCATAGTGTTAACCAAGTTTTGGCAAAAATTTGGTGTAAAACAATCCCATATTTCTTGAAGCTTTTGTCTCAGTTCGGTGATTGTACGAGCAGGATGTTGTCGTAAAACCTTTTTCATCTCGTGCCACAAAGATTCAATAGGTGACAGATGGACTGCTAGAAACTCATTTCAAAAGTGGTACATGATGTTCTTCCACCCATTTTATAGCCTTTTTTGAGGTATGGCACGCTGCACCATCTTGCTGAAACACAAAATCTTGGCCGGATATCAAACATTCTTCCATCACTGGTAAAAGCGATTCTTCTAAAATTGCCAAATATTTGTTTGTATCCACATTTCCATCAATAAAATGAAGTTATCCTACTCCTTTTGATGACATACTGCCCCAGACCATAATGGATGCTGGAAATTTTACTTTTCTCTTCAGACAGTCAATATGAAATGCTTCATTTTTTTTGCGAATAACTCTACTGCGACTGTCACCAACAAAAACTTCGAATCGGGCCTCATCACTCCATTGTATTGCACACCATTGTTGAGGTGCCCATTGTCTATGTTCTTTAGCCCACCTAAGCCGATTTTTCCTTTGCAGTGGAGTTTATAGTGGCTTTTCTTTGGCCTATAATCAAGTTGTGCAACTTTAGGGTTTTTACTTCACTATTTTTTATAAGAAAACTTGCCTTGCAAGTGCTAAATCCCAGTTTGTGGGCCTCTATGAGTTGTGGACCTCGAAATTCTCCTTCCAATAGTGTCACTCCTCAGAGCACTTAATTGTAAATGATTGGCACGCCTGTTTTTCACGATTATTCTTCCTAATCTTCGGTCGGTATTTGTGATATTACTTTTTTTCACATATCGTGGCTTAATATTAACTAATCCAGTTACGTTATATCTTCTAACAATATTTCTCACAGTGTACCGCGATAAGTCTAACATAGTTGCAATTTCTGAGTTTGATTTCCCAGAATTAAAAAATGTAATTTTCAGTAACCGAATTTTCTCACTAATAACCTTTCCTCTACCCATTTTGAAAACCTTAACTACCCAAAACTATTTTAAACGTATTCTGACAGCTGTGATTAATAAAAACAATGGTCATGGCTTTTATTTTTCACAGCCAGCTATGCGTTATAGACTTATTTTGCATTGAAATGAAAATAGGTTGATATGCTGTAATTGCAACATGTGTTATTTTTATGCTGCAAATTTGATTAGTTGTTAATATTTTAAACCTGTAATACCCTGCTACATTTGTATTATTTGTATTTGATAAGAAAAAAACTAAGATTTCAATAGTTGCGCCAATTGAAGTGGGAAGGCGGCTCATATGTCTGTAAAGAATGGTATAATCTCTTGTGAAAATCGGATGTAGATAAAAGAGAATAGTCCGTCATATTGAATACGTTATTCTGTTCACAGACTGACAACAAATTCCTTAAAAGCCGTAAAAAGCCTTGCATGGACTCCCACAGGAATTTTTGTGAAAGTGCACCTACCTTCAAAAGTTTTTGAAGAGCGGGAGCTAGCAAATTTTCTTAGTGGGTGGGGCAGATCCTAAAAATCCCCAAAACTGTACACAAAACCACAGTAAATATTCAAATTTTAAGGTCTAACTAATTGTAAGCGAACGCCTATGTATTTTGTCCAGGTTTTCGGACCATTTCTACCACTGTGCGAATAGTTTTAGAGTTGCTTTTCATCTTATTTTTGTATGTTTCATATGAATTTGATATATACCTACTTTCTGAATCACCCTGTGTATAGAAATATTTCTCCTGTGTCATGTTTCCTTAGATTTAATGCATTTTATCATAGCTCATAAATTAGAGGTAGCTTCAAGAGTTTCGGTGTAATGCTATTTTTCTATCAAAGCGTGCGAGGCCTGTTAACCGATCCTATAATATGGAAATAGGAGAAAATCGGTTAGTAAAGTAATTTCAAAGCTGCAGACTACGCTGCAATTTATTGCTCCATTATTTTTAAGGTGGTGGACGGTTGGGAACTGAACGGTGAATTCTTTCCAAGTCGCGAGGACCATCCTAGACCTATGAGGACCAGACTAACGGAACTATGCGGTCAAAAGAAGATAAAGAAAGTTTTCGTCAGCTCACAAAACGTAGCTCTCATCCAGTATAGAATGCCAGCTAGGGGAAGCAGTTTCAGTTTCTATGTGAGGTTTATAAAGAATCCCAACCGTGAGTATAAACTTTGCGAACAATTTGTGTCTGAACTATGGAAGTGTTCTGAATAGCTTCCTTACGCGAAGGGAGGTATATAGCTAATCCTATAACCCCATGTTTTCATAGATTACCTGTCAACATAGTGTGAAATGGTAATAATATGCTCCGTTATAAGACCACCTATGGCTCCTCATTTCCCAAATGAACCTGTTATTGTGTTATGCAGGGTGGCCGATATATAACCGACTGGTTTGTATCTTGAATATTTGTAAAATGGAATAAAATCATTCATTTTTTTCATCTTAATCTTTTATTGAAACTTAGAAATTATGCATGAAAAATGATATCAGACAAATGTCCGCATCTAGAAGCCGCGCAAACCTGAGCCTTATTGATTATATTTTCCATCACTATTTGGTAGGTTCCAGGAGGAATATTTTCAATCGCTTCCGTAATATTTTTCTACTGCTCTACAGTATTTGGTTTGTTGGCATAGACCCTATAAAAAAGACTGGAGCCGTTAAATCCGCTGACCTTGGTGGCCAGTTGACATTACCAAATCGAGAAATTAAACGTCCCGGAAATATTGTTCGCAAAAGATTTGTTTTCCTAGCTGTGTGACAAGTTGCTACGTCCCGCTGGAACCACATGTTTTGCAGGTTAAATTGTTGGATTTGAAGAGCCAGAAAGTTTTGTCAAAAAAAAAATGTTTAGATAACTCAGTGGCGAATTTCATGCCAACCAGTACCCTTCAATCTTTCAAACTGGTAGGTTGACAATCAACGATAGCGACAAAGGATGATTGGCTGCTCACTTGCCGATATCGTGACGTCAGTCCAAAAGGGTTGCGTTTCGATATTTTGAATTGTCGCGTTTTCCCATTCGTTATTAATTAACACTGATGATCTTATGATTTTATAGCGCATAAGTATAAAATAATAATAATACAAATAAATGACCGATATTTGGATCACATGCATACAGTGTGCCCCAGATTCACTTCTTTATACAGGGATGTCGGCTCCTGTTATACCTACAGCAAACGTTAAATGGGGAAAGTTTTAGAGGAAACTTAGTACTTTCGATAGCCGGTTCCAGATTTACGATCGGGCAATTGGTTTTGAAAAACCGAAAATGTCGAATCCTGTTTTTTGCCAGTAAATCCGAAACGGTTAATTTGACAGTTGTCAAAATGTGACATTATTCGGACATTTTTTTGAGAAAAATAAGCTAGCGTGAATGACATGTCTCAATCGTATTTTTTGCCTCAACTTTAATTTTTCTTATGGCCGTCATATTGGATTTTACGATTTTTGAAAAGAGCGTGAAATTTCCAGCCTAGTGATGTCTCACAAGTGCTTAAAAGGTTGGATCATCATCGAAATATCATCACACGTACCTAATTTTATGTATACATTTTTTTCTAAGGAGGCCATGATTTATTTTTCAGAAAATAAATTTAGTAAGTAACGCATGTTTTCTCTGACTTTGACGTTAAATAATTCAAAGAGAAAACGTACCTACTACTTATTAAAACAATTTTAATATTTTGAATTATTTAACGTCAAAGTCAGAGCCTCCCTAAATGAAAAACATGCGTTACTTACTAATTTTATTTTCTGACAAATAAATCATGGCATACTTAGAAAAAAATTGATACATAACATTAGGTGTGATGATATTTCGATGATACTCTCTTATGCACTTGTGAGATATCACTAGGCTGGAAATTTTACGCTCTTTTCAAAAAACGAAAAATCCAATAATGTCTTTTAAGTTTTGCATATGGAAATAAAACAACACGGTAGGTAGTTTTAAATGACTGTATTGTCTTTCGAAGTATTCTCCACGAAGAACCAATTTTCGAAGCACTTATTCCACTCGTTTGCTGGCAGATCCAAAACGGCATTTTTTAATGCGTCAACTGCTTCTTCTGGTGACTGAAACCTTTGATCACGCAGTCTGTTTTTAATTTTCGGGAAAGTAAAGAAATCGTTAGGACTTAGATCGGGACTATATGGAGGATGGTCCAATAATTCCACGTTTTCTTCCGTTAAATACTGCCTTGTTTTTTGGGCTGTGTGCGAGCTTGCATTGTCTTGGTGGAGGATGATTCTTCTTTCGGGGTTGATTTTTCGAAGCTCGGTGATGACTTTTGGCAAACAAATGGTGGTATACCAATCCGCAGTAACAGTTCTTTGCTCATTAAGAGGAATTGTTGCAATATGACCCGTTTTTGACACAAATGACGCGACCACCTTTTTCGAAACACTTCGAGAACGGATGACTTTTGTTGGCTTTTCTTCAGGTTTTGAACACCCAAACAGCCGACTGTCGTCTATTCATAATAGTAAATCCAAGATTCATCACCACTAACAATGCTGTACACATTTTTTGAGTTTCCGGAATTGAAACGGTCAAGCGTTTTTTGACATCAATTAACCCTGGCTGGTTTCTGCTCTTCAGTCATCAGGTGGGGTATCCAACGAGAAACTAATTTTCTTACTCCTAATTCTTCATGTAAATTTTTTTAATTGAGGTCTTTGGGATCTTCAAGGACGCCTCAATCTCTCGATATGTCACATGTCTATCTTCAATGATGAATTTGCGCACAGCATCGACGTTTTCCCGGGTGACTACCGTTTTTGGTGCACCTACCCTGGGATCGTCGCTAAGACTCACCCGTCCACGTTTGAATTCTCCGTACCAACGGGGGCGCTTCGTTGCCGAAAACAGACAGTAACTCAGCAAGGCATTCTTGTTGCGATAATTGTCTCTGAAAGTTGTAATAAATTATGGCGAGAAAATGTTCTCGGTTGAGTTCCATTTTTCTAACTTTGGTGACACTTAAAAATTCACTGTAGTGAGAACACTGCACGTATCGTTGTGAAACTTTGAATTTAAGTTTACTAAAGAGTGAGGTTAAGATTCAGTACTGACGTTCGATCCGCGCGGCCTACTATGTTGCTATATGCAAAACTTAAAAGACATCCCTCGTATGGCGGACATAAGAAAGTTGAAAGTTGAGGCAGGTTGCGGGAAAACAAAAGACGATTGAGACATGTCGTACACACTATCTTACTTCCCTTAAAAAAGTGTCCGAATAATGTTACATTTTGACAGCTGTCAAATTTACAGGTTCGGATTTACTGGCAGAAAACGACATTCGACGTTTTCGGTTTTTCGCCGATATTTCCAAAGCCAATTGAAGGATCGTAAATATGAATCCGGCTAGCGAATGCACTAAGTTTCCTCTAAAACTCCCTCTATTTAAGGTGGCACGTCCTTTATTAGATTTTTTTCAACTACCTGTTTGCAGCAGTATTCTAAATCTTTTCCATCTGATAATTTCATGGTATATATAGAGATAACTCAAAAAGAATGTTTTAATTTTTTTGTCAAAAAATGCATGTATTGTCCATTTTATTGTGCATTTTTTCTTCAATCAGAACTTCTTAACAAATATAAGTACAGTTCTGAAATTGTGTGTGAATATTCCTCTTTTATGAAAGAATGAAACAAGTGATTACTTTTGTTCTTATCACTTTTCCCTTTCGAAATTTTTTTTATTTTCTTGAAGCTTCGTTTCGCAGCAAGTTGAGTTTTCAAGAAAATCTAAGATTTTTTTAAGAGAAAAAGTGATGAGAATTTGTTACATACACGCATACATACAATTTCAGAGCTGTACTAGTGCTTAACAAGTTACGATCGAAGAAAAGATTAGCAATAAAATGCACAAAAAATGCATTTTATGACAAAACAAAATTAAAAACAATGTTTTGTAGTCATCTCTGAACACATCGTGAAGTAATCAGATGAAAAGGATTTAGAATACTGTGGCAAACAGGTAGTTGAAACAAAAAGCTGAAAAAGGGACGCGCGGCCTTAACCTTTGCTGTAGGTATAACAGGAGCCGAGGTCCCTGTATAGAGAAGCGAATCTGGGACACACTGTATACCCTATTTTCTGAAGTTCCTAATTGTTTTTAGCCTGCAACATATTATTCCAAACAGACGACGTGTATACGTTGAGGAACTACGGAAGGAAGTCCAACTGCAGTTTGAGCACCCTTTTTCCTGCGACTGTGACCGTTGCGGCACTAGACGTGGGCCTGGTGCCGGTAGCAGGTCCCAACTCTGGATCACGAAGAGCTTCTACCATTGAACTGGAAACTGGCATAGTCCATAAAGTAAGTACTAAATATACTAAGTGACATATAAATCCGAACACCCAGTTTAAATGGTATTTTAATAAAAGTTGGTGAATGTATTTATCTTACTGTAAAAAACAAGTGAAAAAATTTTCAGCCTTATCAGTTGGACATTCCGGTTTTTATACTGCTTTTTTTTAATTCACTAACGCTCTAAAAATGAATATTTCAGCCGCAGTAAAGAATCAACGTTGGCGGATTTTGGTTCTTGACATCCTTTACGATCGGTTACGATGCCTAGAGTACGGAGACCTGTAGGATTTCGTCAACTTAGTGAGTTTGATAGGGGCCGTATAGTGGGACTTCGGGAAGCTGGACTTTCTTTTCGGGCAATTGCAGTTAGAGTGCAAAGAAGTGTAGACACTGTGGTTAGGTGTTGTCAGGCATGGCTTCGAGAAGGCCGTACGCAAAGAGCAAGGGGCACTGGACGCCGCCGTAGAACAACAGACCGTGAAGATCGCCGCCTAAGATTATTGGCCTTAAGGGACCGTTTCTCCACTACCAGGTCCATTGCAAATGAATGGTTTGCAGAACACGGAAGACCTATTGGCATGCGAAGTGTTTACCGACGAATGAGAAGTTTTGGCTTGTTTTCATACCGGCCACACTGGGTCCTCCCTTTAACTCGAGAACACCGACGTAATCGCCTTGAGTGGTGCAGACAACGGTCACTCTGGGATCAGGAATGGAACAGTATTGTCTTTAGTGACGAGTCTCGATTTTGTTTAGGCATGCACGATGGTCGTGCCAGGGTTAGGAGGCGACGTGGTGAAAGGAGGAATCCACAATTTTTTGTTGAAAGACATGTTCATCACACTGTTGGAGTTATGGTTTGGGGTGCTATAGCTTATGGTTCCAGGTCACCTTTAATCTTCATCAGAGGTAACATAAACGCGCAGCGTTATATCCACGAAGTTCTAGAACCCCATCGTTTACCCTATCTTGACACCCTGGCAGATCCAACTTTCCAACAAGATAATGCCAGACCACATGTTGCAAGAGTCACAATAGACTTCTTTCAACATAATGATGTCACATTGTTACCATGGCCACCAAGATCTCCCGACTTATCCCCAATTGAGCACGTGTGGGATATAATGGGTAGGAGATTGCTCAATTTGCAACGTCCTCCTCAGACTCTAGAAGCACTTCGAGAGGAGTTGGTGGTTGCCTGGAATGAGATACCACAGGAGGACATTGACCACCTGATCAGAAGCATGCCTAGGCGCGTTGGAGAATGCGTAGCACATCAGGGTGCATCCACACATTATTAAAGGTCAAAGGGCTTTAAAGCAGTGCAATCATTTTGAAATTGTTATCATTTACTTATTATGCTTCATTAAGTACTTATACAAAATTTTATTAAAATAAAACCATTTAAACTGGGTGTTCGGATTTATATGTCACTTAGTTATACATTTTTGACAGCTCGTTTATCTAACACAATAAATACAGCACCGTAACTCCTTGAAAATCAATCAATCAAAATTTGTTTGTCTTACATACTTATTTTATTTTTCAAAATTTTACAATATACCGGGAAAAACGAAATTTGGGGGTTGCGTATTATAGATGAATCAACATTTTTTGACATATTCACTTGCTTTGGCGTACTTCCGGTTTGACCAACTTTCGATTTTTAAATGGGACACCCTATATATATTTTTACTTATTTCGATCAAGAATGACATTCTGAACTCAACAACGCCTCACTTGTCAATATTTGACAAATGAAGTCAATTTTATTTCAATTTTTATTTTTCGATCTAGAATTTTTCTTATATATCTTTCTCCGCATGATAATTTTCTCTTTGTAGATCTTTTGGGCTTGAAGTACCACAGCAAGTGGCTATAACTGGCAGCGTGGTTGTGGTTAGGTGTCGCCTTGAAAATTCGGGGTCTTCTAGGTTGGCTGTTGTTGGAGATTTCGTGTGTCATATTTTTTCTTCTCCATCTTCGTTCCCTCAGGTTACACCCGTATTCCGGGTATGGGCACCTTTGTGGTTGCATATGTGCATTCATTTCGGGCCTGATGAAGCCACCAAGCAGAAATACGTATTGGTTGGGTTACCTATCCTATTTTCTGCTCGAATCCACTTTCCTTCTTTTTGCGGATTTTACCCATTATTTTCCTATTTTTTGTTATATACTTTTCTACGCATACATCAATCTCTCTCTCTATATATATATATACAGGGTGTAAACGTTATGATAGTCATTATTTAAATGTCTGCGAAAGGTTGGGTAATCTCGAAACTGGAGATACTAAAGACCAAAATATGTGAATTGACCTAAGCATATCTTCGTCCAAAAGATGATAGTTTGCGAGATACAGGGTGTCAGAGTTACAATTTTATTTGCTATTTTTCCTTATTGCTTGAGAGGTATTTCAGATTTTAGCATAAAACTCGGTATAGGGAGGTTTTCTAGTATGAGAAACAAGAATCCGTTATTTTTATGGCCAAACTTCTAGAGGGCGCCACTTACAGCACTATTTCGGTGAATAACTTACCATTTTTGTGCTACCCTGTATACAACAACTGACCGAAAAATCTTATTTTCTTATATTTCCACAATAAAAAAGGTTTACTTGTTAGAAGTCTCTAAAGCTAATAGTTTTCGAGATATTTGTTTTTAAAAGTTCCAATGCATTATTTGTACCATGACGATAAAACATTTTTATAACATAATAATCTAGTTGCTTTATATAATATCTGAGTAGCGTTGCTATGGTTTCTAATGTATGTCATAATATTGCTTTAAACTTCATGATTAATGCCACTTAGATATTATCCAAAGCTACTTGATTATTATGTTATAAAAATGTTTTATCATCATGGTACAAATAATGCATTAGAACTTTTAAAAACAAATATTTGGAAAACTACTAGCTTTAGACACTTCTAACAAGTAAACCTTTTTTATTGTGGAAATACGAGAAAATATGATGTTTCGGTCAGTTGTTGTAATATCATAGTTTTCAAAGCTATACAGCCAACTGATCAGCTGACAATGAATTTCCAATAATAATACTTATCCCCTGTTCGATCTAAATATAGAGATGTAAGGACTTGCTCGGTATTAATACTGCAAGCCTGCATCTTAATGGGTATAAGCAAGCAACATGACAAACAAGGGCAAACTTATCACATAGCCGCGTCAAGGGGGCTACGGATGGGGTCGTTTGCAACTCACGTCACATTATTTCCATATTAAGTAACAGAGTATCTGTTTTACTGTGTTAAAGGCCGTCTGTCACGATACGAAATTTCGTGCTAAATTACGTACAAGATTAAGGATAATGTCAGACAGACAGCATTTAGCACATAACTTTGTATAAACAAATTTAGTGCTAAATTTTGTAGAAACTGTTCTAAATAATATCATACCAAAAGTGCGCAGACGACTACTGCAGTATAATGTACTAATGGCCGATTTACGCGAACCACGACCGCACAAGCCACTTGGCGGCGTCTGTGAGGATCGTGACAGTGGAGCGCCTTCTAGATCGACGCGAAGTGACCTCCAATATTCTAGATGTCGCCTTGTGGTTCACCCGGCGTTTCTCGAAGCAGCAATTGGGACTATACAGGGTGACTTTGAAGTTGAGTCATTAATTTTCAGATAATGATTGTAGAAGGAAGATAATCCAAAATATGTGTGTAAAAATAAAAAAATAAATAAAAAAAAATCTTACCTTGTTTAATAAAGTATCGTCTCGACAAGTATTTCAGTGCTGACCTGTATTTGATCGTGCGGTCTTGGAGCAGCATGCCCTGACCTGTGAAGTCTTAAGTCACCTGATTCACGAGCCCTTTGTACTACATTAACAAAGGCACGAGGGGTTGGTTGCACTCGATTGGGAAACCGATTCGCATAAACCCGTGATGCATCCCGGAGCATTTCGTAAAGACTGCCCCCCCGTAAATAAGAATCATGTCCACAAGTTCAGCATTTTCGTAAACATGTGCCATTTTTGATTTCGTTTGAGCCACGCAACAAACACTACTAATCACTAACGCGTTATCGACTGACGAAAAACATCGTGATAAACGTTTCAAATTCTTTCGCTTTTTTGTTTCCGATGCGATGAACCGGTCAGGCGGATTATATCCGTTGTCGCCAAACACGAACATATGATTATTGAGACAGGGCAGTACTCAAACTTCCAAAGGGCTATAACTTTGTTACTTTAATTTTACCAGAAAAATGGTAAAGGAAAAAAACATTTCTTTTGATCAGAACTACTCACTGTTAAAATAAATGACTCAACTTCGAAGTATATAACTCGACGGCCGGGAGATGGAAGCGGAGAGTACAGATTACACCAGATCGGAGTGGAGTATAGTGCAGTCAATGGCGACATAAGAATTAGTCAGACATAAATAGTGCTGTATATAAATGTTCTATCAGGTTAAATAAATTAGTGCATTTCTTTTTGTGGAATCCAGTGTTTTAATCCACACCCAAAAGAACCCAGAAAAACGCTGCAGTATGTTTAGTTTCTTTCTATAAAAACTCCATTATTTAAGTGAATTTTCATTTGAATTGAAGGGATACAATAAATGTTTGTCGTGTGTACGTTTAAAACGTTAAACTGTAGTCTATACCAAAAGAAAAGTACCTGGCAGCTATCTTTGATGCACTATCCGATCCGACGCTGCAGATGTAGACGGGACGATGAGACGAGTTTACAATCAGGAAATTACAATAACCGTGCCCCTGCTGCCGCCTAATTAGTTTGCTTTTGCAGTGTCAGACGAGGGGATTAGAAGATTACGTGCAAATCGGAGGATCTCCAGGTCTGGACAACAACAATCTCATGGTGGCTGACACAGTTTGCGGTCTCGCATCAAAACCAGGTAGGAGAAAATATATTCGCCATCGTTTATATTTATGTTCCCTGCTTACGCTGCCACATGCTAGCTCTGCTAGGTAGACCTGCCAAACGTCTGGTTACCACTCTAACTTGGTCGGGTCAATATGAAAATGGGTCGCATTTTGTTGCTATCGAATCGAGACTATGTTGAACAATCTGTCAGAAGAGGAATTCTCCAGTTCTAGCTAACCTTCAAATCTTGCAAGATTATTCCCTTCACGGTATAAAATTCATAAAATATTGTTCTGCACAAGTTAGCTCCTCCTGCAAAATAGTTAACTACGAAGCTGTGTAACTTAGGGCCTTATCATCAGTCGTTCCTACAATTGTGGGACGCCTTTATGGCCTCCTTGATTTTCATAGTTTTTCCAGTCCTTCAGAAGAGCGCTCTATTTTGAGATTATGTTACAAATATCTATTTGCATCAAATTGTCCGTGCTTCTGATTTACATCATCTGTTACATCAGCCTGAAATTTACTACGATTTTCGGAATACTAGAAATCTAGAAACGCCACAGCCTTTCTGAAGGAGAGAAAATACTATGAAAATCAAGGAAACCATAAAAGCGTCCTAGAATTATAGGAACGACTGACGATATGGCACTAGGGAATTGAATGGATCAAATCATTCGAATAAACCCATATCATTAGTCCTGAGTTCTCATCAATTTGACAACAATGCAATCTACAAATTTCTCATCTGCCCTACCGACAGCACCGACCATCTGACAACATTGTGGTGGGTGCGTGCAAAAATTTGAGATACACCTCCCTCGTGCAAACCCACATTCACATTTTTTTACCCCCAAAAACAATTTAACAGAACGTGCAGGAGTCTCTGAAACGTCAAAAATGAGGTCTCTGGGCAATTTTTATTTACTTCATTTTTTATCCGTAGCTCTGCCACTACTGGATCGATTTTGCAAAACTACAAAGCACTGTCTTGCTTGTCATACGAGGTTACTCATGTCGTCAAAATCCGAGCGGTGCTTTCCGAGTTATAGTGAGCAGACAGACTGACCGATAGAAAAAAAACATGGCTTTTCCATGTGAATCCCAAAAATAGTATCTCGTTTCAAAAATGTTACGCGATTGCAATATGTCCTCGGCAATGGGCGTGGAAAGGCTAAAGTAATAAATCGGAAACAGTAGTAGTAAACAAAAATCTTATACTCTAAACCTAATATGATTGGTGGTTGAAATCTGGTCAGTAAACTGCCTTTTTTTTCCAGGTAAACATCCAAATGTAATAGCATGTGACACAACAACGGTACGACTAGTATCTTCAGGGGAGTACGACAACTCGATCACCGTCTACCTGAGGCAACTGGATGAACAAGACATCAATGGTTTTATGGACGTCGTCTGCCTACCGGACGAAGTACAAAAGTGAGATGAGCTACAGGCAGTTAAAAACAACTGGAAATATTTAGGTAAGAGCTTAAAAATCATTTAAGTTAGATTTGACTGTCATACTTATACTTGGGTACTTTATAACTTTTGTAGCTTTTATATAATTTTTCTATGACGGGTTTGAATCAATTTTGTACAGAGAACGTCGCAGAATTCCTTTTGCTCCCAACTATATCTATGAGAACCGAAATGAATTATTTTTACGATATAATCCCCTATTGTTTCAATTTCTAGAATTTTATTATAATAGTATCGCAATGATGTAAGATTGGTATAGACTTTATTATACAAAAGTTACTAAAAACTTCATGTAGAATCTAAAAATTAAAAAAATTGGAGTTTCCATTTAAAAATCTAATGTATAACGCAATATCTTATTTTTGATTACCCTGTATTGTACGGCTATAGATAAAAAGACGTCCCCCTAGAAATCACAATTGACATGTACGAGCGTTTTTTCCAAAATATACCAGGAGAGTCACCAACGGGGGTGCGACCTTTTCGTTGGGCCATCCTGTATGTATTGTTTATGTGCTTATATTATTAACATTTATTCGTGTTAGTAATTTGTTTTTTATATGCAGGTAAAACATTTTCATTTCTATTCCTTTTTTTTTCTTTGACTTCATCCTTACGTAAGATGAAACATTGTTAGGCGAGTTCAAAATACAGACTACTCAATATTATACAGGGTTACTGGTAATCTGCCGTATTTCTTCCATGGTCAAAACTCAATAGTATTCGACATTTTTAAATTTTTATGAATTTTTAACAGTTACCAGAAAATTCGCATTTGAGACTATATAGAAAGAACTATGTAAGAGATACCTTTGAATTCGATTGATTTCAGCAGTTTATACGTAAAGTTAATTCAATCATAAAGGTTTAAAAACCACTACACATAGTAAAATAACCGCTTTACCTTCTTTCTCAGCTTTCCTTAGAACAAAACTGAGACTAGCTCTCCAAATTGTCAGTGTTAAAAGGTTCAGATCTTAGCAAACAACTATCCATTAACTGAATGATGTTTCATATTTTAAACATATGAATTAATTTTTAAAGTAGATCAGCAGTTGTCTTTATAGTTTTGTAGAATCGGTGTAGAGGCACACCGAAAATTCGTCAGAAAATCACTGACAAAAGAGCCGCTATTAAGCAGGCAAAAAGGTCTTGTCATCCTGATGACATTCGTAGGGCTACAAATCTTGACCATGAAGTGAGAAACGCACTGCACGAACTTCGCAACGAGCAATGGAGCGACTTTCTGGCGGGAATGCTTGATTCAAGTATTCCTCTCTGGAGGGTCGCAAAGTCACTCCGAAACGGAAAGCGAGAACAACTCCCACACATCCACGGTCCTGAAGGCATAGTCTTCAGAACGGAGGATAAGGTCGAGGTTTTCGCTGATGCCATGGAAAAACAGTTCTCTCCCAACTATGATCTCGATAATGACCTCGTCGAGGAACAGCACATCGTACGATCCGTCAGGAGATATTTTAGAGCCAACGGCGTTAGCGGAGGCACTGAATCCTCTTCAGATGTCTCTTCTTCAGAAGATTCGTCTGAGGCTCCACATAGCACATTAGCGGAACCCTCCGAGTTTCCACATTGCACACCAGCGGAGTCACTAAGTCATATTTAAAGACCTCAAGGTGCGTAAAGCACCTAGGGAGGATCAAATCACCAACAAGGCGCTGAAGCTGCTCTCGCCGAAAGCCCTGACATACTTGGTGACGATAATCAATGCGACGCTCAAAATCCAGTACTTCCCTGCTGGGTGGAAGACTGCTGAGGTCATCATGATTCCAAAGAAGGTGGGTTCGATATTTCCTCAGGATTACCGTCTCATAAGTCTGCTATCAGCTCCTTCTAAGCTCGCCGAAAAGGTGATTTATCTTCACCTTGAGAATTTTTCGTCAAATCACCATGTGATTCCTGACGTTCAATTCGGTTTTCGGTCCGAGCATAGCACCGAGCTGCAGGCAGTCAGGCTGGTGGGGCACGTAACCAGAGGGTTCACCCTCAGCATGAGTACTGGCATCTTGCTTTTGGATGTCTCAAAAGCCTTTGACAAGGTGTGGCACGCGGGCCTCCTCTATAAATTAATCCAAAAGGGTTTTCCTTTTTGGCTTCTAAAATTACTGAAATCCTTTCTTGAAGGAAGGAAGTTTCGGATCAAAATTAACAATGTTTTGTCAACAACACGGCCAGTACGGGCCGGTGTTCCTCATGGCTCGGTCCTAGGACCAATTCTTTATTCGTTTTTCATCCATGATGTCCCTTCCCCCAACAACTGTGAAGTCTACCTCTATGCTGACGACACTGCACTTGTCGCCCAGTCGTGTACTGGTGATCTGGTTCACGATGGGTTGCAGAATGCGGTGGACGAAGTTCTAGAGTGGGCGGAACGGTGGCTGATAAAAATTAATCATTCGAAAACGCAGGCATTTTATTGTACCAAAAAACGTCGCGGCCCCCCAGCAGAGGTTTCTGTAGACGGAAATCGTGTACCATGGACAAATTCTGTCAAGTATCTCGGTGTCACCCTTGATAAAGGCATGACCTGGCAGAAACATACAGCATCCATAAAAACAAAATTCCAAATTGCGTTTCGGCAACTATATCCTTTGTTATGTAGATCCTCCAAATTGAGTTTGATAAACAAAGTTCGACTATATAAAATGATTATTAGACCAGCCATTACTTATGCATGTGCGGCTTGGTGTTTTCTAGCCAAGACACACATGCAAAGTCTTCAAGTACTGCAAAGCAGAACTTTGCGGACAATTTGCAACGCTCCATGGTATGTCTCAAATGAGACACTACACAGAGACCTTGACATTCCTTACTTGAGGGACTATGTCAAGCTTCAGGCGCAGCGACGTTATAGTCAAGCGGAATCGCACAGCAACCCTCTGTTTCGTGACTCAGTGGACTACACAGTGGAGCAAGTTCGTAAACATTCAAGGTCACGGCTCGCACTGTAATCAAAAGTTATCGTGAATCTTTAATAAACTCAAAATTACACTCTAACAAAACCGAATCAAAAAATTTGTTTAGTTCACCTCAAAATTAATCCGTGTACCAAGTCAAAAAGCCTAGGTGTTTCCTCTTAAACTAAGCATATCTGTTTTTCTTTGTTCTTCTCCTTTTTTCTTCTCTTTCCCTTTATCTTTTTCCTTGACTTTGTCTGGTTTCTGGGCAACCAGGACTGACAGAGTCGACTAACGTACATCAGACAGTGACTAATGGGCAAAGGTCCTACGGACCGCCCAGACAAATAAATGACGAATAGTGACCGAAAATGTTCATCGTTTTACGGTTTTGGAGGTACTAAGGAGGTGACCAGCAGAACCTTGAAGGTGAACGCAGACCTCTATTTGCAGTTAGGAGGTTTGTATTGAGCAAGATTTTTTGAAGAATCAACACATGAAATACTTGAAAAATGTTTTCCAGCTAAAGTTTGTTAAGAAGTTGTTCTAGGAATTTGTGCCCTACCAAAAACCGAAAACAAATTATTAATTAAATTTATTTTTGGCAATAGCCCTGTTATTCTATTGTGTAGTGCTTTATTGCATTTTTTGCTTATTTTAAGTATAAACTCCGAAACTTAATTCAACTCACAACAGCCATTTCTTTACTTTGCTTATTATTTTGACTCAAATACCCAATTTCGGGTGATTGTTAAAATACCTCAAAAATCTGCCAAAATTTTTATTTTCAGCCACACATATATGATGTGAAATTGATTGCATTTTAGATCCATCATCACGTCCTGAAAGGAATACGGCGAGTTACCATTAACTCCGTATACTTCTTATTTTAAATTTATTTCACCTTAGCTTTGTTCTATCTTTTCAGGTAAACCAATTCCGCGAAAGCATTCCGTTCCAGATTCTGTGTATCACCCTTTACTCATGAAGACTTGAAGAGGTAATATTTGTTTATCAACGTACATGAAGAAGCACATCAGTAGATATTTATTGTATTATAAATCTAAATGTGTATACAAAGTTCAAATAAAGATGTAAGACCTATGAACCTGATGTTTTATTATTACAAATGAGGTGAGTCGAAGAATTTGATTGTTTCAATTTTAGAAACTGATACAACATGCTCTAGGTGATGAGATAAATCCATAAAAATTGGACATCTCAAGGTTAATTATAACTGCTAATTTTAGTGTACGGGAATACTAGTAACAAATAAGGATTTCATCCATTTATTCAATTTATAGGCTGCAATGAAATTAATAAATTAACAGTAGCTGTATAGAAAATCTAGGGTACATATACAGGTTTGGTTTATTGAACCATGTTGTTTCTTTTACCATCACAACAACACTGCTTTTTGAGCTAACATGTTTGCCTTATAAATTGGAATACCTACATACAATCACAAAACATCAACACAAAACCTAATTGCCTTCATCATTGACTTCCTTGCTGTGCATCTGGATTAGTTGCAGAAGATACCACCATTATTATGACCAATGGAACAATGTACATCCACTGAAAAAAATGTATATTCGGTTAAGAATATTAAGTAAAAGAACATACAGTTTTATGATTCAAAAATGTGAAAGTCAGCGATAGCTCATATCAAAAATAAAAAAGGGGTCAAACTCCCAATATTGTTTCTTGCAATTCTATACCAATAAAAATACAGGTATACGTACTCGCGTTTTGCGCAAATATGGCTTATTGCGGGAGTAAAAATGAAAATGCATATAATCTTGATCAATGAATTTAAGAAATAATGAAATAGAAATAGAAACAAGGGCATAAAAGTTTGTTATTCTACACCTTGTTCCGGAAGTTGTTGTATACAGTATACAACTTCGTCTCGTTCAAGTGATTGTCCACGCGTTAAGGAATACCTCAGTACCGATTGCCGGGTGGCGGTACAAGTCCGCCAACGGGCCACTTTAGGTCTATTTAACATCACTAACACGTAAAAAGAAGGTGGTAGACAAGGACCAGTCGACCGAGGCAGTACCACCCGCTAGCTTTTCCCAGGATGTCTTATAAATGTCCGCATGTTTCCACACCTAAGCTATGCAGTCGGTTATCCTCCAAAACAAAGAAATTAATGATGATGGATCCCTCGAGCACTAAAAACTCCGGACGTAAACTCACTCCACTCTCGGAATGTCCGGGTGGAGGGTGGGCTCGAGGGAACAACATCGAAGATAAAATTTGTTTTTCGAACATCTGCGGGATTAACAGCAACATTGATGCTGTTCATCACTACCTGCAATCCAATCGTCCCGCCGTGATTTTCTTGGCGGAGACAAAAATCTCAGAGTCTGCACCGATTAACCATCTTAACTTCCCAAACTACGAGGTGCACTCCAATCTGAGAAAGAACGGGGGAGTTGTGGCTTTTGTCCGCAGCAGTCTTTCCTGCTCCAGAGATGTTCGTTGGAATTAGACCGGAAGGACATTATGTGGCTTCGCCTCAACTCCAAAACATCACCCAAGTTTATTTGCTGCCTTTATCGCTCTCCCTCGGACCATAACTGGGATGATCTACTCGAATACCTCGCCGTCCAGATCGACTTCCTGAACATCAATCATCCCGCTTCAGAGGTAGTTCTTCTCGGTGATTTCAATGCCCATAACGAGCTTTGGTTGGGCTCAAACAAGACCGACGCAGCAGGTCGTGCAGTCGAAGCGTTCGCTCTTACCCAAGGGCTGACTCAGCTGCTGACGAGTCCTACTTTTTTTCCCCCGCGTCTCGTCACACGCCAGTAGCCTGCTGGATCTCTTTCTGACCACGCATCCTGCCCCTTACAGCACTGCTGTGCTGTCCCCTCTGGGTAACTCAGACCACGGTATTGTGGAGGTTAGGTTTCGGTCAGAACCCGCTGTGGCAGCAGAAACTCGTACAGGCCGCAAAACTTGGCATTACGGACATGCCGACTGGGAGGGGCTCAGAGATTTCTTCTCTAGCTTTCCTTGGAAAGATGTCTGTTTCACTGACGCGAATGCGTCGGCTGTCTGTTCTTCCATAACCGAAATTATCCACGTTGGAGGAATACATCCCTCACACAGTGAAAGTGCCTAGACCAGGGTCCAACGGCTGGTTTAACAAATCCTGTGACGCTGCTCGCGAGCAGAAGATCAAGGCCCACAGAACCTTCTTACAAAACCCCACTGTAGAGAACAGACAAGACGACGTTGAGTCCAGAAACAAATATAAAGCAGCGGTTCGCAATGCCAAAAACCAGCTTGATGTAAAAGTTAGGCACAGGGTAATGTCGCAGCGCAATGGTAGTCGGTCTTTCTGGACGCTGGCCAAGCAGATTGAAAAGAACTTCTCACACAGTAGCCTTCCACCACTCATGTGTCAGGATGGAACTATTGTATTCAACTCAAAGGCCAAGGCGGAAGTGCTAGCCAAGATCTTTGCTGCCAACTCCACCATGGACGTCCCTCCCAACGCCCAAGTGCCGTCAATTCAAAGGGTTCCCTACACTATGCGGGAGGTAACATTCAGGCCTAAGACCGTAAGACGAGTATTCTTGTCGCTCGACATCAACAAAGCTACTTGATTCCTGCCATTGTACTGAAGAGGTGTGCACCGGAGCTTGCTCCAGTTCTTTCGCGTCTCTTCCAGATATCTTATGAATCCGGCACCTTCCCAGAAAACTGGAAATTTGCTCATGTCCAACCCATCCCAAAAAAGGGATCTAAGACCGACCCTTACAACTACAGGCCTATAGCTCTGCTTTCTGTTTTAAGTAAGGTGATGGAGAGGTGCATAAATCGCGAGCTTCTGGACTACCTCGAACGTCACTGCTTGATTAGCGACAGGCAGTATGGTTTCCGGCACCAACGATCCACAGGGGACCTCCTAGCTTACGTCACGCAATTGTGGAGTAAACTCATTCAGTCTTATGGTGAGGCTCATGTCGTTGCTCTTGACATCACGAAAGCGTTCGATCAGCTGTGGCACGCTGCCCTCTTAAGCAAATTTCCATCCTATGGCCTCCCAGAAAAGCTTTGCAGATGGGTGGCTGACTTTATCTCTGGCCGCAAGATATCCGTCGTAATTGACGGGTTCTCCTCTTCATCCCTCAACGTCAACGCGGGTGTTCCCCAGGGATCGGTCTTGGCTCCGACACTGTTTCTCTTACATATCAACGACCTCCTTTCCTGCACGATCAACCCAATCCACAGCTTCGCTGATGACAGCACTCTACATGTAGGAATTCAGAGTGACAAGCCGATCTCTGCCGCTGAGTTGGAAAAAAGAAGACTAGCGATGATTTCCTCTCTGACAAGAGACCTGGAGGCTATCACTGCTTGGGGACGCAACAATCTTGTACAGTTCAATGCTTCCAAAACGCAGTACTGTACTCTGACGAACAAGAAGCGTCCCTGCGCTCACCCGGTTTCGATGGATGGTCGAGTTCTGCCAAAGAGCCATTCATTTCGGCTGGTCGGAGTCCAGATCACCGAGGACCTGATCTGGCACGAACACATCTCGTCAATAGCTGCAGCTGCTGGAAAAAAGCTAGGCTATTTGTTTAGGGCTAAGAAGTACTTTTCTCCGCATGACCTTCTCACTCTATACAAGGCCCAGATAAGGCCTAGCCTGGAGTATTGCTCGCACGTTTGGGGTGCTGCCGCCCCGACTACATTATCCATGCTCGATGCTGTCCAGAGGAGGGCAGTCCGACTGATCGATGACTCTTCTCTAACAGACAGTCTCGGGACTCTTTCGCATCGGCGGGCTGTCGGCGATCTGGCTTTTTTCTACCGTTATACCAACGGGCTTTGCTCCTCGGAGCTCTCTTCCATGATGCCGTCGCGCGATGTGCCTGCCAGACAGACCCGCCTAACTTTGGCGTCCCATCCTAACCGTGTCGAACTTCGTACATCCAGAACCGGCCGATACGACCGCTCCTTTGTTCCGAGGGTGTCGAGATTGTGGAATAATCTACAAGAGGGGGCTTTTCCCAGTTCTATTAACCTTAGGCAGTTCAAAAATCGTATTAATAAAATTTCTTTGGGATCATCATAGCAGTCGCTGTGTTCCGGCATTTGGGCTTCTGCCTGCGTGGCTGCTTCGATATAAAAAAAAAAGCTTAACATTGGCTTCAGCCAAAAAATGGTCATTAGCCAAACCCTAATGATATGATCAACATAATTGATTAATTTAATATGCTCAAAAAGTTATAGTGATTTAGTGCAAATTATTTGTTGGTTCTATTTGTGTAATTTTAAAATACATAGATATAAACTAAAAGGTTTGTCTCTTATTTAAAAAAGTATTATTATCTTTGATAAGTCCACTCACATATTTAGCTAAGAATGATCTATTATCCTTCACCTCTCCCTTTTCCTTTGCTTCCCTTTCCCTCTCCAATTTCTGGATGTATGATGCTGTGTCTGGTCTACAAAAAAGAAAAAATCATAAGTTGAAATAGATTTCTAAAAGTTATTACTTAAAGTAAAAAGTATCAAGTAAAAATATGTTCATACATTGGTCCAGGCTCGGTGTGCCTAACATAGACACTAGTAGTAAAATGTTTCAGTTTCTCCAGTGAAACAACTGCCCCTTCACAAGTTGATTTTGATGCTATGATTGAAGTCACAGCAATTACTCTGCCCATGTAATCAATGGATACCGAAAGACGGTCATCCAACTCTGACTCAGCAAGCATGCACTAAAAAAGTCACTATGGGTAATTTTAACGAAACAGTTTAATAAGTTAAAGCAAACATTTCAACAGAAAACCCAAATACTCACTGCTTTAACTGTTGACAGAAAAGTCTTTTGAGACCCATCATTTGCAGTCACAATTGATTTTAGTTGATAAAAGTGGTTTTTTGCAGCTAGGTCCTGAAAGAAGTAAGTTCCACATAAATGAGTGTTGGAACTGAATTTCTATTCCATCATCATTTAGTCAATCCATAAATTGCATGATAAAATCACCAAGGCCAAATTCATTCTTGATGATTCGTAATTTAAATGCTACCTATACTGAAGTTCTGCCTTTGAATTTTATCACACACTCTCACCCTTAGCTGAAGTTGTTCATCTGGAGACAGAGGCCTCTGATTGATAGTTGCTTGTCCCAAACGTAAGCTGTGTACAGTTACATTACCTCTATCTGTAAATACAGGATCTTCTGAAGCAACAAGGGCATGTTGAAGACGAATTGTTACTGATCCATCGTATTCTATATTGCTCTGAAAACAAGATACCAATAGTAATGCAGTAATGTATGATCAGCAGATTGCTTACAGAGTACGATTTTTGAACATTTAACGATATAACTAGAAACGCACTCAAATAACACAACATTTTAATTACAAGTTACACTGTTGAGGACTGGAAATGCTCTACATATATTATAAAATTTTAAATTTGGGATAACAAAACTTTTAAATTTATGACTTGTGATCCTCTGACAGTTGTCAGTGTTGTGTTGTCACAAATTTAGGTTAGCAATAGTTCAAAACTAAGGAGCTGTGACTCAGAACGATATCAATTCGATACAATATTTCATGATTGAAATAGTCGCCATATTACAGGGTAATGTTGTAAATATCGAATATTTGATATGGAATAGTAATCTACCATCTCTATTCTTGCACTGGCACGTCATATGTCATATGCATCATTCGGATTCGGCTCTTGCCGTCTTGTCCTTTGTCATTTATGACAACTTTTGCTCGGCGAAAGGTCTGATAAAAAATGTACCTTTAGTATAAAGTTAAGTGCATTTATTTTTAATTTTAAGTATTAACACTTGTTGCAATACTAGTTTTATAAGCCTTAACATTGTAATAAAGCACAAATAATTGTTGCTCGTGCAGTAATACGGCAAAGCTGTTTGTCTGTGATATACATAAATGGTAAGTAGATGTGTTTTCTTTTTACCTGTTTCGGTCACAAATATCTGTATATCTGATCACTGTATGCATTTATCTGTTATTTGCTCAGTAAGGTAATTAGTGGCGCCAGATAATCATACATTAGCTTATCTCTTAAACAAGTGGACAGTGCCCTAATAGTACAATTGAAAAATGTCTTGAATTTCTTTCTAGATGGCTGCTGTAAGTGACTTATGGGTTTCTTGGTTTAGCTGTTGCGCTACTCAGCCACAGAAGAGGACGCATCGTATCGACAGGTAATAATTTTGGGCTTCCTCTATCCATTTGTTAAATCTGTAGTATCAGCTAGTTCAGTTCCATACATTTTTCCATATAAGGAGTTTAATGATCATTGTAACTGTTATAATTCAGTGATAAGCATATTTGAGGATGACTAATATCACAATGGGCAAGATGATGCATTTCTTCAGTCTGGATTCATTAGTGAAGAATTTTGTTATCTTGGATTTATCAAGGCCAATCATTGTCTGGATTTTTTGTTTTGTTAACATCATGTTTCTGGAACTCTATTATACAAGTATTCTATAAACTCCTAGGATGTATAACACAATTTAAATAAATACATAAGTCTGAAGCTAATTTTCTCTTTAACAGAAGCTTAAGACTTGTGTACCTTATACTGTTTGCATTATCCATAGTTCACTGGTTTAGCAGATATTTCCATTTCAATTAGTTTCTATAAGAATCTTATGATGAACTTTGCAAGACCAGCCAAACTATCAAGTTTTAATGTTGTCATAACTTCTGCTATAATGAGCCTTTTTGACAAACAATTAAAAATTATCATATAAAGATAGAGATTGACATACATACTCCTGATGATGTCGGTTGATCAAATCAGCAATTTGAAGACATTTCAATATGCTGCTATAGACTTTGTCATATTATATTGCCATTTCTACATCATTTGGAGGTTTGTTTCAAAATATTCTTAATTGATTGTTCCATCAAAATCAGTGTTGTTTTTTCTGATGTTTAGCAAAATGCACATAATACATAACATTTCAATGAAAAAAAATTATATGTGTAACTTTGACACCCTGCTAACAAAGAATGAACTAGCATCACCATGTCAAATACTTTAAAAAGTTGGTTCTTTCAAACTGTTCTTGTAATGTAACTATTGTCTAACATTTTGTTTGCTATTTTTTTATAGCAATTTTAGTTCCAGTTCATCTAGTTTCTAGCATATCAAAAAGCTGCTTATATGACATAAATAAAAAGTATATATTAAACAACAACAAGAAAACATCAATGAGGGAACTGTTTCAATTAATGATCTATATATTAGTGGCATTAAAACCACCTTAACTGAATCATAGGGCTTAGTAGCTTTACTACTTGCTTGGAATTCAAATTTCTCAAACCTCATTGCTTATTTGACCAGATGTGATTAACTTGAAATTTGAGTTATTTTCACGGCTGAAAAGCCTCCCTTCTACTGACCCTGCTCAAAACTATTTCAAAATCTTGTGATAATCGATCTGTTTAAAAATGGTGAATATAGAGTCAACATTAGAGTAACATGTACTAACCAAGAAGAGCTCACAGCTAAAATCTCACAACATTTTTCTACATTGTTGGCTTCATACTAATAAGACCAGGGTAATAATGATTTTGTTAGGGCAGTTGCACAAACCAATGGTCATTTGAGATAGTATAGGTATATAGTAACAAAATCTATACAAAATCAACAGAAATTTCGAAAAATTGAATTTTTTAATTTTTGGTTCACACTTGGACCATGCTGTCTATTTATGGAAAATTAAGGCAATCTTCTTATAGTATAATGAAATAACTAGTCTGCTAAGACTAGTTAAAAGGTTCACATGTTCCTTGGAAATCTATTACATTGACATTTTACCTATTATTTTTTTTGACAATATATATTTTTCTACATCATAAGCTTGTTGGCTATATATACAGGGTGTTCCATAATTATTGCGACAAAATGATAGGAGTTGTAGAGGGCATAAAAATATGCACTTTTGCCTTATAAACCCCTGTTCGTAAATATGCCGTTTGAGCACTACCGCTAATTTTACCTTAAGAGCTCATAGGAGAAACAAAAAATTCACCAGCTGCAAAATGTTCGTCTAGCACATTTCATGGTCTCGCCGGTTTGTAAAAAAAGCCTGCTGTGTTTACATTTTTGTTATCGTAAATTCTCCACACCGATTCATTTAATTTATCTGAGTGGTGCGTCAAACTAGATAGTAAATAACAGTACCTTAGTGTTAAAATGCAGCGTTATTCGTATGCGGAACTTGCGGATATGCAATTAATTTACGAAGAAGCTGGTGGTAACGGAAGACAAGCCTCGCGAATCTACGCCCAACGGTTTCCAGAACGTCCTCATCCGCATCACGCCATTTTTGCAAGGATTCATGGAGTTGAGGCAACCAAACTTTGGTCGCTACGTTTTGTTCACTGACGAGTCCTGTTTTACAAAGGACGGTTATTTTAATAGCCGTAACAGTCGCATTTGGGATGAAGAAAACCCTCATGCCATAGCCATCCATAGAGACCAACATCAGTTTTCAATTAACATCTGGTACGGCATTGTGGACGAGCATATCATCGGGCCATATTTGCTTCCACCACGTTTGGATGGGCATGCTTATGGTCGATTCTTACAGCATGTGCTACCGGAACTATTAGAAAATGTGCCACTGAACATAAGAGCCAACATGTGGTTTCAACACGATGGCGCTCCAGCCCACTTTTCTTTACAAGTGCGGCAGTATTTGGACGACAAATTTCCAAATAGGTGGATAGGTCGAGGTGGCCCTGTGCCTTGGCCTGCGAGGTCACCCGACCTGACCCCACTGGATTATTTTCTCTGGGGCCATCTGAAAGCTTTAGTGTTCGAAACTCCTGTTCCCAACCAACAAGAGCTACTGGGAAGAATGATGGCCGCGTCCGCACATGTTCAGGACATACCAGGGGTATGCCACAGAGTTCGCCGATCATTGAACAATCGTGCACAGCTGTGTATTGAGCAAGGTGGAGGACACTTTGAGCAATTACTGTAGGTAAGCTGTTTCAAGAAACTGATCTTTTTTTTTTGTTGCAGCCCAAACGGCATATTTCCGAACAGGGGTTTATAAGGCAAAATTGTTCATTTTGATGCCCTCTACAACACCTATCATTTTGTCGCAATAATTATGGAACACCCTGTATATTGTTTATAGTTTGTACACGTCACGGCAGCTTACATTACTTAATAATAATAAAAACAATCTATATTTCAAATTGTACAATTACAAATAAAATTGTATAACAACTACAAAATGAAATGTTGCACCAATAACACCTTAACTATAGTAATTTACCTCTGACATTTTCTCATGTATAATGGTTATGTACCTTAGAAAACCTACAACTTGAAATTATTACAGCTCATATAGGACTCGTCTATGGTATAAGGCTCTAACTGCACTAGAAGCTGCTTAATGGTCTTTTTAAATTTGTGTAAACTATTTATATTTTTAATTCCATTTGGTAGATAATTTAAAAATATGTAAGCAGCGCTTTTTTCTTTGGAAAATAATGTCTTTTTTGGACAATTAACATTTAGTGTTGTTATCATAAACAGTTTGCACTTCAACTTCAAATAAGTGTTCTATTTTTGAATATAAATATAAGAGTCAAACCTAGATGGTAAATATAATCATGGTTTATTCAGTTTTAAGCACTCCCCTGCAAGTTTCATTGAAATTATTCAGATATGTACATGTTACCCTAATACCTCAGCAAATGGAATTAGGCCTTTTCAGCAGTTTGTTGTCCAATCTAAAATTTCGTCAATATTGTTGCCTAAGAAACTGCAACTGTCCTGGGCCAGGTGGCTTTTTTGCTTATTACCCTGGTCGAACTATAGTAAATAATTATTTTGATAATCTTGTTTTCGGTTGTGAAAGACAAAGCCCAATCATTATTATCTGGCATTGTACTTTGCAAATATCACGTAAAATCATATCTTAGGTCCCTTTATACCTCAGGCATGTTTTCATTGATAGTTGTTCATAGCAGCTATTGCATTATTCCAAATTCAAACATGTTTCACCCTTTCCCTTCAATAGATCAATGATAGGAAATCCGACAAACTTCCAACACACAGGGCATATAGGAAGCAGGGATGTGGAAATTCCAGGTGAGCAGCTGATAGCCCTTCAGAATCAAATGAAGAGTAAAGGCGGCTATGAAACGACTTACAAGGTAGTGTAAATATGACTGACTCGTTTGTGATTTCATTATTCTGTTATTCTAAATATTCAACAATGAGTGAATGTTTCACATAAAGAATAGATTGTTGCTGATTCAGAGCTAATTTTAAACAAATGCAGTTAGTATTTGATGGTACTTTTAACATCCAACACAAATATGTGTGAAGAATTAAAGCCATAAAACTCTATTTTTAGGAACCCGACTGGTGCCAATAACTACAAAATAC
The DNA here is from genome assembly GCA_963669975.1 of Acanthoscelides obtectus. Lineage (NCBI taxonomy): Eukaryota > Metazoa > Arthropoda > Insecta > Coleoptera > Chrysomelidae > Acanthoscelides > Acanthoscelides obtectus. The sequence continues at coordinate 22,621,768 of CAVLJG010000008.1, forward strand.
TTCCAGTGTGTCATAGGAGATTTTTTTATTTATTTATTTTCAAGGTATTACTACATTAGGTCCTACTGTGGGTTGTATCCCTCAATATGAGGAACTTACCCGCGAACAAGGGATATATTGTATATATTGATTTTTGTTAGCAGTGAAACTGGTACCTTATCATCAACAGAATAGTTTATATTATCTGTAAAAATAATTCTTGAGGAAGGTGTGGATGGAAAAATGTATGCTAAGTACATTAATCATAAATGTCAATTCACAATGGTAAATCTTACTCAATAAATACACTTTACGTTATCTCAAAAAATGCCTTTCGCGTTTCAACACACGTCTGAGCGGGAGTGAAGGCAACCGTCTTTAGCCGAAGCCCGAAAAAGGTGCGAAATGCCGACCATTAGTTGTGGTAAAATAAGCAGCTACATGTTTGCTTCTTTAAGGAAAAGCTAAGTGGTTTAAAGCCACTATACATGACTATTTATATGGTGCTAAAAATATTTGTTGATCTATTGGTATCTTACCATGGATGTTTCCATGTAAATATTCGAGATACGAAAGAAATCAGTGTATATATTGTTGTTATTTTGGAACTATTCTGTGGATGAAAAGACATGATTTTATTTGATCGATTTGTATATTTTTTGTAAATGCGGTATATTTTTTGTTTTGTGTAAGTTATATTTAGTTTACTTTGGGCAGGAAATTATACACAAAGACAGACGACATTTGGTATGTGTATTAGCAGGTTATTTTAAAACTGAAATGAGACATAACATGTGTGTGTGCCATTTACACAGTTTTTTACTCTTTTTATCTCATTTTTGCCGTCTTGAATTACCTTCATACCGACATCTGTATGAGAGGATATCCCGGAATACTTGAAGAAATTCTGCTTAGTGTTTATCGGCGTGATGGCAATATGCATGTTCTTGTTTTACCAAAAAAATAAATGTTTATTTGTTTCGAAACTATTACGAAAAATGTTTAAAGCTGTAATGTTGTTTTAAACTTATGATGATACTTTATCTTTGGTCCATAAATAATTACGAATGTAAATATCATATTTATGTTTACAATCAGCAGAAGTTTTCTCATTTCAACCTGTTGTTTTTTACCAACTGATTCTTTGTCATTCAATTTCGGCTGGATCATTTTGATGCGTATACAACTTTTTTTGGGGTGCATTAAACTTTCTCTTCTAAGGATTTTTGTTCATTTTTGTACGGAGCGGGGGATTTCACGTCGTTGTGGTCAGCTTCACCGATAACAAAATCGCACTTCTATTCAAGCATGGTTAGTACTTCCAGCCTTACTACCTATTCGCAAAGTATGGACACTACTCCACTAAGCCTATATTGTCATCTGTCCGTCACTGAAAGACGTCATAGTGACATTCTCCTGTATTATCGGAACGATGTGACCGAAACCTCAAAATTCAAGTGGTGAAATAAAAATACCAAAGGCCTCACGATGTCCCAGTGTCCGCTCCGTGGTCCCGTGGAGCTGGAATCATGGAAGACCATGATGGACAATATGGTTAATTTTATCTCGGCCTCCACAACTTTAATGAAAACCATTCACATGAAGGCCATCCAAAGGTCGATGATGCAACTGCCTCAAAGTCAAGTGCCTCAAATTGAACTGACTAACACTGATTGTGCGTCTAGTCTTAATTCCGTAGCGCCCCATGTGCCTAATAAGTGTTGTGCTCTCAAATGGGAAAATGGTATTGAGAATCCAGATGAGCAACTGGAAGGTATGCTTCGTGTCTTTCGTCAAGTTGGATTGTCATTAATTGGAAAAAGCCAATGGACTGGCACATTTCACATTTGGAATCCTTATAAAATATAGATTAAATACATTAACCCACACACAGTATTGTGTAAATGTGGCTTGATTTCGTTAAATCAGAATTTCCTCTTTCAAAACATAAAATATCTCGTGCAGCAATTGAATTGTTTAATGCAACACTCGTGCTTGAACGAAATCGAAGAAAAGCCTGTTTTCTGTTTGATTCAAATTTTGAGTGGATTGTGGAGGAACCCTTATTATAACAATATGTTTTTCAGATTCTAATGTATATTTGTTCAGACAAAAAAATTGGATACTCTTATACGAGGTGTGTCGAAATTGGGGTCTTTATAAGCTATGAAACATATGCTTTGATCATGTTTTATATTCTTAGGGGTGAGCAAGGTTGAAGAATATTGTAGTCTCCTGGATCATCCACAGTCAGATAATGACCCATGCGAAAATGCACTGGTATGTAGGCTGCATCAAAGCCAAAGTATGATGGTAGATGAACGTAAAATTGGCATTCTGAAACGACAACTGCATCCAAATATTGGCAAAGATGCTGCAGAGGTCATGGAAAATCTTCTCCAAGCTAAAGATATAGAAAATGGTTCATTGCAAAGCGGTGACACCAAGGCAAAAGAATGCGTTTCGGTGGCAAAATGTGTCAAATATGCCATTGAGAAACAGAGTACAGCTATATGCACAGATCCCGTGAAGTTTAAGAAAGAACCTCCTAGAAAAAATATGTTTCCATCTGAAAAAGGAGAGGGTATACGGCGCCATAAGTCGTGTACTCATGCTGGACACAAATCTAGAACGTCGCTCGAGTCGAGCATAAATATTGAATTGGATGGTGAGAGGAACATTTTTAGTATTATAATTTTTTCGAAAGTCGATATAAATGGATCCGTTTGCAACTGATGATGTCCTGTAGTGTATCTTGAACCTACTACACTAAAAAGAAAAATAAATACAGAAGAGACTCACAGGAAAATAAAAATCAACTTTTTGAGCATTTTACAGAGTATCAGAATAGTCCTATACTAGGCCATCGATGCTGAAGTAAAAAAAAATTTCAGTCTATTGTATCTGAAGATCAAGTCAAGAATAAGAAGGGATGCCTCGGTCTGAACGCAAGACACACTACTTGCGTAAGTCAAAGAACTGTAGATACGATATCCCTTTTTTAACTCCATCCTGGTATGTTTTCTAAAAAAATTAACGCACCATCAAAAGAAAGCCAGGGTTACAGCATATTTTTGTCATATTCGTTTGATTGATTTGGATGATTTGCAATGTAGAGCGTTTTCTCCGCTAAGCTAGTGTGTTTATGATATTTGTGTAGCTTATTTTGGGTATAGATGGTATTACTACTATATGATTTTTCGAAAAATGCAATGTATGTCGTCTAGTGTATTGTTATATCTTATATTAATATTATTTTACAAATATTATTCTCTTGTAATAGAGAAGATTGAAAAGTATCTGAACAAAATTTTCTAGAAATGTAATGTCAAATTATGTTTATAATTCTGATTCAATTACAATATTTCCGAATGGCAGTACTTAAAATTTTTATATGGAAAATATATGAATACCAACACTTCTGAAAATCTCCTAGTCACTCGACTTTTTTGGATGGTGCATACATTTCTTTGAAAAGTAAATCAATTCTTAGAGTAAAAACTCAAATATAATCTTAATATTACTGATAGCAATTGAAATAAACCAGTACTAATTACTTTATCCCGAGAAGCCGGGCGAGTATCATGCACTTCGGTACTCGACATTCTTAATAAATAGTACTCGGTACATTGGCTTTTTCGATCGATGTAACTTCTGAATCTTTTTCTGTGGTTGCTCATTCATTTCTATATTGTCATTACGAACAAATGAAACAATTCGATGAAGAAAGTATTTACTTTGATTTTCACAGTACGGAAAATTAAAATCAATGTAATTCTTTTGACAAAACAAACGCCTTGAAATTAAAATTTTCAAGGTCGATGTTTGGGCTCCCTTCATTTATGACGTTTTGTTGTATTTCGTTCAAGTCTCTGTGTGTGTGTTTAAATTGAATGTTCTCAAGAATAAAAAGCAAATGGCATTTTATGGCTTTGTTATAGATACCATATGGTTGCTTTGTTTTATGCAAAGTAGTGTAAAGTGTATGTCATTCGTTTTGCATTAGTGTGTGTGTGTGCCCTTACTCATTTCCGTCGGATCAATGACTAAACGCTTCCGTGCCAGTAATTTTCCGGGATAAATATGTGCATATGTGCTATTCCAGACTCTATTCTATCTCTGTGCGAAATTTCATCCAAATCTGTTCAGCAATTTTGGCGTCATTGAGTAACAAACATTCACACTTTCTCATTTATAATATTAGTAGGGATTTATCACATTGTAAACGGATCCACGATTTTGTGGCTCACCGCATTCGATATGGTTCACCCATAGATAGAGTGAGAGCGAACAAAACGTACACGAATGCGTTGGAGAAATCTGCCATTTATATGAAGTCTAAAGTTAACACGAAGGATACAGCAGTGAATGGTGCAAGCCTGAGATCCACTAAATCGTGTACATACGAAAGTGCGAAATCTGGTTCGTCCTTGAAGTCTGATGACGGCTGGGAAAGTAAAGTTACGAAGAGTTCGTGCAGCTGCAGATCGACTGATGGTAAAATGTGCACCTGCGGTACTCAAAAATCGAACCCGAAGCTCTGCGAATGCGCTGTTGGTTCCTCGGATAAGTTGAGTTCGTCTAATCAAGATCTAGTGGTGAAGGTACTTTTCCAAACCTCCCTAGATAAAACGATTCATTGTACTATTAAAACTTTCCTCACTTTCAAAATAAGATAGCGCAAATATATCTATAGCTGCTATTAGTGTATGGACAGCTGTTTCGTGCTTTTTGGCAACTCATCAGCATGGTCTAGGATTGGTCTCTTGTCTCACTTTGCCAATAATGCATCACTACAAAAGTTTAACTCTATATACTAACAAGTAACATGTTTCTTGTTTCAATGAGTTCTTCAGGATTTTGTTTTTAAACACAACCGACAATTTTTTAAAAATACTACAGCTCCGGTTATATTGGTTCTCTATGTGCTGCCATGCGATGCGCGTGGAATCTACTCGTCTGGCAAATACTAGCCAGAGTGATATTACTCTCTCGTACTTGTATATACTGTGACCTGAACGACAATGTCACTTTTCAGACCCTTTTTTTGTAGTATGATTTGATATAATGTTGATACATCCGACTAGGTAGAAAAAGCGCGTGAAGAGATAGCAATTTTACGGGAAGAGCTCCAGAAACTGAAAGAAGCTGATGCTAAAATGAAAACTCCAGCTGCTACTTTGTACAGAGAGATTATGAAAGACGTTTATGCTGGTGGAAGAGCCAGGAGATCAGGCGTCGCTACTAGGTTGGCAGCGTTGACGCCGAGAGGATCGTTGACCAAGGTCATTGAACAAAGGTCCTCCGAGTGTAGCACTACCTGTATTACAACAACAGGTACTATGCTTATTCCAAATCAGATATTTAATACAAACACCATTGTGAAACCTTTCTCGATGTTGTTTTCCCTGTAAGACTTAACTAAGTGACGTACGTACTCATCATCAACCATAACTACAGACGTAGATACCCGAATCGTTCGACATAATTTATCTCTTATCTTGGCACTTAGTACTATGACTCTCGTTGGTTGTATTTAGTTTTTTCTGTCATCGCTGTTGAATCTGTTTGATGTCAGAACCTTTATTTAGCACTCAGCTGTTCATTGCCGATATTCTATGCGCCTCTTTTTTCAGATTATGCCATATAGAAACGGTGACAAAACTTATTGCAATATTGTTGATCTGATTCAAAAAAACCTGCAGCACAAATCTTTTCCTCCACTATTCATATGTACATTTTTCTCTTCGGAGCAGTTGGTTCAAATGGCTCGATGAATTCCTCCAGAAGTGTTAATATTCCCCTTAAAACTATTTAAAGTTGACCTTTTTCAACCTCCAAGGTGCGAACATGATGGTCACGGGATACCCTGCAAGAGACATTCAGAGTTCGTACAGGAATACGTCAAATCGCGTGGGTTTCCAAGACTATAAAGAATCGTTGCAATGGCCTTCAGCCTCTCGAAGACAAACTAGAAGTATGGAAATAAACCCTTACCAACACCTATCCATATCTACCACTCACTGGTGCCTTCCTCGAACCCCCGAGGAGTGCATGACAGACGAAGAACGTAAAGTCGAGGTAAACTACCTCGTGGATTTGATAGAGATAAAAGAAAATGAGCTGTCGGAGTTGCAACAACATAAAGCTAATCTGTTATTCGATAGTGAAGAGGAGGAAGAAGGCGAAGAAGTACTAGATCATGTGGTGAAATACCCTCAGCAAGACACTTCAGGGTACTATTTCGGTAGGAGTTCAAGTGGTACTGTGTATCATATGCAGAAGTGCGACGATTTCAAGACTGAATACCAACAGTATCCCACCATGAATCAAACGCTAGCTCAAAGTTATAATATGTATGGTTATACTAATCCTTCTATGGGTAACGACGCGGACCTGTATAGTACTTATTATGCAAGAAGATAAATAAATTATTTTAAAAATATTTTAGATAAATGATTTAGTTCCAGGCTTTGCTATTTTTCTGATGCCTTTTATAACCAATATTGAATCTAGCAGCATCTCGTTAGAATATACACCTCTCAAGTATGCCAACTCAGTGGTCCTAACCTGTAAACCACTAAATTGAGAGGTAAGATAGATATTGCTAGAACAGAGTGTTTTTCCAAATTATAATGGTTTGAGGGTTATCTCCGTGGAAACCATAGGAGCTCAGCAAAAATTGCGGAAGCATGGTGAAAAAATGTAGATTCTGCCGGAACGATTCTGCAATTTCCCGATTTTTGTTTTTTTTCATGAAATTCCTTCAAAATATTTCATAGATATTTGCTTTTTATTAAAAATTCAAATACCCCACATGTGGCACAATTTTGGCTGTGATAGAAAATTTAATATCGAGATGTGAGCACCAACTCACGTGCAAAAAACACATGTTTGTAAATTTTGACAGAAGCGACTCCAATTTCTCAGACATTAGTAAATTATGTGTAAACGTCTTACATATTAATTCATCTAAAATCTATAAAAGTTTCAAATCTGCATTTCATACTCATGGAAATTGAACAACTTTATATGAATTTATAATAGTTCAAAGAATTATATATAAGAGCTGGAAGTTGCAAACTCAATCTGTCAGTTTTTAATTCTAATAAACGAGACAGCCACTAAACAGCGAGATATTTTCACTGTTATGGAAAACTTAGCTAATACACATGTCACTGTCTTATTGAAGCAGCTTTTCGCTAGAATATGTTAGATATACATTTCGTTCTTTTCGGCATACAAGACTATGATTTTAATGACGATCAAAGTTTTACTTGAGGTGCAGTCACAAACCATGTTTCAGTATACAGTATTTTACCACTAATAACATACACTTCGTTTTGGGATGGGGTAATCAGTGTGAAAGGCAACACTGACTCGGAGTTGCTTGTCTACTGATGTGTGTTGTGGTGAGGAATTGAAAAGTACGCCTGGTATTGGCGTTAGACGAACAGTGTTGCCATTAAAATTTCCTTTGTTGCTTGAACTTGTAATAGTAAAATACTATATACGCCATGCTGTAGTGCCGCAAATGTGCCGCTGTTACAGTAAAAATGCAATGTATACTTACCTCAGATATTTAACTCGTCCTACCACACAAATGTGTCAGAAGTACTGAAAGTTTTAACGTTTTTGATAAGAAATCCGTGCTTTTATGTCATCTAAGAAAGACCTCTATTATATATTTATATACAATCAATAGGTGCATTACATATACTCAATAATATAGCACTGTTGAATTTTATGTTGTTTATAACATATAACCGAGTTATATATGAACTGAATTATTGATCTTATTTGTTAATGATAAAGGTTTTTAATCACAGATAGACTGAAAGGCAGGTACGCACGGTACATCGAATGATACCGGGTGGATTGATTCCTAGACTGATATGAAAAAATATTTGAATAACATGTCAATCAATTTTTAGATTATTTCTCAATGATTCGCTGTTTAGTACATTTGGTGTAGTGTTTCAGCAAAATTATTTTCTTCAGAAATTCAAATATCCTTGAATACGCATACAATTTTGATAATGTGATCTGCTATCACACCCATCATATAGTGTTTTTGTCCTAAGCATATACATACTCACTCATGTATTATACTTCAAAGTAGATATTGGTGAAAAGTTTCGTTTTCAATGAGACCTTAAATACGTATATATAATTTTGACTGAAACGAATACCTTTATCATTCGCACATTTTTGAATCTGTGGATGCGTAAATATTTGTTTATTTCACAATCTATAAGTCCACTGCCAGTTAAGCATTTTTAAAGTTCTTTTGATCTCACAGAAATTTTCAATTTTCTTTTGAAACATAATTAATTTTATTTATTTGAATTATAACATATTCAAAAAAATTCTTCAATTCTAATAATAACAATTTATTTATGCATCAAATATAGTGACTGGTCCCAAAATACTGAATGCACTGAACATCAGTAGAAATTTTAAAGCAATACCCATATGAATATTTTTATAAAATTTTGTATCTCAAATACTATGTATTGTTAGAATTAAAAATGAGAAATGTACCTACATCTGCTCTTTTCCTACCTAAAACCAAATATACCAATAAACTATATTGTCATTGAAAAATATGTTTATGATTTTCCCTAGAAAATACCTGTCTCTGGTTGATACACCCATATCTTTAAAGCTACCATAGTAAAAACAATCCTGTGGATTTAGGTCCGGAGATCTTGGTGGCCAATGGATAGGATCAAGGCTTCCGATCCACTTTTCCTGGATAATGTCGATTTAGGTGATTTCTCGTCTTATCAATATTAGCACATCTTCAAACAGTTTAGACAGCCGGTTTCTTAGGAACTACAGGTGATTTCCCCCGTTAACGTTCCTGATAATTGGTATGTATCACATTTTTTTATAGTATACTATAAACTATGCCTGGGAACAATCTTGACGTATTGCTTGGGGATCATCCACTTGCCAATTATACATATTGTGCATAGTTAAGTTCCTGTCTTTTGCACGAAGACCTGTCACTCCACAGAATTTTGTAGAAAAATGTAGAATAGTCATCAATTTTTCTTAACATTGTCCGACAAAAGTCTAATCTTATCGGATGGCCGCAAGCATTGTAACTGGTAAGGGTGCATGTGGTATCGTTTTTTGATAGCGCATCTTATGTGATACAAAAGATCCAATCAACTGAAAAATTGTGTTTCCATCACATGATAAGGGGAAGAAATAATGAGAAGTATTTTTAAACATATGCATTTCATTTATTCTGTCAAACAATTTATATAAAAGACTGATCGATCTTTGAAAATTTGGTGTATAATTCACAATCTCATTAACCATTAAGGTCTTCCAAAGTCGAGTCCTCACTGGAATATGAAATATCAACTATTAGAGTAATACAATAGTTAACAGTACAGTTAAGTGTATATGAAACAAAAAAGCGACAATGTAACATATGTACATAACTAATAAAATGAGTATTTATCTGCTAACAAACATCTATGTATTGTCACAAGGCATTGCATATAAAAACAAACATATGAGTAACAAGTAAGGCAATATACAGGGTGACTTTGAAGTTGAGTCATTTATTTTAACAGTGAGTAGATCTGATCAAAAGAAATGTTTTATTCCTTTAACATTTTTCTGGTAAAATTAAATTAACAAAGTTATAGCCCTTTAGAAGTTTGAGTACCGCCCTGTCTCAATAATAATATTATGTGCTCGTGTTTGGCAACAACGGATATAATCCGCCTTATCGGTTCATCGCATCGGAAACAAAAAAGCGAAAGAATTTGAAACGTTTATCACGATGTCAGTCAATGTTTCAGTTGGTAACGCGTGAGTGAATAGTGGTGTTTGTTGCGTGGCTCAAACGGAATAAAAAATGGCACATGTTTACGAAAATGCTGAACTTGTGAACTGGTGGACATGATTCTTATTTAATCGAGTGCAACCAACCCCTCGTGCCTTTGTTAATGTAGTACAAAGGGCTCGTGAATCAGGTGACTTAAGACCTCACAGGGGAGGGCATGCCGGTGCTCCAAGACCGCACGAACAAATACAGGTCCGCACTGAAATACTTGTCGGGAGGATACTTTATAAAACAAGGTAAAAATTTTTTTTCATTTTTACACACATATTTTGGTTTATCTTCCTTCTAAAATCATTATCTGAAAATTAATGACTCAACTTCAAAGTCACCCTGTATAAGTCTAGAAAAACTTATTCAGTTCATCAATATATTAATCTCCAAAACATACAATGACAGAACAATCTTCACTATATAAAACATTACAAAAGCATGTGAACAAATAAGCATAACAAAATAATGTAGAGATCTAGTACAAATCTAATAGTCGAGATTGACATTGTGCTGCAATTTGGTGAGTTCTACTATAATTAAACGCTAAAATGGGGTGTTAGTGGGAGCATAAAACACTGAAGTTTTAGTGAACACTATTTAGAACTTTTTCCAATACAGTTCATTGTCGACTGCTTAAACGTTTTATCCTTACAATATCATTAATCTAAAAGTTTTTTTACCAGGGTTTTTAGAACTTTGTGTTGCGACATTAAACACTTGAACATTAGGTGAAAACTTTGAACATTGTAAAAAATGGAAGGCTAAACAGAATTTCAAATGTTCATTTTTTAGTTATTGAACTTGCTCAAATGATCTAATGCCTCTCCTTTCAGGTTTCAAAACTCCCAGATTTGCTGGTTATAATATGATCTTATTTTTGAGGGAACTTTGCCAAAATTGGAAATCTATGGTCGTAATTAGTACTTCGTAGATACCTTTCAACATATTTTAGCCCTTTACTGCTGCAGTAACTGTTGCTATAGCTTTCATAAAACGTCTGATTGAGCAATTCAGGTTTAAAATCGCGTATCATATAAATCCAAGCCTTGGTTTCAGCCTGATTTGGAGCTAATGGTTTTATATCGTAGGGGTCTCGGATATAGTACTCGGGATGTTCTTCCAGGATATCCAATTTTTGTAAAACTTTGTCATCCACTTCGTACACTTCACCTTTCACATGATGTCCCATTCCTTTAAAAAACAATTTACAAAAAAACTACGAAGAACATTTAGCTGCTGTCAAAGTAATGTTTTAAGCAAAAAGGAATTTTCAGCTGTGGTGATACATACAGGGTGACTTCGAAGTTGAGTCATTTATTTTAACAGTGAGTAGATCTGATCAAAAGAAATGTTTTTTTCCTTTACCATTTTTCTGGTAAAATTAAAGTAACAAAGTTATAGCCCTTTGGAAGTTTGAGTACCGCCCTGTCTCAATAATAATATTATGTGCTCGTGTTTGGCAACAACGGATATAATCCGCCTTATCGGTTCATCGCATCGGAAACAAAAAAGCGAAAGAATTTGAAACGCTGATCACGATGTTTTTATTCAGTCAATGTGTCAGTCGGTAACGCGTGAGTAAATAGTGGTGTTTGCTGCGTGGCTAAAACGAAATAAAAAATGGCACATATTTATGCGGATCGGTTTCCCAATCGAGTGCAACCAACCCCTCGTGCCCTTGTTAATGTAGTACAACGGGCTCGTGAATCAGGTGACTTAGGACCTCACAGGGGAGGGCATGCCGGTGCTCCAAGACCTCACGATCAAATACAGGTCCGCACTGAAATACTTGTCGGGAGGATACTTTATGAAACAAGGTAACATTTTTTTTTATTTTTACACACATATTTTGGTTTATCTTCCTTCTACCAATCATTATCTGAAAATTAATGACTCAACTTCAAAGTCACCCTGTATACAATGAGAGTTACTTTCTTGCCTTGAGAGTTACTACTGCCCCTTAGTTATGGTTGTGGTCGATCTGCGAACGTCCTAAATTATACTTACTACAAAACGAATGTTTTTCTTACCTGGTTTATGAAGCATAAATGGAATGTTGTACTGAGTTGCCACAATTAAAGGAAACTTGTCACAGGTAATCGCCTCGTATAAGAATTTGTAGTATCCAGATTGATCTTTTGAAAACCAGCCGTGATTCGGTTCTCCTTTCTTCAAGGTTCCATAGACGAAAACTTTGTGCAAGGGTTCTAAAGTCATTTTGGATTATGGATTTTAACTCGTAGGAACACAAAAACAAATTTAGAATAAGAGTGAAATTAGCTAACTTTCTTCAGATTTCTTTCCACCTTGCATTAATAGAGGAAAACACCGGCTTATAGAATTTCCAAAAATGTTAACGCCTCGGCAAGCTGAAAATAATTACAACTCTATAAACAAATGAAAAAACAAAAAGGTATCAGAAGCTACGTATATGAAACAACGCATACTACTCTCATTGTCCAAGAAGAATCTAAGCTCTCTTGAGCGTATTCAAGTTTGTCGCCGTTTAATAAAATTGTCCAATCCGGCCCTGTTTGAGCCCTGTGCGGTAATTGTACAATACTGGTTGCCTATCATACACGGCATACTTGATAGTTATAAAGCAAATAGAAGATCCAAACGGTAAAAACAGCTGATTGAAATGCTCCAGGGGTGTGGTGGTATTATAATTACAAGAAATACACCCGAAGTTGCAAAGAATTATAGTGCTACTGCTTACCAAGTGAGTGCTTACAGTATTTATAGTAATAAAATGCAATGTTCCGCAACAGGTTGTGATACGATAGCAGACTGATTGACGATATCACATTTTGTATTCTGCAATTATTCTTGAAATTACACCACATAGCAAAGCGGTAAATTCAAATGAGTATCTTCTGGTTTATACAATTTGAATAATCTGTCTTTTCAAGCATATTTTTTTATCAAAATGTTTAGTTATTATTTAATATTTATTTTGTGATAGCTCAGAAAAGCCTGGCTGGCTGTTAATTTGTGGGGGGCACAACATACGTTAACACAAATGTTCAGTTCTCACGCTATTGTTGGGTTTGTACTTTTAGGTGATTCATAAGCATTATTGGGGTTCAAAATCAATATTCATCTGTTGCTTGTATTCTAGTGTGTAACCTGAAATATATGTAGGTGTAAACCAGAGGTTAGTCTGGGAACTTTGAAGCATGTCAGATTTATGAAGTGCCTTCAGGGCGCCCGCTTGTGATAGTTGAACAGAGAAATGAGGGGGACATGTACCGCGTTCCTGGGACCCCTTCCCGGGGCACACGCACAATATCTTATGTTATGTATATCATCTTAGATCCGCATCTGCACATTCCGTATTTAGACGGGAAGACGCGAATTTCGTGAATATGTCCAGGTGTTCCAAATATTTTCGCCAGGACGTCATAAATGTTCCGTATTTTTTTAAGTTGATCAAAAATTCGAAGGCGTCTTCCACAAGGAACATAGCGCTACTCAACACAAACTACTCAGTCCGTCTCACGTAGCTTGTAAGTGAATTATGTTTTTGTAAATATAGTCATGTCAATGGCTGCTCAAGTAGCACTATTTTCTGATAACCGCGATCGTTGATGTGTATTTTATAGACATTATTATGACGGTGGCACAAAATGGAACAGTCCAAATTACAACGTTTTCATTTGAGCAACAATTAACATGAATTTATTTTAAAGTTTTTCTTGTGTTAGCACTGCCAGGGCCAGGGCTTTAGGGCTTTTTCGTCATACATGGTGTCCCATTTTAACTCTCTACCTAAATATTTTGAGAACTGCCCATTCTAAAAAGAAGTTTCTAAGTTCGACAGCACAAATGTGAGATTTCTGACCATGACCTTCAAGGTCAAAGCAAAATTTCTAAGGGGAACTTCTCATGTCATGTCAAGCTTATATTTAATTTGAGGCTAACGTCACATTCGGACGGAATGTGACAGTTTATACATGAAGATTTGTTAGAAATTCTCAGGGTTGTCCAATAGGGACGCAGGAAAGTAAACGTCAATTTGACATAGACGCCATCTTTGTTTTCTGTCACCGACATGTCATTTTGTTAGTTGAATGTTTACCATTGATCGCTATGGAGTCGTATTCAAGTGAAGACCGCATTAAAGTTATTCAAGAGCACTACAAAAATGGTGCAAAAATAAAAAACACGTTTCGCGCGCTTCGTGAACATTTCGGTCTCAACAACCGCCCAAACAAAACAACGATCGGTCGTCTGGTGCGTAAATTCGAGGCAACAGGTTCTGTGGCAAATCTGCCAGGCTCTGGCCGGCCAAGGAGCGTTCGCACACCGGAAAATATTGCTGTTGTGAAGGAGAGTGTGAGAGACGATCCGAAACAATCAACAACGCGTCGATCCCAAGAATTGGGCATTTCGAGAACCAGTTTGCTCCGCATTCTCCACAAGGATTTGAATGTACACGCCTACAAGATCCAATTGACGCAAGAGCTGCGTCGGGCCGACCATTTTTTGCGCCGAACGTTCTCAGATTGGCTCCTTGAACACCGCCAAATTGATGCCAATTTTTCATCAAAAATCATGTTTAGCGACGAAGCGCATTTCATTTTGAATGGTACGGTAAGCAAGCAAAACTGCCGCATCTGGGCTAACGAAAATCCTCAAAAAGTGACTGTGTGGTGTGCATTGTGGTCAAAAGGCATCATCGGACCTTACTTTTTCGAAAATGCGGCCGGGGACGCCGTTACCGTCAATTCTGAGCGATATCACGTGATGATAGAGGACTATTTTTTGCCGCAACTTGAAGAAATGGATATGGACGATGTTTATTTCCAACAAGACGGTGCAACATGCCACAAACCAACGTCAATATCCATCGATTGCAGTTCTTCTTCGGTGATCGCGTGATTTCGCGCAGAGGAAATGTGCCATGGCCACCCAGATCGTGCGAGTTGACTCCCTTGGACTTCTTTTTATGGGGATATTTGAAAAGCAAAGTCTACGTCAACAAACCAGCCACCCTCCAAGAACTCAAAAACAACATTATTGCCGAGATAAATGCCATAGAACCGACCATGTTGCAAAATGTCATTGAAAATTTCGACCATCGCGTGGACGTCTGTAAATCCAGTCGTGGTGAACATTTGAGCGATATTATTTTTCATACATAAATGGTATAAATGAACCTTCAAAATAAAGTACCCAACTTGATTTGAATATCAATATTTCTTGTTTTAATATGCGTTTACTTTCCTGCGTCCGTTTTGGACAACCCCATACCTTGACCTTGAAGGTCATGGTCAAGGTAACCTTTGGGTGATCCTCACAAATCTTACAGTTGTGGTGTGTAACATTTTAGAGCAAATTGTTTTCAATGTCTTGATTTCACGTTGTAAAGGGTTTTGAAGGCCATGGTCAATGTCATGGGCAAGCTGATGTACGGACGTAAAATTTGACAATTTTTTCAATAAGAAGTTAAAAAAGGAGGTTCTAGTGTAAATATTCACTTGACCTTGACGGTCGTACCCAAGGTCGTTGTCAAGGTTACCATTATTTTGCCCCTTCGAATCGCTAAAACTTTCGCTTGTAACTTTTTTCAAGAAAGCGCAGTTTTCGAAATATTCAATGGGGAGATTAAAATGGCTCACTCGGAAGGTGGATCCGCCCTTAATCCCCCCCTCCTTCCTAAAACTTTTTTCTCGATACGCCTAGAAAAGCCTAGAATTTTCATATGTTCAAGGTATTCTATTGGTACATGTTTCTGTGAAGTTTGAACCTACCATTTAGTAGTAAGTAATCCATCATAATATTTACACGGGCTCATATGAGAAACAACTTACAGAAATGTTTACGAAACCGAGGCATTAAAACGTTATCTCAAAAATTTTAAGAAGATCCACCCTTTCATTTTTTTATATTTGTCTCGGAAGGTGATAAATCCTTGGACTTATTATTTCATTTGCAGCGGAAAAAAAGCTGATAAGTTTGAAGTGTTTATCCTATTTGGGCGCTAGGTATGGGAGCCATGGGCGCTCATTAGCCCCTCCGCTTATGGAATAAAATATCCTTAATAGAGCACCCATTTTTTGGACGAGAAGTGGCGTGTGCTTTTTTTTTACTTCCCACACCTACCGTCTGATTTCTTTTCTACGTGGCAAGCTATGTGTGTTCGGCTGGGGGTTGGGGATCAATTTTACCCCCGACTACCAAGCTGGTAATATCTTGAGTTCGTGATAAATTGAACCAAATGAAACAAATAATTAACATATGTATTTAATTCAACAGTCCATAATCTATACATCACGTAATTTGCGGTAACAGTGACACTTTCGACGAGGACTTTCTCTGGGAACTTCCACGACTTCTCACGCTGCTTCGTCTCGTAGCTTTCTGTGCAAGTATATCGTCAATAGCGTCAACTTCTAAGAGACATCCATTATGGAAATTGTTTCCTTCTGTCGTGATACGCGATAGTCCTCTATCTGCCGCGAAAAGCTGTTGTTGGTGATATAGCGTATCTACAATTGCTTGAGCTCCTTCTTTGTGAATGTTGTTATCTGGAAAAAAGCCGTTAGGATTTCTACAAACTTTTTGTCCATAATTAAGAATTCATAGAACATACAAAAATGATGTTTGGAAATTTCTCAGTTTTAGTTTGGCTTTGAGAAGCTTATATGACGATATCTAAAAAATTTTTTAGTGTGGCATCATATCATTTTCATCCAAATTGGCGAAAAGCTACTGGGCGGGTGGAGGAATTGGTGCAATTGTTATTTACATAACGCAATTAAAAACATATAGTTGAAATCATGAAAGATGACGATTACGTCATCATTTTAGTCTATAGTAAAGACAAACGACAGCGATTTGTGAATATATTTAGTGAAGTTTCTGATATGTTAGAGAGAGACAAAAAATAGTTAGGTTATGTTAAAGCAGGTTATGATGTTTTCGAATAATACTTTGTTCTTTGGTCTTCCTGTCTTAAGGTATTTTACTATAACTGTTTTTTTTAAACAAAAACTCCCCACTAAAATTATTATTAAGGTATCTCTCAAAACCATTAAATAAAATGAAAATAAAAATAATCAGTGAAATAACCTAACTTCGCAAAATCATAATACAGGGTGCGGCAGAGAGGACTGACGTTTTTGGGATGGGTAGTACTCTCCGCCTCCGTCTACGAGAGAGGTGGGGTGGGGAGGGTGTCGTTTGACTCGTGAGATCCTAGCATTATTTTAACAGTTGTCGTTATGGAGCCTTGGACGGTGGAGCACCGCGTTTTCGCCTATGAGTGACCAAGCCCACTTTCACCTAAACAGCATGGTTAACCAGCAGAATTGTCGTTATTGGGCTAATGAAAACCCGCAACAGTTACACGAAAGACCGCTGCTCAGCCCAAAAGTAACGGTTTGGTGCGCTGTATCGCAAACTTGCATCATTGGCCCTTACTTCGAAGACGGTAATGGTCGTGATGCTACCGTGAACTCAGAGCGCTACGTCGACATGATCACCAACTTCTTTCTCCCTGAATTACGACGGCGACGTGTTCCAATCCGACGTGTGTGGTTCCAGCAGGATGGGGCGACCGCCCACACAGCCCGAGCATCCATGGACGTTATTCGCCCTCTCTTCCCTGGTCGCCTTATTTCCAGGTTTGGCGATGTTCATTGGCCTCCTCGGTCCCCAGATTTATCCATATGCGATTTTTTCTTATGGGGACACCTCAAGGCTAGAGTATACGCGAACAAGCCCCGAACTCTGGACGAATTGAAGGGCGAAATTCGCGTGGAAGTCGTCCAAGTTGGAGAGAGTCTACGTGAACTTCCAAGAACGCCTCCAGCACTGCATCAACGATTTCGGCCACGACATGCCTGATGTGATTTTCCACACTTGACTGTCTCAAATGCTATTTCCTTGTGAACCTGATTCCATTAATAAATTTGTTTTCGAGTAAAAATTAACTATTTTATTTTTTTTTTAAAACCGTCCAACCTCTCTGCCGCACCCTGTATTTCTTTAAAGCTAAAGAAGTTATCCCAGCCAAGTATTTCTAAGAGTTGTCTTGCAGCTTTTGTTTTTGCAATTCTAGATACAATGGCTAAAATAAAACCATCTTCATCTAAGCTTTTGAGAATGCCTGGTACTTCATGATAGCAGTTTAATTTAGTTCCTTTAGAATCAACTATATTTCCATTAGACCTAAAATGAAATTGTCTTTGGAAAGTGAGTTCAGTTTTATGATGATTTGTTTCATCTTTTACCTTTTTTGGAATGGTGCTACCACATCTGTATCCAGCCTAAAAGGCCACAAGGTATAATCTGAAAATATTTTCAGATACCTTATTATCCACTTTATACTATAAATTTGTTGTCATTTCATAATATAAATTTGTTGTCATTATGTTCCTGACATCGTGATTTTATCATCGATGTACGTCCTTTGATTACTTCCGTACAATTTAGGGTATGACGTAATAGTCATCTTTCGTGATTTTGACTATACAAACAAGTTGAATATCGCTCATAAATATTCAGCTGGAAATTTGCAGTTAGAGGTGGAGGGATGTCAAAATTGTTTAACGCATGACGCATCATGGTACTACTTGTTATTCATCTTTTACTTGAATGTAATGTTTGATACGGGTGTTTAATATCAAATACACATTCCTTAATTTTCTGAAGACGTTCTGTTCGTTTACGTCATCTAAGTGTTGAATTTAAATTAATTCCTAAATTAGTTAGTATACATACACATTCGGTGACTAAATAAATATTTAGATTGTCTTATAAATCCCTATATACTCTCAGAGTAGAACAGCGTTAAAAAATAACCCGTTTATAAAAGAATGCGTGTTAACCTTTTGTATAACATGATACGAATATAAAATGATGTTAGCACAAAAGTCTGACCTCTCGTTTATTGACTTCGTATCTCCGACTATTTGCTTTTCTACAGTCACTGATAGTTTCAGTAGCAACACGCGTCTATAGCGTGTAAATTAGAAACGATTTGTTGAAATTTTACAATAGGAAAATGGGTCGGCTACAAACAACCGTTTGTGACGTCAAGGCATAGTAGGAACAACCGCATGTACAATAAGGTCTCTAAAAAAATGTACACCTGAATGAAAAATATAAAATAATATTTTTGCACACTCGTTGATTAACAGGGTGATTCGTAACGAATCTTAATTCTAGATTACACTATGAAAATAATGATATTGAGCCAAAAATGTCTTGGTAAAATTTCACTCGTTAATGAGATACAACTTGTTTTGTTTTGTCTAGTGAATTATTTCTTGAGAACTATGATGTACATCGAAAAGACAGGGATCACAACCGAATCGGTTTATCGGCAGGTGGCGGAGTGTTATTGGCTATGGATGCTGACCTCAAGTCTGAAATTGTGAATACGAGTGAATTTGAAGACGACTTTCCTGAAATTGATCTTTTGCTTTGCAAGTGCAGTATATCTCGCTATATTTTATATGTCGCACTCATTTATATTCCACCTCATGTATCAATCGATTGTTTTGAAAATTTCCTCGAAAGGGTCGAGAATATGTACTATTTGTATTCAAAAAAATTAATTGTCATAGGTGACTTTAATTGTACGGCTTATGTTGAGGGTAATAACGAGGATAGAAAAACCTCCATAATCAACAATTGGATCACTTTGTCTGGTATTAACCAATATAACACTATTAGCAATAGTTACGGTAAATTATTAGACCTGGCAATAAGTAATGTGAGACTTAGTGTATCTCGAGACCCAATCCCACTTATAAATGAAGATCCCCATCATCCCGCTATATCTGTAACCATAAATCAATTTCATTTTGAAGTGAAAAAATTTGCCACCAACACTCAGCATAAGCGGTATAACTTCAGAAAAGCTAATTTCCCCACGCTTTATGAGGAACTAGTAACCACAAACTGGGATTTCTTAGATACTGCGCTTGATCCTAACCAAGCAGTTGAAACTTTCTACAACAACTTATTTCCAATACTTGACAGACATGTTCCTTCTGCAAAAATATTCAAGCATAAGTATCCTGTATGGTATTCCAGCCAAATGACTGCATTAGTAAAAGAAAAGGCCAAATATCATAAAAGATTCAAAGCAACTAATAACATCGCATATTATCAGGAATTCAATAGGCTTAGAGCCACATTTAAACAAAAAATTAAGCAGGCTTATATAACTTACATTCAAACACTTCAAAGCCAGCTGAACCTAAATCTTTTTGGTCATTCATGCACAGTAAGAGTAACACATCTAGAATTCCTAATAAAATGTTCTACCAAAATAACTCCTGTAATGACCCCGTATCAATAGTCAATGCTTTTGCTGACTTTTTTCAGAGTGTTTACTCTCCACCGGGTGATCGTGTTATAAGTGATGAGTACAAGAATTGTAACAATGATATTTTTATTAATATAACATGCGAGTCAATAAGTGTAAAAGAGATATTAGATGCTGCAAAGAAACTCAAAAACAAATTTACATCAGGGCCAGATCAACTTCCATCGTTTTTCATTAAAGACTGTGTAAAGCTCTTCTCAACTCCTTTGTTGACAATTTTTAATTCAATTCTACGTTCATCGGTTTTTCCTGATAAGTGGAAGGTTGCCAAAGTCTGCCCAATTTTCAAGTCGCAAGACAGAACCATAGTAAATAATTACAGGGCGATTACTATACTGAATAATTTTGCAAAGCTCTTTGAAATAATATTGTATTCCAGAATTTACTTGGCAACTAAAGACCATCTGTCAGTACATCAGCATGGCTTTATGAAGCAGAGATCCACTATTACGAATTTGGCCACGTTCGATCAATATCTATGCGAGACGGTAGACAATAGGGGGCAAGTGGATGTCATATATACTGATTTCACAAAAGCGTTTGACAAAATTGACCATCAACTACTTCTACAAAAAATTGAATATATGGGATTCAACAGAACTTATGTGGATCTTCTCAAGTCTTATCTAGAGTTGAGAACTCAATATGTATTCTATAATGGATTTAGTTCTTATAAATATATGCCAAGTAGTGGTGTACCTCAGGGTTCTAATTTTGGCCCCCTATTGTTTGCCTTATACGTTAACGATCTTTGCAGCACATTATCATGCAAGAAGCTCATGTTTGCTGATGATCTGAAGCTTTACGCATGTGTTTCTAGCTGGCAGGATTGTGAAAACCTCCAACAACAACTAGTTTTTTTACAAACATGGTGTGTTAATAACAATTTGTATTTGAACAATTCTAAATGCCGTATTTTGACCTTCACCCGGAAAGCCAAATTTTTAACTTGCCCATACAAAATAGATGATTCTGTATTGGAAAGGTGTGAAACTTTCAGAGATTTGGGCGTCTATTTCGATTGTCAGCTCACTTTTAACTACCACATCAGTGAAATTATAAGTAATGCGTATCGCAAATATGGCTTTATTATCAGAAATTGTAGAAATTTCAATAACACAACGCTATTAAGTTATTTTCAGAGCTTGTTATAAGTAAATTAGAATACGGTGCAATTATTTGGAGTCCTATCTATAAACTGTACAAAACTAATGTTGAAAAAGTGCAGAAGAAATTTCTAAAATATCTATGCTATAGGAGTGATGGTGTCTATCCTTCAAGAGGATGTGACTACTCACAATTATTGAATAGATTTGGCATCCCTTCTTTGGAAAAGCGCAGAGAGCAGGCGTCCATCATATTTTTATACAAATTACTGCATGGTAACATCGACTGTCCTGTTTTGCTATCGCAAATTAATTTCCTGGTACCTAGATTGACATCTAAATATAAAGTTTCCTTTTACTGCAAGAGGGCGCAGACAAATCTTCTATCTAAAGCACCAATAAACTTTATGTGCAATAATGCGAATAGGATTGTGAGTTTTTGTGATATCTTCTGTTGTGGATTTCAGGAATTACGAAGTGCTATACGTTCACATCTTTGACTTTTTTTACGCCTTTCTCTAGGGGTTTTCATTTGTAGTATATATATATAGGTGAAAAATTAAAGCTTCCGCCTTTTGTTGGGTACTTCGACAAAATTTAAGCAAAGAGGACTCTTTATACTTTTTTTAATTCTCTCTAGCTTTCAATGGACTTTGCCATCATCATCAGGAGCTGCAATTACAATGATAACAGTAGCAACAAAAGTGTAAAATGAATTTAAATTGAATCAACTTACAGTAGTATGTGAGGATGTTGCTAATTGTTGTTTTCGTCTAGGATATAATAATATAAGCTAGAGAGAATTAAAAAAAGTATAAAGAGTCCTCTTTGCTTAAATTTTGTCGAAGTACCCAACAAAAGGCGGAAGCTTTAATTTTTCACCTAACTGGTCTAGACGACAATGACCACGTCTCAAGTTATATATATATATATATATATATATATATGTATGTATGTATTTATGTGTATATGTGTATACCTGTATATGTGTATACTCGTATATATGTGTGTATGTGTATGTATGTGTATATGGATATTTGTGTATACGTATATAGCAGTATATTCTGGTTTCCTAATATCTATTGATCATATTTATAGTTTCTTTTTTCTCTACTTAATGCGCCTTCCTCTTTTCTGTGTGTTTTTTTTTTATTTTTGTTTCACTTTATGACACACAGACTGTGTAAATTAAACCACTGTATTATGTATTGCTCTCTAAATGGTACCTGTACTGTTGGGCAATAAATGCTTTATTATTATTATTATTAACTTGTCTAAGGTCTTTCACAATCTTTTTTTTCTGCAGCTCAAGCTGTTTTTGTGATATCAACATGAGAAGTGGGATCAGGGGTTCTTGACAACTACAATATTTTTTATCAAAATAGTATTCATTAAGCTCATCGACAAGTTTTATCTTGTACGGGTGAAATTTACTTTCAAAATGCTTTGTACTCTTGAGCGTGTAAATCCTCTATAAGTAGCCAATCTACAAGTGCTTTGAGTGTTGCCAAGTGTTACGTGTCCCAAAACTGCTATTTCCGCGGCTTCATTTTTAAATGGCCGATTTTCTCGATGGCGATTAGATTGAACCCAGTTTCTTCAAATCTTTTTATCAACTTAACCAGATACTTATCATTTATCATTACAACCGGGCAGTAGCTCTTGCAATGCTCCCTTTTTAGTAATACAGTTTTGTCATTTCAGTGTTACAGTTTTCATCCACGACATATTCCAGTCTTAACGAACTGATTACGTTCCAATTTAAAGGTGCAGATCCACAATGAGATTTTTTACATGATATTTTGGCCTAGTGAAATAAAAATTCAATAAAAATATTATTTCATTGTGGAACAGGCGTGAGGTACGTGAGATAATTTCGTGAAATAATCTTTCATGAGAGCTTAATCTCTTGTACAAGTTTCAACGTGTAAACAACATACAGGGTGTAAACGTTATGGTAGTCATTATTGAAATCGGTAATAGGGGTGTCAAAACAAGTCAAAAAGTTCATATGACCCATGGTCCAAAAGTCAATAGATTTTTGTCTAAGTGGCTTTATAGTTTACAACTTTAAGTGCTTTATATCGACCACAATCTTACTAAATTTTATAATCTAATCTAAAACGTTTTTAAATTGGGTATTTAACAAATAAGTTTTTCAAAGTTAAGCCAAAATTTGTAGTCAGTAAGTAAGTTTCATCAAATTAAATATTTAAAACACACATGGCAACAGAGCGTCGGTCATTCCCTACTCTTATCGAACCGGCAGTCGATTGCAAACGGTAACAGTGGTTAGTTATTGTTCGCGTACGTCGTCGTGTTTATTTACAATGTTCTCGAATCAAGAGTTCGCCGACATGTTAGTTTACGGTGAAGCTCGTCAGAATTCAAATCTTGCAGCTCAAATTTATCGCGACAGATTTTGACAACGGGTACACCCAGACAGAAGGACATTTGTGTAAGTGTACCAAAGACTTCGAGATACAGGAAGTGTTCAGCCCACTAATATTCGCACTCGTGAAAGACAGGTTATTGTAGAGCAGGAGGAACAAATTTTAAGTATCGTGGAAATCATGCAGATATCAGCACTCGGGAATTAGGCTGCCGCGTAGGACTATCGCATACCATAGTCCATAGAATCCTACGGGAAAATTTGCTTTATCCCTACCATGTACGAGTGCAGCCCTTGTTACCAGAAGACTATCCTCGCATACTAACATTCTGTCAGTGGTTTTTGCACAAAAACATTGAAAATCCGGATTTTTTAATACCTTCTAGCGAAGGACGAATGTACTTTTACGCGAGACGGGATATTAAATTTCCATAATACTCACACGTGGTCCCAAGAAAATCCTCATACCATTCGTGAAGGTCATTTCCAACAACGTTTTGAAATAAATATTTGGCCGGGTATTCTTGACGATCAGGTAATTGGCCCTTTCGAGCTACCCTCAAAGTTGTCAGGTGAAGGATACCTGAGCTTTCTAGCCAATACCCTACCAGAACTTTTGGAACAGACCTTAGACAACATGCCATTACAACGGAGACAGAATTTGTGGTTTCTTCATGACGGGACACCACCATACATTTTTAGAGGCGTCATTCAGTATTTGAAAGAACATTATCCAAATCGCTGGATCGGTCGAAATGCTCCTGATCCTCGAAGATGGCAGCAAGATCTCCTGACCTCAATCCGACGGATTTCTGATTTCTGGTATTGGGGAGAACTTAAAGTGATGGTTTATGGGGCTGGTCTAATAACAGCTGAAGCGCAACTTCGCGAAAAAAAATTTAATGCGGCTGAAATAATAAATGGACAACTTTGAGGACCTAGAGTAATAAGAAACTGGGTTCGTCGTAATGAAGCTTGTGTGGAAAGTGGAGGACGGCATTTTGAACACCTTCTTTAAATACAAAAAAGTGCAGTGTGGGTTTTAAAAAGAAAAACAATGTATGTATCAAAATTGTATTCCTTATTTATAAGTGGATTTTTTTAATACCTTCAATAAACTTTCACACACCAGGTGAAGCGCTGAGACAGTTAGTGGGAAGTCCGTTTTTTTCATGTTATATGCTTCTTTAAACCCCCTCTATCACCCATTTAAATAATGACTATCATAACGTTTACACCCTATCGCGAATCTCATATGAGTTTTAGTTGTTCTAAGAATGTATTTTCCCTTTTCTAAATCCAATCTCTCACCCAAGATTTTTGAAGTCTTGTTGCCAGAACGGGACTTAACAGCAATATAACAATAGGCTTTTTTGATGGCATATTTAACCCGCAATTATTTCATAATGATCAAAATTTCTCACACACACAAATCTCTTGGGACTTTAGTCTCCTTGTGCACACTTCGTTACGTCACTTCTCATTCATAGTTGGAACTAAAAACCGGCTCAGAATATACTCGTCACAAGGATAATACTGGTTTCCTGTTAAAATAAAATTTTTGGAAAATGTCTCATTTGTTCTGATGATCACACTGAATTTTTGGCTATTGTCTAATTCTTGTATTGAAAGTTCGTCATACTTTTTAGTGCTCTCAATAGTTCGGTTGACTATATACTATAGTTTAACTCAAAATATTTATGAAAATATCAAAACGAATTTTATTTCAATTTACCAGCGTTACGGTATTAGCCTATTCCAGACGTTTATATCCCCTACGACGTTGAATCGCTTTTCGTTGTTTTGACAGAACTTATAAGAGTGTCACGTATTGACAACATAATAACCGAACTGAAAAGTCGTATTCATAGGTGAGCATGGAGTTTCATTGCCCCGCTAGTGCCACAATAAAATAATTATTCCAATCGGGTACATCCTGTTCATAGTACTGCTTTTCTTACACGATAAGTTCAAGTTTATCAGTACGTCGTTTCCTTTGCACAAGATCGTTTGCTGGTCTTCAATCACGTCATTTATGAACGGGTGGTAATCTGGATCAAAATTCACATTTTGACTGGAGGTCGAGATTTGCGAGGCTGCGTCGGTTGCTGATTTGTCTGAAAGAAAAAGGAGCTTGTCAAATTTGGTAAGCAAAAGCTGAAGTCAATTGATTACGCTCATTTTTTCGAAATTTAACAACAATAGATTAAATAATGTGGATATACAGGGTGTTTCAGAACTATGGGATCAAACTTGTAGGGGTTATTCAGTGTAACAGTAGAAAACATTTGGGTATAGCGACCCATATCCGGAAAAGTGTCACTGCGGCACTACGACCTTAAGACGCGTTAAAATTTAGAAAGACTATGAATTGCCTAAATAGGATTTAATTCATTTAATGTTTGGCTTTTATACGTATACATGATATAATCACAACAATTGTTCAAAGTGTCTTCCTCCAACCTGAATACACCATTCCTGTGGAGACATGTAAAGTTTTTGGTTTACGAAACTCCAGTAGAGACAGAGCAAGACTTAATTGCACAAATTACAGCAGCATTTGTAATCATTCAAAACGAGTATCAAATTTTTAGTCAAGTCCGTCGAAATCGTGTGCGACGTTTAAATCGGTGTATTCAGGTAGGAGGAAGACATTTTGAACAATTGTTGTGATGATATCATGTACAAAAGGCAAAAATTAAACGCATTAAATCCTATTTAGGCAATTCATCGTCTTTCTAAATTTTAAGGCGTCTTAGGGCCGTAGTGCCGTAGTGACACTTTTCCGGATATGGGTCCCTATAGTCAAATGTTTTCTACTGTTACACTGAATGACCCCTAGAAGTTTGATCCTATAATTGTGAAACACATACCTGTATGGTTGAATGTAATGAAAAGTACACATTCTCATTTTTTGAATATCCACGATGTTCAAATTCCAAGTATCTACTGGTACGATCTGCACGTAAAAATATGATAAATATTTCTTATACAGGTACGAAAAATCCCCGTTTCTTGGGATGTTTGAGCTTTATACTTTTTATTCATTTTTTGGGCGGCTTATTTTTTCGAAGATCAATTTTTGCAAACGCCTTCGCTTTCAGAAGCGCTACTTAAACAACCCCCTTGAGCTCTCCAATTTTCAATTACCTCATTTTTCCTTACAAAATACTCAATTTTTCATTTTTTATCCAGTGTATAAAATAATTTTTATTTCTGAAACGAAAAACTAGATACAGTTTTCAATTAGGATCAATCTGGCCTCAATATATTGATGCCATTTTTTTGCACACATCATTGTCGTACTGTTTATCGCTAAATGTATAGAAGCTTGACGGTACGAACGCCACTGATGTAAGTACTTTAGAAAACAATTTTGCACGTATTACTCGTAATGTGATCTTTAATATGGAATTACGGAAACGAAGCATTTCCACGATATAATAAAAATTCATGTGAAAGGATGAGACTTATCCCTTATGAGGAATTTTCTCCGAAGCCTATGGAAAACGTTCCTTTCTTTATGCTAAACAAAAGTGTCAGTGGGCACAAAGCCCGAGAACCACATCTTCCAGAGTTCTCAGACGTGGATTTTTGACGCATGGCGTAAATTCCTGAGTATAAACTGACTGATGAGTGATAAATTTCAAGTGTTTCATAAGAAATTTCATATCGTGACATACGACACTTACTGTCAATTACTATCGGTTTTAAAACTAAAAAATAGTTGACAAATGAGTACTGACCTTTAAATTTGGTAGAACCCTTCTTTGTTGGTACAGTACCAGAGGACGTATCCTTGAACGTGGATTTGGAAGAAGATTTTTTCGCAGTTAATGGTGGATCTGGCACATATTCATTCAAATTGGGCTCAGAATTCTGGAAAATGTTGGAAAGGGTCTATGAATCAGCTTGCATTGTTCAGCAAACATTCAAATCACGGGTGATTCATACATAAAAACAATCAGTTGCATCTAGCAATCTTTGTAATGCAGGAAATGAAGCATTTTTAATATTCGGTTAATTTTAAATTATTTCTGTTAAATGTTACTGTGGTCAATATAGCCATTCTGGAATTCCAATTTTCGAAGACGCGTCTGATTGTTGCGAGTGGTATTTCTCCCAGAAATTATCTTATACAGTGGTTTTTTTTAATGTCCCCTCCTCCCCTTTGATTTTTTAAACGGATGGTTTCAAAAAATTAAAACTTGAGATAATGAAATTGATGAGTAGATACCATATTTTAGAGTGAAATTGACAGATGAAAATGTCAATATCGCCGCTGGGCGCCATCTTGGAAGAAAATTATATGAAAACTTTATACCACTAGAATATAAAGTCAATACTCTTACCTACTACAAAATGGTGGTACATTTAATAATTACCTAAATACATTGACATTTAACTTGATAATTCGAATAAATACGTTGGGTTCAGTTTAGAAAATGCTGGAAATGGTTGCCTTGAACTTCTTGATACAATAACAGCCCGTTCGCAATTTCGCGTCGAACATTTTTAAACATAGTAACATCGATATTTCTACAAATATTTGTTATTCTCAGCCGTATATCCAATATTGAAGCAGGTTTAGTTTCGTACACTTTTTGCTTCAAATAGCCCCATAAAAAATGTCTAAAGGTGTCAAATCTGGTGAGCGAGCTGGGCATTCCACAGGACCTCGACGGCCAATCCAACTACCAGGGAAATTATTATCTAAATAATTCCTAACTTGTCTGTAGTAGTGTGGTGGAGCACCATCTTGCTGGAATACAATATCAATATAGAATTCATTAGGATTCGCTTCGACGATTTCGGTGATTAGAGGGTCAATAGTATTCTCCAGCATATCCCCGGTTAAAGTTTGTTCGATGAATAGAGGCCCCACAATATGATTTCCCAATATCCCAGCCCAAACGTTATTTTTTTGTGGATATTGAGTATGAGTTTCCCGGAAGACGTGAGGATTGGTGTCACTCCAATAACAATTTTGTATATGCACATTACCGTTGAAGAAAAATGTACATTCATCACTAAAACAAATATTTTGGATATAGGTAGGATGTTGAGCAATGATTTCCGTCATAGTCTCGCAGAACTCTGTTCTTCAATCAGTTAGCTGATGTACCATTTGAATTTTGTATGGGTGATACTTATTCTTTTTCAAAAGTCTCCATACAGTAGAAGGACAAAGCTCACATACATTTGCGATGGAGAAGTAGACTGTTGGGAATTTACTATGATCTCACCAATTATTTGAACTTGTTTTTCTTCCGGGATGGATGGATGGATGACCAGGGGTCTTTTTGTTGTTTACACTACCAGTAGCTGTAAATTTAAATACAAGTTCCCTTAAATATTTTCTACAGGTATGACGATTCGGGAAACGATCATTAAAAATCCTTTCTGTCTCGTGAAAGTTAGGCGTCGCACCATAAATAAAAATCGCTTCGATTTTTTCTTCTAATGGACGAGAATTGACCATTTTAAAAACAGTTCAAACAGTATCTAGCACTAAAACCGAAAACTAAATAAGAATATTTTAACTGTATAATGATGCCCTTGCCTAAATGTAAAAATCCAAAATGTCTCTCAGACTTAAGACCTATAACTTTGATTGCTGTTATATCGAAGATATTGGAGAAATTGATTAAACATCAGGTTTATCATTATTTCTGTAATAATGATTTCTTTCCCAAGTGTCAATCTGGTTTCCGCAGTGGTTTTAGTACAACTACAGCTTTAGCAAGGGTTTTAGATGACATCATTGCTTCGCTTGATGAGGGAGATGCTTCAGCACTTGTATCATTAGATTATTCTAAGGCGTTCGATAAAATAGATCATGAGCTTTTATGTGCTAAATTGAAGTCTTTTGGTTTTTCAGACATACCTCTAATGTTTTTTATAACATATCTTTCAAATCGTAAACAAGTAGTAGAGATAGACAACACTATATCTAGTCCGATTAATATAATATCAGGTGTCCCTCAGGGTTCAGTTTTAGGGCCCTGGTTGTACTTAATTTATACTATAGACTTGGGTAGCTCTGTGAAAAACTCTTCTGTGATGTGCTATGCCGATGATACACAGATATATAAGAGCTTTAATAGTAACAATTTGCATACTTCAATCAATGAGCTTAATGATGATTTGGAGACAATAGTAGGATACTCAAATGGTAACAATCTTAAGCTCAATAAGGATAAGTGCTCAGTGATGCTTTTTTGTCCTGCTGTCAAACGTAACACTATATTGTATTCTCTTGATGTAAAAATCGACAAGGAGCGTCTAGCTGTCGTAAATACTACAAAAAATTTAGGGTTGATTATTGATTATACTTTAACGGTTTAAGGAGCATGTTTCGTCTATCTTAAAAAAATGTTATGCAACTTTGAAGTGTTTTTATGTCAATCGCTCTATTTTGAATTTTAAAGTTAGAAAAAAGTTATGTGAGGCTATTATATTTCCAAGCTTATTTTACTGTAGCACTGTGTTCTATCATTGTCTTGATTCTATCACAAAAGCAAGACTCCAAAAACTCCAAAATACTTGTTGTTGATTTGTATTTAATCTGAAGAAGTATGATCATGTTTCCTTAAAGAGATTTCAGCTTGGTTGGATGTGTATAGAAAATGCTTGCAAGTACCATATAGCAGTGTTTACACATAAGATCATATCTTCTAGATCCCCCTTGTATCTTTATGAGAAATTTGTTTTCAGACGAAATAATTCAGACATTGATTTCAGACACAAAAAAAGACTAGAGATCCCTATGTATAAAACAACTTTATTTCGTAGTTCATACACTTACAATGCTATCCTGATTTATAACGAATTAGATGACAATATAAAGGATTGGCCAGTAAACAGATTTCGTAAGCATGTGAAACCGATTTATTTGTCATTGTAGTAATTGTGGAAAAGTTAGTTTTTAATTCTTACATTTTATTTTATTTTACGTAATATATGTGTGTATATATGTATGTTAGGAAGCTATCAAGCTCGTTGTTTTGAAGCGTCTTTTGCTGCTTGTCAAAGTTTCCTTTGATTGATGGTTTCAATTTATTATTTGGGATAGGTTAAGTAGAGTAGCCAAGAGCTAGACTTCGCCTACGTAGAGGTCACATTATGTTGTAGTGTTTATAATGTGCCTAATAAACATTTTATTATTATCATTATGTTTGTTTTCGTACTGATATTCTTGTCACTGTCAACAAAAAATAACAAAACAAGTTTTTATCGCTGTTGCTGTGGATACGGCAGGGAATTACAATTACATCTTTGTAGAGATATGCATGTTAGTGGGTCTGTGTTCAAGTAATTATTAAATGTATCACCATTTTGTAGTAGGTAAAGGTGTTGGCTTTATATTCTAGGATTATAAAGTACTAGTCAGGAGCTTCAAAATGATGTGCCACAAGACCCCCGTTTTCATATGATTTTTTATTTCCAAGATGGCGCCCAGCGGTGATCTTGACATTTTCATCTGTCAATTTTACTCTATAATAGGGTATCCACGCATCAATTTCATTTCCTCAAGTTTTAAGTTTTTGAATTGATCCGTTCAAAAAATCAACGGGGAGGGGGACATTAAAGAAAAGCACTGTATATCTTTGCTATGAGAACAACTCGACGAGTAACTAATTTTTCGTTTCGCACCGATAAATTGGACGTCTAGGTCGTTTAATGTCACACCTCGAAACATTTTCTTTTGTGGCTGCGCCTACATGAGTAAGGGTTAAGGGCTATCGAAAATTGGAACTTCATAATTGACGTACAACAAGAAATAATTTTTAATAGAATTTTTTTGTTTGATAATACAGATGTACTTGCGAAAAAGTACTTTTAAATTAATCAAAAAAATCCTATAAACACGAGCATTACACACGATTTCGAATAGGTTCATCTAATATCCAAAGACCACACAAAACATTATTCAAAAAATCATTTAAGTTCTTAGCAGCTAAATTATATAATTTAATACCAAACGAAATAAAAATACCTAATTTTGAAAAAAAATTTAGACGAAAATTGAAAGACTGGGTTTGTACTGTGCAGCGAATGACTATACATACTTATATAGAAAACTAAAACTACAAAATTCCAATTATACTAAGTGACATATAAATCCGAACACCCAGTTTAAATGGTTTTATTTTAATAAAATTTTGTATAAGTACTTAATGAAGCATAATAAGTAAATGATAAAAATTTCAAAATGATTGCACTGCTTTAAAGCCCTTTGACCTTTAATAATGTGTGGATGCACCCTGATGTGCTACGCATTCTCCAATGCTTCTGATCAGGTGGTCAATGTCCTCCTGTGGTATCTCATTCCAGGCAACCACCAACTCCTCTCGAAGTGCTTCTAGAGTCTGAGGCGGACGTTGCAAATTGAGCAATCTCCTACCCATCATTTCCCACACGTGCTCAATTGGGGATAAGTCTGGAAATCTTGGTGGCCATGGTAACAATGTGACATCATTATGTTGAAAGAAGTCTATTGTGATTCTTGCAACATGTGGTCGGGCATTATCTTGTTGGAAAGTTGGATCTGCCAGGGTGTCAAGATAGGGTAAAAGATGGGGTTCTAGAACTTCGTGGATATAACGCTGCGCGTTCATCTTACCTCTGATGAAGATTAAAGGTGACCTGGAACCATAAGCTATAGCACCCCAAACCATAACTCCAACAGTGTGATGAACATGTCTTTCAACAAAAAACTGTGGATTCCTCCTTTCACCACGTCGCCTTCTAACCCTGGCACGACCATCGTGCATGCCTAAACAAAATCGAGACTCGTCACTAAAGACAATACTGTTCCATTCCTGATCCCAGAGTGACCGTTGTCTGCACCACTCAAGGCGATTACGTCGGTGTAAGGGTTAGAAGACGATGTGGTGAAAGGAGGAATCCACAGTTTTTTGTTGAAAGACATGTTCATCACACTGTTGGAGTTATGGTTTGGGGTGCTATAGCTTATGGTTCCAGGTCACCTTTAATCTTCATCAGAGGTAACATGAACGCGCAGCGTTATATCCACGAAGTTCTAGAACTCCATCTTTTACCCTATCTTGACACCCTGGCAGATCCAACTTTCCAACAAAATAATGCCCGACCACATGTTGCAAGAGTCACAATAAACTTCTTTCAACATAATGATGTCACATTGTTACCATGGCCACCAAGATCTCCCGACTTATCCCCAATTGAGCACGTGTGGGATATGATGAGTAGGAGATTGCTCAATTTGCAACGTCCTCCTCAGACTCTAGAAGCACTTCGAGAGGAGTTGGTGGTTGCCTGGAATGAGATACCACAGGAGGACATTGACCACCTGATCAGAAGCATGCCTAGGCGCGTTGGTGAATGCGTAGCACATCAGGGTGCATCCACACATTATTAAAGGTCAAAGGGCTTTAAAGCAGTGCAATCATTTTGAAATTTTTATCATTTACTTATTATGCTTCATTAAGTACTTATACAAAATTTTATTAAAATAACACCATTTAAACTGGGTGTTCGGATTTATATGTCACTTAGTATATATTAATACTTTTTTGAATTAACAATAATTGTTATACACATATGATTGATTGTTAGTTATTAAGATATAATCCACACACAGGCGATGCCTTCTGTGGTTTTTTCATATTTGTTTGCCCATTTTTTGTATTTTGGCGAATAAATATTATTATTATTAATGATATTGTTGACAGAAAAATCAATATTTTTACTTCTCACGCCAATAAGCGAGGGGAGCATTGTAATCGCGAAAAATTTAGAACAGAGAAGAGATATTATATTTTTGAGGTGGATACATACGAGTGCATTTTTCAGTTTCTCAAAATTCCGCTTTCTCTTGAAACAAATTTCATCGGGCGAAAGCTCAAATTCTGTCAAACTTAGCATGACGGCTTTGCAACCTTTGTTTGTGATCTTGTTATCAGATAGGTTTAGGCTCATTATTGATCGATTCGATCTCAGCATTCTAGCAACATGTTCAGCTCCGTCATCGTACAGCATGTTACTAGCTAGATTCAGTATCAAAAGGCTATGTAATGGTTTGGTCAGTTTGTCTGCAATGTTTTTCATACCTGAAATTCAGCACATTAAAATATGAAAGAATAAACATAAACTTGCTCCGTTTTCATAATACATAATAGTCCTACTTTAATGTGTCAGAAACAGAATGAAATATTAATTAGGTTTTGGTATACGTAAACGTACTATCAAAGGTCTCATTAGCAGGTACAAACTTGCTTCCTAAAGCACTTGCATCAGTGGCCATAATTAGTATCAGTATCTTAAAGCCAGATTGATTCTACTTAAAAATTCTAATTTTACGTTCAGTTGCACAGTTTTCGAAATCAAAATTATTTTATTTGTTGTTGTTGTTGAAGATTTATTTAGCATTAATGCTACAATGTCAAGTTTGTATAATGATTCGGTTACATATTTTTCTTCAATACATTTTCTGTAATTTTACATTCTTGTCTATTAAAATTAAAATTACGTCACTATGTATTTTGATTATTCATAAAGTGATTTTTTAATTTCACCTTAAACATTTTTAAATTCGAACTTTGGTTAATATCATTATTCAATTTATTAAATTCAAATACTCCCTTTTGAAATATAGATTTACTAGTTATGCTACTATTACAATTTTGCAGATGAAAATCTATTCTGCCTCTAGTTTCGTAGTTATGATAATGACTATTTAATTTTGTGAAGTTCTCTAAATGTGGTGGTAATAAATGATTTTTTAATTTGAATATGAAAACGAGAACTAAATAATATACATATGAAATTTTTCACATCCAACCACTGCAGTTCTTCTATCATAGACTTAATCTTAGTATATTTGTTTTTATTTAAAATTATTTTAATAGCTTTATTTTGTAGAATTTGTAATTTTGAAAATATGTTTTCATTTGCTGTAAACAAGATGGTTGAACAATATAAAAAATGGGGAAGAATTATAGTGTTATACACAATTTTATCGGAATGCGTACTAAGATTATGGGAAACTCTTTTTCGATATTTTTGAGATAATGTATTCATAATGTTCGTGAAACAGTAGGTTACTATCCACATACATATATACCAATATATTTAAATGACTCGACTACATCAATTTTTTCATCATTAATCATGAGATTCATGAGCCTAATTGTATAGTCACCTAAATGTTTCCCTATTGACGTACATTTTGTTTTAATAGTGTTTAGTCTAAGTTTATTGAAATTTAACCAATTCATAATTTTTTCAATAGCACTATTTAACAGTGCGAAAGCAGTGTCCAAATGCTTATGTGCTATATATATATATAAGTGTATCGTTCGCAAATATTTGAATTTTGCAGTGTTATAAAATGTCAGAGATATCATTTATATAAATAATAAATAGTAACGGCCCTAATTTACTCCTCTGTGGCACCCCTACTGATATATTTTGAACACTTCACATAATATTTCCAACTGTAGCTTTTTGACTTCTATTTACTAAATAATTTTGTAAAATGTGTAATACTGATCCTTTAAAGCCATAGTGATGCAATTTCATTAAAAATTTTCCCTATTTATAGTCTCAAATGCCCTTTTGAAGTATAAAAATATTGTTACAATATATTCTTTCTCATCTATACTTCTTCTCCAGTCTTCCACCACCATTTGGACTGCCGTTTCTGTGGAACATTTTTTTCTAAATCCAGCTTGATTTTTTATCAAAATTTTGGTTTCTTCAATGAATTCTATGATTTGTTCGTATATCATCCCTTCGAACACCTTCCCGACATCGGGCAAGACATTAATCGGTCGCATATTTGTATACAGCTGAGAATTTTGAACTTTTGGCACAGGAGTAATGGTGGAACACTTTAATTTTGATGGGAATTTACCATGTACTAAACAATTATTCACCAATAATAATAATTTCTCTCCAATTATATTGAAACAATCATTTAGAATATTTTTTGAGAGATTCTCACTTGGATTTTTATTAGATTTCAATTTTGAGATAGCTTTTCTTAGATTGTTGATGTTAATTGTCCTAAATTGCTTCATTGATGAATTCTGACATACTTCTAATGGACATAAGTTTCGATCACCGTCATCAATCATCTTCACTATTTGATTTACACTTTCTATAAAATAAATGTTCATTCTTTCTGCTAAAACTAATTTGTCTGTCACTACCCCATCGTCGAAACGCATTTTAGATGTTAGTATACCCAGTGTAACTCGCGCTGTCAATGCAAATTTATACACATGTCAAAATCTATTAAGCCGTTTAGCTGTAGCCCGGAGACGGAAATCTTGCTGAATAGGAATTCTGGGACTTCCAGATGAGGCTCCCTTGAATCTTGCTATATGGGTGCCCATGCCCATAGTATTTCGAAAAAAAAATCCTATTTACTAAATTGTTGTTACCTTCAGGCTTTATAAAGCAATATTTCAGAGACAATGATTTCAATTGAGGTTGCTCTAGTAGAAGATGAAAGTTTTGATGCTTATCGATTTTATTGCCATTTAGACTAAGATCTGTTATGTAAGTATCATAAAGTCTTTCAGCTAATTTAGACACAAGTTGAGGGGTCAAGTTGCAAAATTCCAACCTGAAATAAATAGGATAGTCAATTATCGGAAAATATATCATCATGTCAATGGCCACGCTATTTTCGAAAATCTGTAAGACGAATTTTGGATATTGAGGTTCGGCCAAAAAATATACCTTCATCCACATATTCGAAGTTCTATAAAAATTGGTACTTTCGACAAATTGTGCACAATGTGTGAATGATAATGCACATAATCTTGAACAACGAATTAAGCAAAAATTGAAACTCCTTTTAAGAGGTGCTAAGCAACGCTAATATGTTCAAATATATGCTTTTAGTACATTTTACTTTGTTGAAACCGATTTGGTACTCTGAAATATGTTAGATTCCGGTTTGTATCATTGTATACATTTTGTCAGATGTTCATATCTGGAAGATAGAAAACCTAGTTTACTATATGGTATTGATATCTTAAATAGTAAATTACCTACTTCAAATTTGTCAAAGTTTTACATTTTTCGATGGATCCAGTTATAGCTTGGAGCGTTATATCGCAGATAGGATGATTCTTGAATATCGCTTTTTCAATTCTTTCTGCTGCCAGTGGTTGTTTCGCCACAAAAATAATTTTCGGATCATGAATATAAAACAAGTGTTTGATCTAACAAGGTATATAAACAAATTTTAATTACAATTAAAAAATGTCGTCAAGTAGAGTGACGCTATACTTCCAACGCCTTTATGAAAACTTCATAAATGATGAAAAATATATCGTGAGACTCCCTCAATGTCTAAAGTACGAGGATTATAAACATGTGTGACTATTATGTCTAATTGGTGCATTGTGTTATCGAAACCAGAACTTTTTTTTAATAATAGAACGTCTTTCAAACCAAAGATGCATTATTTACAACCCGCCACCATATACAACGCTCAAACTACAATTTTCAGCTCATCTAAATTTCTGAAATTTAGCATGAGTCTTTGAAACAACGGAAAACAAAATTTCACCGCCGTCAATGTTCGTCTTTGGATTAGTAGAAACCTTATTTCAAACATTATCAAAATACGAGCTGTAGTTTCCAAATTGTAGAGAATATTAAATATAGTCGTAGGTATCTATTCTCTAGGCGCTGAAGAAAGAAACTAAACCCAAACAAATACACGCATATTGCTCGTGAGTGAGTGTTTAGGCGCAGGAGACATTACAGGACCGCATCAAGATATTATGGGTAGTCATCAAAAATTTCATACAAGATAATTATTATCTTTTACAGTAAATTTCAGTTAGAGATTCACAAATGAGTTAACTACACTTTTTAGTTATTAGTAAGTAAGCTGCGCGCACTCATTCAGAAGAGGAACTTGAATCTTCTGAATCGTTTAAATGAATTATTAGAGGTTCAATTTGAGTATCGATGACATTGTCCAAATCCCACATTTTGACCTCAACCTTCTCCCGAACGTGGCGGATACAGTTTTTCCATTCCTCTGCCGTAACTCTATTGACTGCGATGTGAAAGAGATTTTTTACATCAGAAAATTTATAAGTATTATTATTCGACGCCACGTATTGCTTTATGTTGGCCCAAATCAGCTCAATAGGGTTCAGCTCACAATGGTAGGGTGGCAGTCTCAAGACAGTTTTATTTTGTTTTTTGGCCATTTCGTCGATCATTTTAAAATCGTATTTGTATTTATGTCTATTGACTATACTTATCAATTCACCCTTGACCATTGTTTCATCAAAATCGATCTGTTTTGAGGCCAGTCATTGTTGTATGTTTGCTTTTTTAGTTGCCATTGTGGGAATTTTTTCTATTTTTCTAGAATGGTACGGGGCATTATCCAGTACAATAACAGCGTTATTCTCCAGCTTTAGTAACATTTTGGAGAACCAATTTTCAAAGGAATTGCCGTCCATCTCCTCATGATAGTCCCCTGTCTTTTTTGATTCAAAGGCCCACAGTGCTTCGGGAGCAAAGCCGTCTTCACTACCTACGAGACAAATGATCAGCCGTTTGCCTTTTCCTGGAAATAAATTATTCCTTACACTATGGATTGATTAAATTTGAAGGAATGAGGCAATTGAGTTCATTTAGCTGAATTTAAGAGTCACGGAATGCTGATCAAAAACTGAAAAACGTAGAAAATTGAAGTTTGCAACTTCTCAAAACCCATTCAAAGCAAATTGACTGCACCCAAAAATGATAATAAATTTCAAAATAACGCTTAAAAGAGGGTCGAAGTTTTTTTCCTAATGACTACACTGCGAATGCACCATTGTTGGAGAATATCACACATTATCTGCTATCACAGCATATTATTTGCCCGAATTTATCAAAATTAAATTGCCGGATAGATGAAGGAGCTTACATGCAGGATTTTTCAATCCAGCCGAAAGACCGTCTAGAAAAGCCTGCCTTGATGATGTTACTGATTTGTCGACCCAAAATTTCGCTTGAGTATGTCCAGCATTCACCCACGTTTCGTCCAAATAGTAAATTTTTCTTTTTTCATCGCGAAACTTCCGAATCTTCCTAAGGTATTCCCTTCTCCACACAACAATTTCTTCTTTCTCTATTAACATACTGTTTCTTCCCCGTTTCAAGAATCGAAAATTAAGTTCCTTCAAAAGTTTTCGGAATGTGGTTCTTTTAAATGATGGAAGATCCTCATCAGCATTAACTAATCTTAATATCTTATCTACTGTAGGTATCTCATTTCGGAAGAAAAAATTATGCACTTTCCTCCTGATGGCAGTTCTGTCAAAGTCATCTACTCCGTCCGTTATCCTTTTTCTTGCAGGATACGGTTTTGGCTCAGAAAGTGAGTGAGTGCTCCTATATTCCTTAATGATAGTATAAACACTGGACCGACATACTCCAGAAATATGTGCTACCTTACATATAACTTCGTCCACGACCAAATCGGGTTTTTCTTGAATTTGGTTTTTGTATATATTTAATATTATTTGTTTTTCATTTGCACTTAAATGTAGCTTCTTAGCCCTTTTTTTGGGTGGGGTTGCGCTGATGTCAACCACTTCGTCGGCTGTATCTGTGTCAGACATCGTATCTTAGGCAATATATAAACAAAACGTTCCACTCGCGAAAAACGAGTATACGCTACTGAATGCGTAATGCGTATGCAATGCAATCCTGTGCGTGAATTAACTGTTAGATGCCTGTCGTGTCATCTACAGTCACGTTTACAAGTCCAAACCTGTGCAGATTCGTAGAGCGCCGACGACTGCTAGTGACCTTGAATTTGTCTGTAGATCGATGTTACTCCAGTCAATTTAGGTTCAAAGTGGATGTTTTCTAAACCAATTTGTTGTTCCTACATCAAAAATATATCGATGATGTTTTGTACTGGGAGCTCATGAAAGATCAAGGTAACTTATTTTAACAGTCATCCTTCTTCTAGTCTCAAGATGACACGAAAAAGGGTCTGTGGATTCACTAGAAATACACTGCCGAGGATGTTTAGACCTAAAGTGACTGGAGTATATCCGTGGATGCTTTCGAGGGATCTGTTCACGTGCTGATCTTTGTTTTTCGCTGTTTTAATAATTACTGGTCCTTTTTGGCGTAGTAAAAAAAGATTGAGTTCTGAGATTCTGGAAAATGTAGGATTTTTGGAAGAGAATCAAATTTAATATTTATTTCATTCGCATTTGCAGTATTTGCACTTATTTTGTTCTTAGTTTAAATTAACAATTGACAAGCATTTATTGTTTTACTAGAAAAATTCTGACTCGCGGAGTGCTATATCAATCTAAATAAATAAGGAAATTTAATTTTCCGTCGAACTGAGTTAATTTTGCTATTTAAAAAAAATAGGAAAAGCGCATTTAAATATCTTTCAAATTGACAGCTGAGACTGATACGCTGTAATAAATAAAACAACCTTTGAATAACACTTCGAATAGTGTTTTTCAAGCTGAAAAGAGCCGTGAAAACCATAATGGTGTATCTTGTACGACATCAAAGGTATCAGGATTTTTCCAAGGCACTGTATATAAACGAGGAAAATTTGAAAAATATGCGAATAACTAAAAACCCTTAATTTTAGGCGCTACATGTACTTAACAAACTTGAAATGAAGCGTATAATCAAAATCTGCAATAATACACAGGGTGTTCCATTCAAAATAACCGTTTTCTGTCGATGCTATTCAGAATATCGTGTTGTACGTGATTAAGTCTCATGCATTTGCTTGCAGTGTATTGTTTCATAATTTTCTTTTATCGCCACTATCGACTGTATTTTATGCTTATATTTTCTTTTCTCTCCACGTCTGCACGCAGATACATTTTCTTGAACGATGACGAAGTCTTATATAATGTCAAATGATCTACATACAAGGCAATAAAATATCCAACTAACGAAGTTCTGTTACGCCTAGCCTAAACGGAACATCCTGTATATTTAAAAATAATTTTTTAAATGGTTTTATTTTAATAAAATTTTGTATAAGTACTTAATGAAGCATAATAAGTAAATGATAAAAATTTCAAAATGATTGCACTGCTTTAAAGCCCTTTGACCTTTAATAATGTGTGGATGCACCCTGATGTGCTACGCATTCTCCAACGCGCCTAGGCATGCTTCTGATCAGGTGGTCAATGTCCTTCTGTGGTATCTCATTCCAGGCAACCACCAACTCCTCTCGAAGTGCTTCTAGAGTCTGAGGAGGACTTTGCAAATTGAGCAATCTGCTACCCATCATATCCCAGACGTGCTCAATTGGGGATAAGTCGGGAGATCTTGGTGGCCATGGTAACAATGTGACATCATTATGTTGAAAGAAGTCTATTGTGTGGTCGGGCATTATCTTGTTGGTTCTGCCAGGGTGTCAAGATAGGGTAAATGATGAGGTTCTAGAACTTCGTGGATATAACGCTGCGCGTTCATGTTACCTCTGATGAAGATTAAAGGTGACCTGGAACCATAAGCTATAGCACCCCAAACCATAACTCCAACAGTGTGATGAACATGTCTTTCAACAAAAAACTGTGGATTCCTCCTTTCACCACGTCGCCTTCTAACCCTGGCACGACCATCGTGCATGCCTAAACAAAATCGAGACCCGTCACTAAAGACAATACTGTTCCATTCCTGATCCCAGAGTGACCGTTGTCTGCACCACTCAAGGCGATTACATCGGTGTAGGAGATTGCTCAATTTGCAACGTCCTCCTCAGACTCTAGAAGCACTTCGAGAGGAGTTGGTTGTTGCCTGGAATGAGATACCACAGGAGAACATTGACCACCTGATCAGAAGCATGCCTAGGCGCGTTGGAGAATGCGTAGCACATCAGGGTGCATCCACACATTATTAAAGGTCAAAGGGCTTTACTTTACTTATTATGCTTCATTAAGTACTTATACAAAATGTTATTAAAATAAAACCATTTAAACTGGGTGTTCGGATTTATATGTCACTTAGTACGTATATATTTAACATGAACACTTGTGTGTTGAGAATGTTCAACGTGTACTTAAGCGAAGAAAAATAGACGTATATGACGCATGTATAGGAAGTACCGAGACTATCCACTTGACACCATTTTTTTGTTTTTGTCGAAAGATGATTTTACCTGTTCCTCCATGCAAATAACAGGAATTGGCTCTTGAAGAGGATCAATGTCGTCAGTGTCATAGTATTTTTTGAACTGATTCACAATGTTGCCTTCCAACGTTGTTGAGAAATAAGACTTGGACGTATACCCCATGATGTTTGCGCTCCTTCTTTGTTTGCATGATTTACCGCTGCTCGTAGTGGACAATCTGCTGCCGATAGTTGAGCTCTTTGTGACATGTAAAGATGCGGTTTTCGACATGTTAAAGTGTTCCAACTGTCGAGAATCTTTCACTCATGCGTTATATACAGGGTGTCCGGAAGGTCGATACCAACCTTTTAAGATGTGATAGCCCCTTTAGGAACACATTTATCCACGTACGTCTTAAAACAAAGTCTTTGAGTTATGCGCAATTTTGCGAAATTTTAGAAAAATTCAAAATCATGCGATCTAATGAATAAGTCTGTTCTCTTATTTTACTTTCTATGCCACTGGGCTAGGAAGTATTGTATTGTAATCGCGGAAAATGTCGAAAGTGAGATATTATGTTTTTTGGATGTTGTATGACATCACGAAAAACAATGTCACTCATTTCCGTAGGTATGTCCGCTAATCCTTGACCTCTGTATAACTTCGAAAATACCTGTCGGATTTTGATGAAATCGGTAAAATGGTGGCGGAGTGGGGTGGAGGTGAAAAAAGAAAAATACGTGCCAATAATGGACAGCTATTTTGTGCTATTTGGCGACTACTCAGGGCTTGCTAGGATTGGTCTGAGGTAGAACAATGAACGAAGGCTGAGCAACTATCCTCTGTTCAGAGTATAACGAAATAAAACAGCATTACAATTTCCAGAATCAAACACTACGCGAGTGAGAATAACAAGCTGTCTGTTGGAACTGTATCCCAGTTTGCATCGAATCTGGTGATATAGTAGAGATACGAGGGATGTCTTTTAAGTTTTGCATGTGGAAATAAAACAACACGGTACGTAGTTTTAAATGACTTTATTGTTTTTCGAAGTACTCTCCACGAAGATTAATTCACATCTGCATGCGCTCGAACCAATTTTCGAAGCACTTATTCCACTCGTTTGCTGGCAGATCCAAAACGGCATTTTTGAATGCGTCAATTGCTTCTTCTGGTGACTGGAACCTTTGACCACGCAGTCTGTTTTTAATTTTCGGGAAAGTAAAGAAATCGTTTAGGACTTAGATCGGGACTATATGGAGGATGGTCCAATAATTCCACGTTTTCTTCCGTTAAATACCGCCTTGTTTTTTGGGCTGTGTGCGAGCTTGCTTTGTCTTGGTGGAGGATGATTCTTCTTTCGGGGTTGATTTTTCGAAGCTCGGTGATGACTTTTGGCAAACAAATGGTGGTATACCAATCCGCAGTAACAGTTCTTTGCTCATTAAGAGGAATTGTTGCAATATGACCCGTTTTTGACACAAATGACGCGACCACCTTTTTCGAAACACTTCGAGAACGGATGACTTTTGTTGGTTTTTCTTCACCTTGGAACACCCAAACAGCTGACTGACGTTTATTTTCTGGTTCATAACAGTAAATCCACGATTCATCACCACTAACAATGCTGTACACATTTTTTGAGTTTCCGGAATTAAAACGGTCAAGCGTTTTTTGACACCAATTAACCCTGGCTGCTTTCTGCTCTTCAGTCAACAGGTGGGGTATCCAACGAGAAACTAATTTTCTTACTGCTAATTCTTTATGTAAAATTTTTTGATTTGAGGTCTTTGAGATCTTCAAGGACGCCTCAATCTCGCGATATGTCACATGTCTATCTTCAATGATGAGTTTGCGCACAGCATCGACGTTTTCCTGGATGACTGCCGATTTTGGGGCACCCACCCTGGGATCGTCGCTAAGACTCACCCATCCACGTTTGAATTCTCCATACCTTTGGTAAATTGTCGACTGATGTGGCACTTCGTTGCCGAAAACAGACAGTAACTCAGCAAGGCATTCTTGTTGCGATAATTGTCTCTGAAAGTTGTAATAAATTATGGCGCGAAAATGTTCTCGGTTGAGTTCTATTTTTCCAGTGACTTGGTGACACTTAAAAATTCACTGTAGTGAGAACACTGCACGTATTGTTGTGAATTTAAGTTTACTAAAGAGTGAGGTTAAGATTCAGTACTGACGTTCGATCCGCGCGGCCTACTATGTTTCTATATGCAAAACTTAAAAGACATCCCTCGTACGGCCTACTCGCCATTGAATAAACTGGTAATATAGCTTTCAGGATTGACTCATTATGGACTATAGTCGTTTTTCAACAGATTCTAGAGGAAAGAGTGATTTTTTTGTTGACAAAACTTGAAAGTTGAGACAACAG
Source organism: Acanthoscelides obtectus (assembly GCA_963669975.1). Taxonomy (NCBI): domain Eukaryota; kingdom Metazoa; phylum Arthropoda; class Insecta; order Coleoptera; family Chrysomelidae; genus Acanthoscelides; species Acanthoscelides obtectus. Next base: position 22,665,956 of record CAVLJG010000008.1, read on the forward strand.
CAAAAATTGGAATGTGTTTTTTATTTGGACATTTATAAAGTTTTTCTTCAAAGCAGGATAGTGGCAAGGAGACCCACCACCGCACTATCTTGAGAAAAAAAAATTGCAGCCGTAAACCTGATAGTTTAGCTATGCTTGCAAAATTAAGCTCAAAATCAGGTCTTTTTCCAAAGATCCACAGTGGTGGAAATATATCGTGGCTTATTAAATTTCGGATTACACATATAAAGGTTATGTAGGAATGATTCTTTACTGACGTTTGGACCACCTCGGTTGAAAAAAAAAGAGTTTTTACGAATAATTTAATGCGTGGGAGATATCTAGTCAATCTGTTTGACTATTTTTTATATTATACCTGTATGAGTAGAGATGTTTACACCATATATTTTTTGCAGATGACTTCTATCATACACCAATCTCAATGAAAGGATGTGGTACGTAATTGTGACGGCCCGAAGTCTAATATGGATGCTTCTGGCGTTATTTTCAACACTGTTGATGCTAACCGCACTATTTAGTCCATCATGGTTAGTAACAGGAAATAATGTAGCAAATTTTCAATGCTTTATAATGTTTGAGCAGTGGGTCATATAATGTGCGAGACCAAACGAACTATGTATAGAATTCTTTTCACTGCTAACACTATATATATACAGGGTGGCGCATCGAAAACGAAGCAGACGCATTTACGGGCAGCTCAGTTTTTTCTTGGAAAAACGTTCAGACCCGTCGATTTTGTTTTCGAGGAGGACACAAGTTTGGCAAAAAATCACGTTAACACGTGCAGCCCCCTGGGCGGGGGTGACACCGACCCTAAAATCTTAAATGGAAAGGGGGGTCGAGTGATACCTTATTTTAAAGGTCTTTCAATTCCCTTTATAGTGATGTAAAATACATGAGCTTCAGTTCAGTAGTTTTGAAGATTTATTGATTTCAAGCTTAAAGTAGACTTTAATAGGTACATCAGATTAGTTTGTGCTACTTTCAGAAGAAATTTGACTAAAGGCATTTACTTAATAAGTAAATGCTTTTCTTCACTACGCCCATGGTTTGTTTATCATTTTGTTGTTGAAAATAGCCATTGGAGCGTTTTTTTTGTGGCAAAAAAGTTATTTCTTGAAGAAAGATAAGGAAATATCTCATACTTATTTTAAATAGGAATTTAGTACATAGTTTGTGATTGATTTGACCAAACTATGTTGCTAAACTAACTTGTAACGCTTTATTACATAAATTAAACAAGGTATATTCCACAGCATAAAGAGTTGAAATATTTTTCGGAAATAACCAATGCGCTAATAGAACAGCAGAAATATTTAATGAGCGACATAAGAACAGTAACGTGCATCGAAAATATGTTATAGAACTTGTAGCTACATTTCGGGAAACTGGGTCAGTCGCCAATAAAAAACGCAACATTGAAAATTCCATAAGGAACGAAGCAATAGAAGTAGGGGTTTTAGGGCAAGTTTATGTAGATCCTACGTTAAGTACCCGCAAATTGGAGACTATGGGTGGTGTTAGTCGTCGTACTGTCCAACGGATTCTAAAGGCCCATAGTTTTCATCCGTATAAAATTCACCTGGTACAAGAACTTAATGAAGACGATTTTGATCGGCAATTACAATTTTGTGAAGATATGAGTGAACGAATTATAAACGATGAACATTTTCTATTCAACACTTGCTTTTCCGACGAATGTTCCTTTTTTTAAATGGCGTAGTAAATCGTCATAACTGCCGATATTGGTCCGATTTTTCATCGCGGTCATGATATTTCCAACTCTTTGCGTAACATATCTAGATACCCGATGTCAAAATGACAAACTCAAATTAATGAATGCAGTAGACACACCCGTATTACGTAACTTGAACAAGTGCTCGCCCAGTAACGGCCTACTTCTCAAACTAAGTATTATGCTATATTAATGGATACCTTATTTGTTTATAGATTTCCTTTACCTTTAAGTTAATTCATTTTCTTTCAACCGCCAGATCCCTGAAAACGGCAGCAAGGTTTTCTTGTATAAAAAAAAGATAGGTCGACAATTGTTCTCCCGACTACAAAAAAATGTAATACCGCAGTTGCAAACTCATTAAGTGTACTGTAACTTTCACTGAAATATTCTGATTTTAGGCTGGTTGCTTCTCCAGAAACTGTCCTATTTGGCAACGAAACGATCGCATACACGCCTAGCCTTGGTGTATATTCGAAATGCGGCAAACCGATAGGGTTGAATCACCCTATATGTACCTTATTGGCTGTAAGGGGATTTGCTACTGATTCACAAATTTTCCCCGACGTTTGGAAAGCTGCCACTGTGTTTTTAGCTTTAGGTGAGCACTGCCACTGTACAAGATTTACAAAAAGAATATATTTATTCATATATTTAGTTTTTGACAGTACCTGTACGTCCATTTGTAGCATCATCAGGTTGTTAGTGTGTTCTTAATTTCTGTCCAGCTTTAGAATTGGAAATTTGAATAGGTAGGACGCGACTATATTTATTTATTTGTAGGTTTATCTATAACTGCTGTGACTGTATGCACAGGACTAGTGAGTTGCTGCTTCCAGAGTATTTTCAAGAAAAGTATATTCAACATATCCGGTGTGGCACAAGCCATTGCAGGTAATATTCGTATTATGATGATGAAACCACTTCAAAACTGTACATGTGTTGCTCAGCAGAATAAAAGAAATTGATTTGGGATTAGCGTAAATGCCGATCGGTATTATGCCAAAGTGCGAATATTGCGTGTTTAAAGAGTTTATGATGTTTTGTTTGAATACATATCTACAAGATTTAAGACTGATTCATTATTCTAAAGCTTGTTATATGTTTAAAAGTTTTCTACTCGTAAAAACTAGACCTATAATTATTTGTGTTCAAGACTATAATATGCTCATAAACCCATGAAATTATTCCGTTATACAAGCAAGTGTGGGAAACAAATGAAGAGTTGATTTATTATCTTGTGAACCGTGGACGTTTACAGGAGATGCACAAGTTGGCTGTATCTCCAGTTTAAATATTCAAAATTCAAGTATTTCTGACTTACATATGACCTGAGGTTACAGGTCAGTCAAAGGAAATCGTTGATTTTTGTCATAAACATAACCTCACATAATTCATCCGTTTCTACAGTTCAACATTGAGTACGATAATGAAAATAGTAATAGCAATCATATGATGATACCACTAACCCCGGGGCAAGACTACGGTTAAAGGGGTGATTTTCGTGGGCTTTTTTTCCGCTGGAAAAAAATAAAGGGCGGTGGGGGATAATTCTAAACTGGAACCCAAGGAAGCCCTCCTCGCACTAACGGCAACGCGGCTTTAACACTGGTCAACCGGACAGTTGATCAATTTTCCATCTCTTATGGATGTTTTATTCTAGGAATCAGCTACATCATAGGCATCACCCTATTCCCAATGGCATGGGGTGGTCCTCGAGTGCAAAAAATGTGCGGCCGCGACAGTACGCCCTTCTATCCAGGAGAATGCTCTATCGGACCTGGACTTTGGATGGCAGCTGCCAGCACCGCTCTGACGTTTGTCTGTGCGTGCCTTTCGTTGCCTGCTGACAAATCTACTAGTAGTGATAGGGTCCAGGACAAGATTTACGAAGGCCAAACGCTCATTTGTCTCACGTAAATTCATGGGTACGTGTACATATCTTACAAGTACTACAGAGATGATTGCTTTTTCGTTGGAAACGCATCATGGAATGTGATTATGCAAAAAACATTATGTCGACTGATATTACTGAAGAGTGGAAAAGTATAACACAGGTCTATAGACTCCAGACTCCAGACTCTTCCTATATATAGGGTGTTTTTTTTTTTCGAGGTATAGAATAAGTTGGCGTTACTTTTGAAGATGGCGACCGATTTGACAGCTAGCAAGTGATTTATTCTCACTTTGGTTTGGCAATTCATCATGAATACTCTCACGCCTGAACAACGCTTGCAAATTGTGCAGTTTTATTTCGAAAATATACGTAATGGTTCTGTGCGGAATACGTGTCGCGCACTACGTCCATTTTATCGTCGACAAAATCGTCCATCAGAGCAGTTAATTCGATTAACCATGGAACGTTTTCGCACCGCGTTTACTCTAATTAATAACTCGCATCCCCAGAGATGCCGTACGGTGCGTACAGAAGAAGCTATTGCTACTGTAGAGCGTAGCATTGAGGAAGACCCGAATGAGTCCATCCGCCATCGAGCACAGGAATTGGATCTGTGTCCCTCCACTTTATGGAAGATTTTGCGGAAGGATCTTGGTTTGCGTGCTTACAAAATCCAACTCGTGCAAGAATTGAAGCCAAACGATCATCAAGCAAGGCGTAGATTCGTTGAATGGGTCCAAAACGAGATTGCCGTTGTTCCCGATTTTCATAAGCGAATTTTGTTTAACGATGAAGCGCACTTCTGGTTGAATGGCTACGTCAACAAACAAAACTGCCGCATTTGGAGTGAAGCTAATCCTCAAGTCTATGGCGAAATACCGTTACATCCAGAAAAACTGACTGTTTGGTGCGCTTTATGGGCTGGTGGTCCGTACTTCTTTAAAAACGATGATGGCCAGAACGTTACAGTTAATGGTGATCGATATAGAGCCATGATTACTAACTTTTTCATTCCTGAATTGAACAATCATGATGTCCAGGAGCTGTGGTTCCAACAAGACGGCGCAACATTTCACACAGCTCGTGCTACAATCGATTTATTGAAAGACACGTTTGGTGACTGCCTAATTTCACGTTTTGGACCTTTGAATTGGCCTCCAAGATCTTGTGATGTAACACCGCTAGACTATTTTCTGTGGGGCTGTGTAAAGTCATTGGTCTATGCGGATAAGCCACAAACGCTTGACCATCTAGAAGACAACATTCGCCATGTTATTGCCGATATACGGCCACAAATGTTGGAAAAAGTCATCGAAAATTGGACGTCCAGATTGGACTACATCCGAGCCAGCCGTGGCAGTCATATGCCAGAAATCATATTGTAATATAATGCCACAAGATTATCTTTCGAATAAAAAAAAATCATGTCAATCGAATAATCCATCGTTGTTTTATTGCAATTTAAAGTTCTATACCTCTAAAAAAAACACAATAATCAGAAGTATTCGTGAGGGTGAACACAGTTCGCACGTTAAAATCCAACATACACTCTTCATTTCTCAAGAACTGCTTGTCTAATTTTAACAGAACCTTAACAATTTTATGGCCTAGTTGAATTTAGCGTTTCAAAGCATCCCGTTGATCTAAACGCGGGAATCAAAATTTGTTTGTAGCTAAGCCAAGTGATTTATAAAGTACTACTTGATTTAATATAGGAATTAAGGGTCCATCTTACACAAATCGTATATTTTTTTGTCTAGTTTAAGAGTGAAGAGTTTTATAAGAAATCGATATCGGATCCATTACTCCAAAAACGCTTTTTGATTGCAAATTTTGCGCTCGGGGTCAAATGAAAAAAATATACTTTTATAGCCACACCAGATGATTCACGAATTATTTTTTGATTCAATTTGGGAATTATTACACAAATAGTATAATTTATTCCTAGTTTGAATATTTTTCAAAAAATTGACTATATTCATTAGATCCATTAGACGCATATTGTTCGGCAAAGTTTCATTAAGATAATCTTATTGGTTTGAAAAATGTTTAAAATATTTTGGCACTCCATATTTTGGAAGCAAATTCATCACCTAAAATATGCAACAATGTTCATATAGACATAACAATTCTATTCCACTGGGGTATGCAAAAATAACTGTCGTTTCTCAAACCCATATTGATCCTGCTTGAAGAGATTTTTGTTATGCTCAGTAAAAAAGTGCCAGTTCGGTTGCTATTTTTTAATAACGACTGACGCGCTGAATAAAAAAACACCAAGAAGCAATCTTCAAGTAGGATCAATCTGGATTTAACACTAAACATAGACCGACCGGCATAAATGTCACTGTGACCTGATAATACATTTGCGTGTACCAAGATTTATCTGAAATTTCTCAATCTGTTTTCGAAAAATGTAAGGTGAACTAGTAACGGGTGGGCCATCTATCGGTTTCGATTTGAACCACGTGTTAATTTGACGCTGACAATACTTATGTCAATCTGATTTGTCATAAAATTCAGTATATTATCTCCGCTGAACGAAATGAATCGATTTACGCTTGAGCAACGTTGGGTAATATTGGAAATTTATTTCCAAAACAAAGACAATTGGGCAGAAATTGCACGAAAATGCCGTTCAAAATTCGGTCGCAACGAAGCACCAACAGCGCCCGGTATACGCAAGTTTATTAATAAAGTGCGTGAAACTGGTTTCATTGTTGATGCTCCAACACGTCAGCGTGCTCGTACAGTGCGTACACCCGAAGGTATCGATTCTGTGGCTGCGAGTGTGCGTGAAAATCCATCAACGTCAACACGTCATCGTTCCCAAGAATTGAACATTTCCCGCACCAGTTTACGACGAATTTTGCGGAAAGATCTCGGTATGACGCCTTACAAAGTTCAATTGGTTCAAGAGTTGAAGCCGCGTGACCATCCACTTCGTTCTGCCTTCGCTACATGGGCCAACGAGCAACTAATCAATGATGTCGATTTTGCGAAAAAAATAATCTTTTCAGACGAAGCTCATTTTCATATTGGTGGCTACGTCAATAAGCAAAATTGCCGTATCTGGGGCTCGGAAAACCCACACGAGGTCTTAGAGAAGCCAATGCATCCCTTGCGAGTGACTGTTTGGTGTGGATTGTGGAGCGGAGGCATCATTGGCCCATATTTCTTTGAAGACGGGGACGGCGCAACCGTTTCTGTCAATGGAAACACCTATCGCACCATGATAACTGATTTTTTTGTTCCTGCTCTTGATGGTATTGATGTGGAGAATGTTTGGTTTCAGCAGGATGGTGCAACTTGTCACACATCGCATGCCACAATCAACTTATTGCGCGAAACCTTCGATGGCCGTTTAATCAGTCGAAATGGTGATGTCAATTGGCCGCCAAGAAGCTGCGATTTGACACCATTGGACTATTTCCTGTGGGGCGCTGTTAAAGACAAGTGTTATGTCGACCATCCAGAGACAATTGACCATTTGAAGGCCAACATTCGTGATGCCATTGACGAGATACGGCCCCAAACACTCGAAAAAGTGCTCGAAAATTGGTCCGATCGAATGGGCTACTGTGAGGCCAGCCGCGGCAGCCATTTGAATGAAGTAATATTTCATTTCTGAGCGGAACAATTGTACTTCAAAACAAAAAAATAAATTTGGCAATATCTCAAACCGTTTTTGTTTTATTTTATTTTTAAATCGAAACTTTTAAATGGCCCACCCAATACTATAGAAACGAAACATTTTCGAATCCATCCGAACTTTTTTCCGTATATTCGAATGTTTCAACTGGCCTTCAATATTCCCGACAACACTCTGTAACAACCCGTATATTCTTATACTATTCTCATGGAACCAAATAAAGGATTATTTCAGATGTAGCGTGGGATTCTAAAAAAATAGTAACATCGTAGAACCAGATGCCACGTTATTAATATTTGGTTCAATATAAGCGCTACTCATATGAAGCTTATTGAGAGCACGCCTGGTGTTGAGAAACCCTGTAGTTAGCATGAACTTGTACTTTTTAAGTAAATTCTTACGTTAATACCACCGACGATGTTTATCTCTTGGTTAATACGCTTGAAATTAGTCATGCGCGAATGTCACACGATCCTTATTCTGTGATCAGGACTGTGTTATCGTAAATTGTTACAGAGTGCACTCTGTAATAATTTTACCGTACAAAATTGTTTGACATGTACATGTTACATGCGTTCGAAAATAAAAGTAATCCTTCGCATGCTTAAAAGCTTGGGAACACGAGTTCTGTGACTTTTTTATACTCCAACCACCACGAAGGCCTAAAGCCTAAACACCCATGGGGTACCGTGGGGCTATAGGGGGATTCAGGGGAAAGGGGGAACGCCACACGGACTCTGGCGAGGGAACACGTGTGCATGCAACATGCACACATTCTGGCCCCGCCTACGAGATCCGCCGGGTGGTACCTCCGCGTTCGACAGTCAGAGACCGTCTACCACCTACGAAACGAAACGACTCAGGGTTTATTTTCATTTTTCGTATCCATAGCTTCACTTATAATAAATAAAATGGTCGCAGAAGACGTGGTTAGAAATTATTCGGCTGTCACCAAGTGTCATTTCATGTCTGTGTAATAATTTATGCGTTTTAGAATAAAATTTCACAGTATTCTACAGTAAAAACTCATCTGCCAATCTACATTCCATTATTGTGTACGGTATTACATTACCAAGTGATTTACAAACGCACCCCAGTACCTTCATTATTTACTATGTTCTGATTATTCCGTCAGTGTCGGTGTGTTAAAAATAAAAAGATAACTTTCGAATTTTAATAATACTGTTTCCATTTAATTGAAAGCCATAAGTATAAAGACGCACATACACTTAGCCTATAGTACAGGTAGACTTTGGTATTTTACAGTATAAAGGAGTTATTGTGGTTGATTAGTAACATTCTTCGTCCAAACCAAGCACTTATTATTTGCAGGCATTTCATAAGTAGAGCTCAACTCAATCCCATAATTCTTTCCTAACTTAATCAAATCCTGAATATCCCTGATTCCAAACTCCGGATTCCTTTTCCTTATCTCCTTATCAAAATCAATGTTTGACTGTGGTTCTATGATGCCGTTATTAGCGTATGCTCCGTATGTAATCATCAATCCTCCAGGTTTCAAAATTTCGCCAACATTTTTGAACAACCCTGTCGTACACGGCAAAGGAGATACATGAATCATGTTTACATTGATGACATAATCGAACCTATTAGAAACACCCAAAGACTTCCAATCATCTGCTGCATTGACATAAATGGGATCCTTAACGTTTTTTGTAGGAACTTCTTCCGCATAAGCTTTGATGCTTGGGAACAACGAGGTGTCGTACTCTGAAGGCTGAAAGGTGAGCTTCGGGAAATGCCGTGCGAAAAAAGCGGCATGCTGACCAGTTCCTGAAGAAATCTCGAGCACGTCGCCTTCGACGTTCTTTAAGTGTTTCTTCAGAACTTCTAGGATCGGAGTTTTGTTTCGTTCAGCGGCCGGGTAACTAATTTTTTGACTGAAATTTGGAAAATATCGAGAATTAACTGGCGAAACTGAAAAAATTGTCCGATCAAGTATGCATTTTATAGTGGCCTCAAAAAAAATACTCACGCCTATCAGCAAATTAGCTAATATAAAAATATTATTTTTGAATCGCATGTGATATACAGGGTTATCCAAATTAAGTGTCCACCATTAGTAACTTTGTTATTAGTGAAAATACAAAGTTGTTTGAATTAGCAAACTAGTAGCATTTTTAACGCTGGTAAAAATGAGAAATAAAAAAAACAATTGAGAGTCGTTATTTTGATTTTTTTCAGTAAAATAACATTTTTTTAAATGGAAACCCCTGTATATTATATTTTTTTCTGTTAAAGCATCAAATTTTAAACAAAAAAGCTTACAATAACTTTTCTCCTAGGTTACAAATTGTTGAAGTTATGGCCTCCAATCTGAAACAATTAAATTGTATCGACAAACTTTATTTTCAACATCAACTTATAATCTTACAAAATACAATAACAATTTTTTTTAAAGAAGATGCTCGAAAACACCACCTTGTTCTTCAATACATTTTTGGGCACGTTTTTCAACTGCTCGAACTGTCTTAAGTATGGTCCTACCATCTATCTGGGTTATCTTTTCCCTAACTGCAGTCTTTAACGCGTCAAGGTTAGCGTACCTTCGCTTGTAAATTTGGTTCTTTAAGTAACCCCACAAGAAGTAATCAAGTGGGTTTAGATCTGATGATCTGGGAGGCCACTGTATTGGGCCATTTGTTCCTATCCACTGATCATTAAAAGTAGTACTTAGAAAATGATAAGTACCTCTCGAGTTGTGGGCAGGTGCGCCATCTTGCTGAAAATGCAGATGATGTCTACTTATAAGATCCAATTCGTCTAAGAAATTAGTCAGAATTTCTGACATAAATTCCACATATCTTTCACCAGTTAGGGTTCCCTCATAAAAGAACGGGCCAACAATTTTTGAACCAATTATACCGCACCAAACGTTGAAACTGAAACGGACTTGTGGGCCTCTTGGATGTACTAACAAAAGATTTTCTCTTGACCAATAATGGTGGTTTTTTCTATTAAACATTCCAGAATTTGAAAAATTTTATTCATCTGTCCATAAAAGTTAACGAAAGTTATTTACATTTTGGCGACAGAAGCTAAGATACCAATGGCAAAAAACAAGTCTTCTCTCTGGATCCCCTGCCAAAAGCGTTTGAACTGGTCGGTACTTATACGGAATAAATTTGTATTTTTTTAAAATCCTTTGAACAGTACCATAACTGAAATTAGAGTCCTTGAGAATATCTGCTATTGAATTCTCACGATAAGCTTCAAAATATCCAATAACTGCAATTTCCGTGGCCTCGCTTATTATGAATTCTTTTTTTGCCCTTGTTTTAGCAAAAACATTTTCGTTGCCCCTAAATTTTTGATAGAGTCTCAGAAAATATCGTTCATACGGTTGAATGCGAGCGGGATATAATTCACTGCTCTCAAGGAGGATTTTCTGCACACTAAATAGCATTCTAACATATCACACTTTTCTTCATGGGAGAACATTTTTCTTCAAATTAATGACACAATAAAGCTTATAAACAAGTATTTACACTAATGTTTGACATTATTTGATTTTATCATTGTTTTCCAAAGCCTTCTAGTTGCGAGTATGTCCAGTTTAACAATTTGTCGCTTATCTTAATGCTGTCAAATCGCGAACGCCATGTTGTTTTCATAGCCGTCTTAATATTATAATACTGCAAATAATTAAAAATATTTATCGTTATTTTGACTTTATTTTTGACTTTAGCGGAAAAGTTATTATGAACTTTTTTGTTTAAAATTTGATGCTTTAACAGAAAAAAATATAATATACAGGGGTTTCCATTTAAAAAAATGTTATTTTACTGAAAAAAATCAAAATAACGACTCTCAATTGTTTTTTTTATTTCTCATTTTTACCAGCGTTAAAAATGCTACTAGTTTGCTAATTCAAACAACTTTGTATTTTCACTAATAACAAAGTTACTAATGGTGGACACTTAATTTGGATAACCCTGTATACGCTTCGCATGAAGAATTGTGGCGATTACTTGGTAAATAGGCACAATTACTTCAAAATGATAGCACAATTGTTGTTTCCGGAGTAGATACTGACTTGCTCATTCAAGTAGGACATCCTGTATATTATTTATTTCTACACATCATTGTGAACATATTTTGTGCATAACATAACCAAGAAAGGCGGATTATATTTGAAAAAACGACTTTTGGGTTTTTGGAAATTACGGCGCTTCTGAATGGGCAGTATTTTTACTAGATTGCCTGGCAGCAATAAAGAAGTCAATAATATACGGCAATATTCAGTGAGCCGCTCTACATATGCTAGACATCTTTGACGTTTGCGATATATTTTCTTATGTTGATGTCAGATTGCCGAATAATCGGAATGCAATTCAATGTAATTTAATCCCGCAGTCTGATGACAAAGTGTGACATATGTCAACATCTACACATTACAGAAAACATTGCGCACATATATAACCGGGCCATATGCCGCAATATGTTCAGGACGGCTGGGCTATACTTGCCGTAGTTATAGCCAAATGATGCTACAAAAAAATTGTCCGTTCAGAGGCTCCTTTACACATTCTCTCTTTTTTAATAAAGTGGTAAACTAAGACCCTAAAAGAAAACCATTTCAAATCGTATGGCAGATAATTAATCTTTTTTTTATACTCCAACGACCACGAAGGCCTAAGGCCTAAACACCCATGGGGTACCGTGGGGCTATAGGGGGATACAGGGGAAAGGGGGAACGCCACACGAACTCTGGCGAGGGAATACGTGCTACATGTACACATTCAGGCCCCGCCTTCGAGATCCGCCGGGTGGTACCTCTGCGTTCGACAGTCAGAGACCGTCTACCACCTCCTGACAATCACAACATCCATAGCCAAGAGAAAAATCTCTCTTAGAACGGGATTCGAACCCGCACAGCGCACGGCGACGGATCAGGAGACCTAAGAGTCTACTACTGCGGCCACCGCATGCGCCAATATTAATAATTTTTTACCCAAAATTTGAGAAAACAGTTACAAATGCGAATAGTAAGTTAAATGATACATAGTATTCTATTTAAAATAACAAATTGGTATCTCCTTCCGGCGCAGTCGGAAATACTACTATTTTGGCAGTATTTCAGCCGAATTGCTTTAACCTATTTTAATCTACCTCCAAATTTTCGTAATTGCACGATCCTACATATACAAGTAATCGTTCGTCACAGTTTTTCCTATTTTTCATCAGTTCCATGAAATATGCACTTGATCGGAAATAGTACCATTATGTGGTATGAAATAAATTAATCTAAGCTAAAATTATGAAATATCTCAACGCTAATATATGTTTCTCTACAGCATTTTTTTTTCATCTAAGATCCGTATTGTCTCTTAAATGATCTGAGGCGATTGGTGCCTTAATTCTATGACCAAACTGGACCAATATGATTTATACATTACCTCATATTCAAAGCGTTTATCGATAGAAGTCGTTTCAATGACTCCATCTGAAACAAAATATTTAATGTTAGCTTTAAAAAGCTTCTATTTTTCAATATGCCAAATATATCGTTTTATATTCTTAAGATATTATAGTATATTTTGTATTTACGTTTATGAAAGCTTTAATTACTGTAGCTTTTGATATTGTACTGCACTTTTGTACTTTTGTATGTGTATATCAATAAAATATGTGTATGTTAAACATTTATACCTATATCAAAATAATTCTTATTATTAGGCTGATTACGCCGTGATTCTTATAGATTCTTCGGTAGCTGCTTTCAAATGGATCAAGGCTCATTCCTATATTGCAGAGGTTTTTTATTTCAGCTACTGCCTACTTTATTTTTTCTAGCGCTCCGCGAAATTGTTCAAAAACATGTTGGGGGTATTTGCGATTGGGTGGAGGGGTCAAAGATAAGTATTTGTTAAAATGCATAATTGAGTTCAGGATATCAAAAATAAGGATGTTATTTTCACACATTTTTTTAAATTTTGATAGACCAGGAACCTTCCTAATTACAATCTATTCGACAGGGTTAGCCAATACGTGCATAAAAGATATAGGGTAAACAATAAATGAACTATATGATCCTTAAGAATTGGTGAAAAAATGTTTGATGTTACATCAAAAAATATAATTTACCACACTTATTGAAATGAAGAACCAGTTAATATATGCAAAACAATAACTAAAAAATTCCAATTCTTTGTTATGCTTATATCACAAAAATCCATGTTGCTTGAGTTCGTTAACTCGTCTACTATTTGAACCGCAATTTCTTAGAAAATGACTGTTAGATCATAGTACCAGTGAATAATTTTCTTCATAAACACAATTTTAAGAAATTGTGATGCGTTATTCCACAGATAACTACCTACTTTGTTGTAATAAGTATTTTTTACTTGCTCTCCTTAAATGTATATCGTCCTGATATAAAAATCAACTTTTTTACTTCCTACGTTACTTGGGCGAGGAAATATTGTAATCGCGAAAATCTTCAAAAATAATGTTTTTCGGCTGTTATGAGACATGTACATCACAAAAAAACATGTATACCATATTTCACGAGTATCCATCACGCTTTGACGTCTACTGAGGTGAACAGCTGATCAGCAAGTGACATTTTTGTTAGTCTGCGACCTTGGCAATAATGAATCGGGTGTAAATCTAGTAAAACGTGTTTGTACCGTTTTGTTTTTTGTATGCAAATGAACTTTTTTAAATAAAAGAGCTGTTAGCAAGTACAAAATGAATCTGTAGCATGCAAAAAAACACTACAAAATACGGAGTTGACTATCTGACTTTGACGGATCCGTCAGAATTATGTGTCCTGTGTCCATATGGGGAATTTTGAGATATTACTAGATAATCAGCTGTCATTCTACCGTGATGGATACTCGTGAAATATCCTTGGCCTGTCTCAAGGTTATTACTATGCCGGCGGGCAAAAGGCCAAAAACAAAAAAAAAAGCTCAATCCTGATCATTTTTTAGAGAAATATGACGGGTATAAAATCAGAGAGTAGGGAGGGGATTATAGCAAGGTATATCGCAATTTCTTGATGTTAGGTTTTCTCGATCAGTTGTCTTTAAGAGTTAGAAGGATAGATAAATGTTTTCGATACGCGTCTCCTTCTACTATCTGGGCACAGCGCCCGGCGTAACAGTCTGCTAGATCGTTCTGCAACGGTGCTTCGGTGAAGACTGCTGCGACTTATTGTATAGACCTGTTTGACCGACCTGATCCGTTCAACTCCTTTAATGAACAAGTTCGTAACTAATTTTTTTCTCAGGGGTTAACTTGTGTAGGGAATGCAGAGTCAACGAGCTTGATGCCATTTTTTATTTATTTTAGCAAAGATGTACAAAAGCTTCGATTTGTTTTAGTAACAAAAATAATAATTGTGAAACATACTTTTTAAAATTTGATTTCAAGTGTGCCAAATGTCATATGGTATAATTACTTTTTTTACTGCAGCTGAAATGCCAGTTAACACGTTAACAACCCGCGCCAACTTTTTGAAATTTGCTTCTGGACCAAGGTATTTTATTTCCCAAGTACTTAACCTACTAAAAGCCATATTTAAATTACATTACATATGTTTCCCTATTGGTCTCATATGACCTGAAACATCACCACTGACTGTGGTCATCAACTTGTTAAGGCATTAATTCTCCATCTGTTTTTATTTATTTGACAGATGCATTGTGAGAGATACATCAAAAAGAACCACTTAAGTAACATTATGCAGTGTAAGTACGCGCGTGTATATGTATAACAAAATACATCAACTCTAATAAATGAATACAAAAATTAGTTGTAAGGTAAACTATATTTCAAAATATAAATAAATTAACACTAAATCATCTTACTTTTCCTTCACATTTTTCTTTTTACTTTTAACACTGGGTGGTATATAGACCCCATGACCTGTCTTTTTGAGATGATCAAATAATTTATTTTTTGAGAGAAAGATGGATTTACATGTCACACATGTATGACTGATGTCAACTTCATCTGGGTCAACAGCTTCAACTGCCTTCTTATTTTTCTTGTCCTTCCTTGATTTTTTCGTCGTCGCAGGAATCTTTTCATTGTCACAGGATTGTCCATCATTTATGTTTTTACAGTCTACTGTTCTATTTTCCTCTACTTTTGGTTCTTGTTTAGAGTCTGTTTCCTTAACACTCTTCCTATTTCTCCTCTTTTGTTTCTTAGTATTACCAAAATCAAGATCATCTGTTTCATTCTTAATATCATTACTTAAGCCTTCAATATTCTCGGATTCTGATACCCTAACTTGCATCACATTCCGAGGTTTTTTCTTTTTCTTCTGTTTCTTGCTAGTTTCTATTAATCCTTCATCACTAGACACCACATCTTCAACAGTATCTTCTATCACTTTTTCAAGATCTTCGGTGCTTTTTTCCATGTCATTGTATTCCTCAGCTTCTTCAGAAAGATTGGAACCCATTTCTTCATCATCCTGGGCCATAGCTTGTTTCACAAGTTCTACATTTTCTTTATGTTTTTTACTGGATTCGTGATTCTGGAAAAAGAAGATGGAATTTTTATAACTTCATTGTAATGGATTTTATAATAAAGACTGGATGATGTTGAAATTTAAAAAAACAAGTTGTATTTGAAAGGCCTATCTATGGCATATGACATGGGTCAACTGCCACAGTCTCACACAGCGATGCAAATTTAGGAGGTCCAATTTTCAATGACTGTGCTGCACAGCTCAGGTACTTGAGCAATTCCCTGAGTTGCTAACTTTAATTTGCAACTTCAGGTGGCAATGCATCCACAAAAAGTTGGTGTGGATTCATTGCAGTGTGGTGCCACAGCATTATTGGTCCTAACTTTTTTGGAAACAATGTTGTTGAGGCAATCACTGTCATCTGTGACAGATTAATGATAACGATTTTTTTTTGCCTTAATTGGATATGGATGTACTTCCAGTGGAATGGTGCTACATATCACACTGTGAATAATGGATGTTCTGTATTAATCCACTAAGGAGTGGATCTCACATGGTTATTGGGAAATGGCCACTAAAATCATGCAACTTGGTCTTATAAGACTTCTTGTTGGATTTTCTTGCAATATTTATCAATAAGCTATAATCCAGTGATGCTCTCAATAGTCAACATATGCCAATCAATTGCTCAAATTCTGTGAAACCATGATAGGCAAATGACCAATTTCATAATACTACACCCAAGTTGAAAACATGATTTACATCATCATCTGGGTATTTATAGAAAAACTTGACTTGTACCAAAACAACAAATGATTTTTGAAAACATACAATTGATGAGGGATAAGTTCCATTTATATTTTTTGTTTTCAAAATCAATGAAATATACCTGAAAAGCCTTAGGAGTCTTGAATATTTTATTGCAGGCTATACAGTACAAAATGTTGTCATTCTCCTCCTCATCCTCACATTCTGATCCAGAAAACTCCTCACCAAACTCTTCTACCAAACTACGTTCAATCTTCTCCAATTCACTCTCTACATTATCAAAATTCGCCCATTCAGGTTGCTTGGCATTTTTGCTCAGTTCTTGTTGCCTCTCACGTCTCTTCTGCTTACTTAACTCTTCTCTTTTCTTTTTGTCTTCCAACAGTTTTTGTTCTTGCAATTTCTTCCATGCTTGCACTCGCTTGTCCCTCTTTCTGACAAATGCAACAAGGTTTCTTATTTCTTCATTCCTTTCCTTCTTTGCTTTTAGACGTACTTTCTTATTTTCTTTCTCAGCTAATTTTGCATATCTCCTATCTCTTGATTCAGTTATATCGTAAGGGTCTAACCACACATAACTCTTTTTAGTAGTGTAATTTAACCAGTAATTGTAAAATTCAGATACTTTCTCATAGTCTGTTGTCAAATTTCCAAAACTAGGGATTTCACAGAACTCCTCTTTGTCTTCCATAAACTCCATATCTTCTTTTGCGATTTGTTCAAACACTTTTCTATACACTGTATAAAAACCATTTTCATCATCTCCATACCCTTGAAAACAAGTCGTAGTAAAATACTGGAATACATCCAAGCTTTTATCTTGGAATTCTGAGTTGGAACCACGTATGATTTGTTCCCTATGGTTGTCATACCATGCTCTTTCTTGTCTATCGCTCAGCACTTCATAAGCTTGTTGGACTAGCTGAAATTGCTCCTTTGCATAGTCTGGGCTGTCAAGATTTTTGTCCGGATGCCACTTCAAAGCCAATTTCCTGTAGGCTGTCTTTATTTCTGAGTCTGTTGCATCTCTGGAGACGTCCAAAACTTCGTAATGACACTTCATGGTTAACCAAACTTTTTTTATAGTCGCGTGTTTATATTTTATAGGAATTTGTCTGTTATTTAGTTGTCGCACAGGTAAATGAATTCAATGAATGCACATCATATACTACAAAAATTTCTGATTAATCTAAAATTAACACATGGACAAAAAACAATTTGGCTTTGACTTACCGATTGACTCCCTTGAACAGGAGCGGACTCCAAAATGCTAACGATCAGCTGATCTATTTTTCTAGTATACAATTCGTAAAATTCATGTAATAAATATCTGAAGCCATTAAAAATCGCGCCTATAAACGGTCAGTCTGTAAGATGGGCAACATCAAAGTTAAAACTGGCTAGCACGTGTCTTGCTACTTTCAAATGCCCTTCCAACAATTACTGAGATGCCAATTGCACAAATTTTATTGAAGTGCTTGTGATCGTCCGGTCCTGTCTGGTTTATTTTTGACAGAACAGTTATAATCACGACCATGGAAAGGACTTTGAACTAGAAGAAAAGTTATTGAAACGTGTGCTTAACCGCCATCTTTGTTCATACAGCTAACCTATCCGTATGCATCTGTTGGTCATATCCTTAATCGTTCATAATAAATTTGCTTTCTTATTTCGAAGGTCGCCTTCTTTGGCCATGCGCATCTGCTACCGTATTTCCGGGCATTGTACAATTTTATATTGAGGATTGATAACAGGATACTCAGTTTGCATGTCGATGTCAAGTAAGTTAGTCACTCTGGCAAATATGATTGAAGGGCACTCATACACGTAACGTCAAAGTTTTCGAGACGGAGACACACAACTAAAAAACGTATGTCTTTGAGCTTACCGAACAAACGTTCACCCACAGGGGTAGGTTGCATGTGCAAGTATGAGAGAGATGGATGTATTAAAGCAATTCCTGTAGTTTTACTTTGAACCGTCAAAAACCGTGAAAAGAATTATAGATGGTATATAAGAGCACATAATTTGATTAGTATTAGTATCCAATCTGATTCGTGGAAATATTGCTACGTTTGTATTCATCCGTGGCTCAATGCTTGACTGGAGTAAATAACGGGAGGTTCATATAAATACTACTGACAAATGTAGGAAGGGAAATGGTAGATAAATAGGTATATTCCTATCTTCCGGGTTCTCGTTCTGGACCACAAAACATATACACTGGAGAAGGTTTAGTCACGTGCTATCAATGGCAACGCGGTCGATTTATGTCAGTGTCAATCGCCATTTTTTCTGGATGCCACATGGTTGTCAGATTGTGTTCGGCAACACCGCACGGTTTCTCATTCTCCTATATGAGTTGTCTTCCCATTTCTGGACCACAACTCTTTCTATGACCTATGACGTAGAACAACAGAACCACATTTTCTTACGAACTTGACGGATTTTTGCAAAATGTCAAAGTTGATGTCAGATCAATCAGCTGATTGTTAATTAAAATGGCGAGTTACATATATAGTAGTGATAAAAAACATATATTTTAAGTGAAATCCGTCCCCCGCGAGCCAAATTATATCAGGTGAACACTTCCCTTAATCATTAAAACAATAGTGAGCATAAATTATGTTTGCGGATCTCCAAGGCTTTGCATATATCACAGTCCTCAAAACCTTGTTATTGTACCAGTTTAAACCACTATAATCATTAAACTTAATATTGCTTTCTATTAATTCGCATACATGACCAATGATTTTAGTGTTAAAAGTTCATAATCATGTGATATGGGCAACACAACACCAATCCACACTAATTTATTTAATTGAACTGGCACGTTAGCCTCTTATTTTGTGTTTTGATATTGAATGACATACATCAATATATGTGATGCCAAGAAAACAGAGGCTCTCACTTGCTGGTAACACCTTCATTTTAAAAACAAAACAAAGGGAAACTGATTGAGATTTTAACCCTAGCATATGTGTAACATGAATACCATCATGGAATGCAACAAATCAAATTTGATGTATTGAAATTTGAAATATTATTATTGTCATTGTTTCAGGAAACTAGAATGCCTGGCACAAGTCTTGTAGTGCCAGTGGTGCTGTGGGGCAAGTTTGCCCCAACACACTGTATTTCATGTGTTTACTTATCCAAAGACCTTAAGACTCTAGCAACCGGATGTTATGATGGACAAATATGCTTATGGTAAGTCATTTTTTAAATAGTTTCACTGCTCTTAAGTTATGTAGTATACATTTTATTATGTTGCTTATAAGTTGATGTGTACCTTTTGTTTGCTTAACTATAACTGCTTCAAAATGAGAAAATATGCTGTAATAACTACTGTTAATAGCATTTTGAATAATCAATGCATTCAGGTTTAGTTATTAATGCTGAAGTCTTGAATAGACTAAAGTAGGTCAAGGTTTTTTCATGCTGTGGAAAACAGAGGTAAGCTTGCTTGAACAAAGTAATTTATTAAATTTTGCTTATACATCAGCACATGTACTTGCTACCCTAATTTGTGGTTGCTATTTGTTCTCCATTTTTTTCATAAGATGTGGTCAATGTTTCAATTATTTCTCCTAGCTGTATGATCTCTTCATTAAAACATGGTATTTCCTCCAGTTTTCTGTCAATTTGCCTATCCATCTGGCAACATTCAGAAAGTATCACTTATATGGCAAAGATTAAAGAGCTTTGTGACTTATCTGATTATTTTGAAAATCAGTCAAGTGGCGGCGAGCTGTGGAAAAATGAACAAATATGGTCTAAAATTGTTTTGACATTTTCCGAAAGTCACATCACGAAAAGATATGCCATTGATTTCCGTCGCTCCGTTCGCTAATCCGTCGACCATTAAAACTCAAAAAAAGCATTGTGGGTTTTGAAAATCCGACCTAGGGCGATGTACTTATTAACGAAAGAAGAGCGATATCAGAATGCGCCTAAATCTTGTAATCTGAATGTCCAGTTTTCAATTATTAATATGGCTGGATTATACAAATATGTCTAACTTCGTTATTCAAATCTCTGAAGTCTGGAGAGATTTTAGAATCATGGAATCACATGGTATTAAATGGGAAGCACCGAGGCAATCTACTTGATTTTTTTTTTATTGCAGGCAAGTCGACCCCGACACCCTGCACATGATCCCCAGGTGTTTGTTGGTAGGTCATACCGCCCCCGTTCTGTGCATCTCGCGCGCCTCCATAATTCAAGACAACAACTATATTGTGTCCAGTTCTGAGGCGGGTGAGATGTGTACCTGGGATTTGGTTGACGGGAAATGCCGAGAAGCTGTCAAGTTGCCCCAGGTTCATACCAATATGCAGGTAAGTTTGTCATTTTTTCAATATGTTTAACCAAGGTTCACACCTTAGAGACCTGAAAGAAATTTGTTTGTTTCAGATAAATTTAGCATTAATGCTACAATGTCCATAATATCCAATTACACAGTATATCACAAAATATATTATGTTTTCAAAACTACATATTTTTATACAAAATTTCACTACTATGAATTCTGGTTTTCCATGAGATATTTTTTCAATTTCCTTTTGAACATTTTCAAACTGACACACATCTTGATATCATAACTTAATTTACTAAATTTGTATAATCCCTTTTCAAATACTGACTTGCTCGTTATATTGCTACTGCAGTTTTGTAAATGAAAGTCTGTACTTCCTCTAGTAGAATAATTGTGGCACTCATTGTTCAATGCAATAAAATTTCTAAGTGATTTGGTAGAAGATGATTTTTCAACTTGAATATGAAAATGAAAACCAAGCAGGCTATGAAATTTCTTTCAGCATAAAATTTATTCTAGTATATTTATTTTTATCTAGGATGATTCTCATAGCTTTATTTTGTAATATTTGTAATTTTGAAAATACAGTTTCATTTGTAGTGAACAAAATAGTCGCACAATATAACAAATGAGGAAGAATGATAGTGTTGTACACAATTTTTTTAGAATAAACGCTTAGGCTATGCGAAATTCTGTAAAAGTAATTTATTTTCTTGGATGTTTTTGAAATAATATATTCATAGTGCCCTTCAAACTTTAATTTACCGTCTACGTATATGCCCAAATATTTAAATGATTCGATTGACGCGTTACTCTCACTTGAAAACCACAGGATAAGTTTCAGCTGTTAACATTTAACAAAAAGGGTTGTTCAATCGCCTAATTCTTACGTTCATATTTGCTCAATGTTGCATGCCCCTCTGATAAATCGTACCACAGTTTGCCGACGGAGTAGCTGTGTTTATTTTCATGTGGCGTAAATGGGACATAGAGTTTTTATAGACTTGTTACGGCCAACCTGTCCCTCAAGGTTACCAAAGCAAAATACGAGTATACCCGACCTGTACGAAAAAAAGAACGACCGATAGGTCAATCATACCGATATATCGGCCTTCCATTCATCGGTATCTGCCGATTATCGATATCCTATATCGGTCGATCTCTAAACTTAATCATGGTATATCTAAGCTATACTTTTCGAAATGATTTCCTATAGTCAGATTCAATTGAGTTTGAACATATACATTAGCAAAACAAAGTCACTTCCTGCTTTCCATTGGCCGAAAATTCATCTGATCATCTTTCTAAAACATAATGATATTTAAAGTCTGAATTTGAAGCACTCGAATTTCGATCATTCTAAATGGTTATTGTATATGAAATCATATATTTAAAGGTCTTCATTCAGTAATTTCTATTGAGTAGGAGTTATAAATTCACTAGATGCACGGTGTAAGACTAGACGTTTCTGATGTTGCCCTTGTATGTGTATATAACTTTTACGACATTTTTATGTGCGTCATTATACTTTAGAAAACATAATCGACGCGAAAAACATCGCACTCAATAATCGACGGCGATGATACAGAAATAAACAGGCCACGTTTATCCTAAATATCTGTTCCCTTCCCACCCATTTTCTTAATAAATTTATTGAACCCGTTTAGTTCGAGTGCGACCTACTTTTCTAACAAAATTTGGCACGCGTACCCCGTTTCATATGGCAGGAAGCAAGGATTCTTACAATAGGAAAAGTCAATAAAGTCGAGGGCCAGAAAAATATTTCCGGGCAGACACTTTTTTCTTCAAGTGGTATTTTTATACTCAACCCCAACCATAGAGTTTTCCTCACATTTAATCGCTTTTTTCGATAAATAAAGTATGTGAACGAATTTTTTATGTCAGGGGAATATCAATATTTTGCCTTCAAAATCCCATGAATGGAATGTACGGAAACTTTCACTACAAGTTCATACGTAAAATTTAATACCAGACAGCCAGACACGAAATATTACATACAGATGCGGCGGCGACTATCGGTCCCTTTCATCTTGGTGTCGCCAACTGTTTGATAGCTATCTACCGATTACCAGGGCGTCAGGAGGTTTTTGTCAAAGGGCACAGAAAACCTCATATTAATCATATGATACATAAAATATTAAAGAAACGTACCTTTGATGATTACTTAAGAAAAAAGCTCCAAAATACATATACACATACAATTTATTTCGTGGCCTACTTTTCCAAAATTATTGATTGAATGTCTCACAGTGACAGTGGCGCAAAGTGACTCTGTGCTAAAAATGTAGCGTAGCGAGTCATGTAATAAGTTTCATGATCCTAGTCTTATTATATTGAGGTTATTATTCGTCAGATGTGAAGAAAATGCGTTTATCCTTTAACGTCGACAATTTGGCATGTCCTGATGGTATTCGAAAGAAAAATGAATGGCTATTTGCTGATTGCTTCAGCGGGGAAACACAAATCATTTAAATGAACTCTGTTTCGATGTATAAATTTTAGTTGTCTTTTCCAATACATGAACGAAAAAGACGAGGATAAAAATTATGTTGTAAATAATCTAATTCAGATACTACAAAACGCAATGCTGTTCAGGTGGAGAATACCCGATTACAAAGTCAGTTCACTTGAGCTATTGTTGACCTTGCCTGGTATATGTTTTAAGTTATTCTAGTAATAATTGGTTTATCTCAACGGTGCTTGAAATACCGCTAAAACTAGGCTGCTGCTCAGGTATTTATATTTGACGAACATACGATAAATATTTGGAAACTCACGATGCAGCATGATGATAATATTTATTAACCCTATCTGTAAGCGTTTTTATATGATACCTAGACATGGACGTGACAATTCGGATAAATTTTTCGTTATTATCCTATTGAGGGTCTTGAATATATATTTTTCACAAATCTCTAGCAGTACTATTTGTTCATCATATCGTTATTGGAATAGTGGGAAACGTTGAATTGACTTTAGGTTTCATATTAAACAAATCATTATTTTTATATGTTCCCAAGTTTTGAAGCTGAAATTTAACTGCTCTGTTGTTTCTCATCTCTTATTGAAAAACTTTGTCATGTTTGTGTTTGCATGAGATATCTGTGTAAATAAAAAATGTTCGTGAATATATGCATCCACTTTTAACGTGAGAGTAATCGTTTAATCTGTCGCATTCAACCTTGAACGAGATAATGGTAGGCAAACAGTAATATTTGGTCCATGTTGCCAATTATGCGCCTTAAAAACACTATTGTGTGTTTACGCATATTTAAATTAGATTGCTTATATTGTTCATGTTCAGGCTTATTGCTTATTGCAAACTTACAGTCCTAGAACTTGCATCAAAAATGAGCATATCTTCAGAACATGTTACATACTAAAATTACGTTATTTATAAAAGGCCAAATCCTAAAAAAGTGCTTGATGTTTTTGGTTATTGATAGAATCGAAATATCTATTTTTCTTACAGCATTGTGTTACTTAGGAATTTTTAATTTGCCAGTAACTGCTGTTCTTGATAATTAGCTAAAGTCTATCAACATCGTAGAATACACTGAGGCATTATTCTGAAGGTCCTCCCAATAGGTACTCCGGATTTAAAATTGAGCACAATTGAGTTAGAAATTTGGATGTGGCATTTAGAAGTCTCGACAATTTAATTACGTGATGCTTTACGACAGAGAAACACATCAGAAAACGTGGTATCGAAATTCACTCTAATTTTCTTATGAAAATCTGGATGACGGAACGTTAAATGTTAACAGCAGCAGCAGCTGCTGCAAATATATTTTTTCTGTGGATTCTCTGTTATTGGGGAAATCATTGCCGAACTCGTGTCAAAAAATTACTGAACATTGGAGAATGTAATTTATGCCACATAAGTCCCCATACGTCTAACCTCTGATTATACATAATAATAATAATAAAAATGATGTATATTGAAGAAAAAAAACAATTTAGGAACAAAAGAAAAAAGCATATTCAAACATTTTTTTTTATTTTAAAAACCTACATCAAAGCAACAGAAATATAAAAGTATTACCTAACCAACATACATACATGTTATTTTCGCAAAATTGTTGCTTTTATTGAAACACAAAATCCCATAGTACCTGTCAGTACATCCTTTATATGAAAACAAAAAAAAATGTCTGAGATATCATCCAGATTTTATACTGCAGAGGCATGTTTTTTTTTCAGGCATATCATATGTGCAACTGTGAAGACGTTAGATTATTCTGTAATGGTTACTATCCAGAAATTCTTGTAATGGATCCCTTTAGTTTAGAAATACTATTTATGCTGTCTTCAAAACAGAATCCTGACTGGATAAGTGCTCTTCATGTAAGTAGAAAAATTTTTTGTGCATAGGGTGCAGAGTGTTTCAAAAGTAAGATGAAATATTTGAGGGTACGTCCTAAATTTTGATATACAGTGTTGTAAAGCTTTAAAAAGTTACCTTATTCTATAATATCTATGATACTTCTTTCTGTATTTTTTGTTACGTGAATACTATTTCTTTTTTATTCCTTATATGAAGTATTTTCTTAAAGTAAACCCAAAACCGCCTCCTGAAGTATTTGATCATATTTTTGAAAACCTTTTTTTACATTTAATTCTCTCATACCATGCTGTATTTATTTTCACGTGAAATATATGTTGACTCAATTATTTTTCTTTGGCAAGGTTTTGAGACCAGCAAAACGCAAAGACGATGTTGTATTGGCTCTAACCACCACAGGGATGGTGAAGGTGTGGACGCTCTTAGGACACGAAAACAAGCATTTAGAGCCGATATACGAGAATGAGAGCAAGCAGATCAGGACCTTGAATGCCGTATGTCTTCAGTGCTGCAGTTACAATCAGAGGACCGTTCTAGTCGTTTGTACCAAATATTGGCAGATATATGATGCAGGTAAATACAGAAATAAGAAAACCTTTTATAAGTCATGTAAAGCATCATCATTTCTAATTTTAATTGATCCGCGGCAATAGGGAATATATTTTATTTTCACTATACTGCAAAGTACGCAAATTACTTAGCTTAATATGCATCACAGCCTTTTTAAAATCAAGCCGAGAATTTTTATCAGAACATCTAGTTGCCTACAATTGACAGGTCCCGAGTCCCGAATAATTATGTCGCTAACGCCGTGCTAACAGTGAATATAAATATGTATGTATTTTTATTAATTTCCTATCGTTATTTTTCGGGTCGCCTACAGTTTGAAAAATTCGGCTTGAGTAGCGATATATCTAAGGGCCGTATCGTCAGTCGTTCCTACAATTGTAGGACGCCTTTATGACCTCCTTTTTTTCATAGTTTTCTACTTTTCCGAGTCAGCGCTCTATTTTGAGGTTATGTCACAAATACCTATTTGCATCAAATTGTTCCTGCTTTTGATTCATATCATGTTTTATCAGCCTGAAATTTCCTACAATTCAAAAAGAAAACATAACTCCACAATAGGAAAGCTGAGACGGAACAGGTGCAATCTAGAAATTTTTGGAGGAAAGAAAGAATATGACAAACAAGATGTTTCAGAGGCTGTTGATCATTTTAAGAAAAAAAATATAGGGGTTAAAAATTAGGGGTTGTAGAGGGTAGGGAAGAGTATGACTCATTTTTTTTTTGTTCACTTACACGCTTCTAACCCCGGTAATTCTCCCATCTGTTAGACATATTTCAGGCATCATAGATTTTGGAAGGAAAGAAGGGTCGATATGCTGGGCTAGCCACAGTAAGGGAGGCAGTACTGTGGATCTGATTACCTCCGGTAGACTGTCACTTGCATTTTGACATTTTATGTAACCTACTTTTATCAGGTTGCCAGGTGCTATATAATAATCGTAACAAATGATAGTATGTCATGCAGTCTGAATTTTATATACTTTCCCGGTAATCCAAATATACAGTAATGGACAAAAGTATATAGACAAATTAATATTGTACTGTATTTCTTTTTTAATTTGTTTTATTAATACTCCAATCTGTATACATAATTCATTATTGCATAATACTCACTTATACATAAATAAATTCATTAGACTGAATGTTTTTGTAGGAGATTTCAGTGTATTGTGCTCTTACTTGGCTCCTAGAGGAGAAAGGTGGATGTCTGGAGATTTCCTAGCTATCGACAGAATCATCATGTGGTCTGATGCTGGGAAAGGATACCTCTACAAGCTGCCGGCTAAGTATGAACTTTCTCTAATAACCTCTAACCCATTTCGAAATTGTATCAATCCATTTCTGATCAGAAACACTTATGGTCGTGGTTTCGGATTTTAGAGACA
This sequence comes from Acanthoscelides obtectus, assembly GCA_963669975.1. Taxonomy (NCBI): domain Eukaryota; kingdom Metazoa; phylum Arthropoda; class Insecta; order Coleoptera; family Chrysomelidae; genus Acanthoscelides; species Acanthoscelides obtectus. The sequence continues at coordinate 22,693,096 of CAVLJG010000008.1, forward strand.
AGTAACAAACAAAATGCACTACTACAACACTGCTTTGACAACACTGGTTGCGGGCAATTCTTTTGGCAAATTTATATAATATTTTCTATATATTTTTGTATCTTCTCCCTGTCATCTTACATCAGGTTAAACTATATAGTTATGCAAAAATCAGTAACTTTTGAGAAGTGTTCTTATATGTTTCATCACTCCAGGTTCAACTGAGGCAATATGCAAAAACTTGGTTTTCGATTTTTCCTGAGAAATAATACTGTTAATTGTTTTGTACTCTGATAATGTATTAACCGAAAACTGATAACTTTTTGGACGTTCAAATCGAACCCTTGTGGAATTAACAAGTTAATCATTCATTTCATAATTTATTTTATTTTACTTTTATTTTTACTAGATGCGCACTTTTATGTTCTTAACTGCACTTAATCATTGGCCAGTGGTATTAATATTATTTTTCTGTTCCTGTCATTTTTTGTTTCAACCCGGACAACAGCAAGCTGCGTGGCAAGAATATTAGTAATAGGTTAGAGATCAACTTTTTTTAAACGCTTTCAGCTTTTTACGCACATTAATCCATTGAAACACATAGGTGTCATTTGCGTATTTACGTGAAAAATCTTCGAAATTGAAAAATTATTTCAATGTGATGTCTCTTGAGAATTTTATTTAAAACTGTTTATGACTTAAACGGGTGTTTGTCGAATTATTCAAAGTAACTAACTCTATCTGTTTCAAAGGAATAAGCTGTTTTGTTGCTTAGTGAATAAGTAAGCTTTACTAAAAATATTATTGATATCGATCCTGCTTATAAAGCGAAGTATTTCATGAGATCAGTGGATGAATGACATGTAGTTGGAGAAACAATGGTGTTTACCTAATATCAAATTTTTTGGGAGGTATCATGATATTGAAAACTTTTTAGTGGTTCTTTAATAAATAATAAATACGTCTTAAATTCACCGCTATAACGAGAAATAATGTTAAAAGAGGCTATAGACAGGTGGTTGGATAACCAAATATCCAAATATTATTTCACGTTTCCAAATGAGAGTTATCCGTATCTTCGTTTTATAAGAGCAGGAAGTGTACTATATAAATATTTTATTTGTAAATATGTATTAAAGTTAAATGGTGATTTGTAATTTTTGAATCTGAAGTATGTTTTACTACATGCTGATACTTGGGGGAGTAGACGTAAATTAGAATTTGTACATACTATTTCGAATTGTTTTGTGACCTATTGGTATCCTTTGTATAATATTTTTCTTCTTTAGAAAAGCTTATTTGGAGCATGCAGTCAATATCTGTTAAAATACCTCTTGTTTATTACCATGCCTATATAATCAATGATTATTAGAAAAATGATTGAATGAAACGATCTATTATTTTTTAGAGTGTGGTATTTTAACAGATATACATTTTACGCACTTTATTATTTTTTCTTTACATTGCTTTTTGCATGTTAAATTTTGTTTTAATTTTTTCATCTGTACATTTCTGGAATAGCAACATTTTTGATACTTGGTGGAAGTTTATCTACATTCATTGTTTCTCTATGTCATTGTAGCAGTACACCTGACAACAAGGACTTCCATACACAAAGCATAGAAAGTGACAGCCCATTTTTGTACTGTTTACTGAATCAACCAGATAGCAAGGTAAGTACTCGTTACCAATTCACACCATTTTCTTAGTTAGTTACTATTGGTATTGCCCTAACATTATTATACTTGACTCCAGATTTGGGTCCTGGTTCCAGCTGCCTTGTAACCTTTTGGTTCTATTATTTAGGCGGGTCTTATTTGAAAAATGTTATTTCTTGTAATCACTTATATATTATAAATATAAGTAATTTGTTGTCTCTTTTATGTGCCTTTCATATTTTTAATGTGCTACTTTATTTGCACAAAAATCTAGACAAATATGTAGCATCTGCCCAAAATACACACCCATTCATTTTAACATAGTGGGAATTCATGCTCACCCCTGACTATGACTAATAAGAATCACTGAAGTAGAAATACAAAACTAATGAAAGCTCCTCGATGTAGGACCTCGTATGCTGTATGTAATATGGTCAATATATGGTATGGTATTATGCAGCATAGCAAAGCTTCATCATCCCTAGTCTTTTCAAATTCGTGGGATGATTAGATTTTACTTTTTCAGCCTCTATCATGCCCTCCTGCAATGAGTTTTATAACGACAAACAGAGCGAATGCCAAGAACAAATCTCGTTATCTGATCAGAGGCGATTCGGAAGGCATAGTGTTAGCCTGGAGTATTCCGGAAATATCTCCAGCGCAGCTGGATGAGATCCAAAAACAGAAACCTCCTCAACCAGTAGTGATGACCGCCACCTTGATGACTAGCTTAACTGAAGCATGGGCCAGTATGAAGCCAAATCCTGTTGGGATTTTGGATCAAATTGAGAAGCAAGAAGGTCAACGTAAGTTAATCTTAATTTATTCTGATTGAAATTACCAGAAAGCAGTAATTAGAAATCATTTTTAGTTGAGAATTTGATTGACAGATTTCATTGAACTTTGTACTATTTATTACGATACTTCAACATATGTTGACGTCTATTTAAGTACCCCTTGTATTATTTTGTCCTGTCGATTGGCCAACCTGTTGACATTCACTATTTCATCAAATGTTGATTACGATTTTTTAATCCTTACCTAACTTGAAATGCGGCTGTATCGATAAATTCGTGCTGATTGTATACCAAAACTTTATGCAAAATACAACTTGCACAAAAGCGTCGGTATTGCGGTATAAAGTATAAAACAGTACGAAATACGCATATGCCTCAACAATATGGGATATTTGGAAAATGGAATTATTTACTCTTTAATATCTACATGATCCCCCATCACTTATTCAATTTTTAATTGGCAGCAACATTTTCGTTTATATCAATAACATGACGACAGAAAGGCTTTCAAATTACAAATTTTTTTAAAGGCTTTTGCGGCCATCATCCAATGTTATTTGGCTGGTTTTTGGGTAGTTAGGCCGTCGTAAAATATTTTTTATTTATCTTCAGAAGATGCCAACCACTCGTGTTGGCGAAACGTCAAGTAAAAATATTTTACGACGGCCCAACTACCCAAAAACCAACCAAATAATACTAATTTTTCCATATTTTTTTCAAGTGTATTTATCTGTTCGTTAGCTGAAAACGGATAAAACATGTATTTTGTTATTTTGTAGCTGACGATTAAATTTTCCTTTCAGAAATTAAATTAACAGCCAGTATTTATCTGCCTCTTCAAAGTAAGTTTGTGGTAGGCAGAGAAGATGGTACCATTATCATAGTTCCTGCTACACAGACTATCATGTTACAACTACTTCATGGAAATCATCAGCAATACAACGGTAGGTTATACAGTTAGATACACAGACTTGGGTGCACATTGAGATATGTTTGTACTTAGAAATATATTCCTTTAAATCAGGTTGGCCAAAGCACCAAATACTATCAGGTCACAATGGCCGAGTAAACAGTTTGCTGTATCCCCATAGAGAGCATGCAAGGTACGACAAGAACCACCTAGTGTCTGGTGGTGTGGACTTTGCTGTTTGCCTCTGGGATTTATATGCTGGTACTCTACTTCATAGGTTTTGTGTTCACGCTGGAGAAATCACTCAACTATTGGTGCCTCCGAATAATTGCAGTGTAAGTACTGTACTTCAATTTTTATCGACTCATTTATGTATTTATGTATGTAATATGTTTGATGATGATACTACAGCAGACTCTCCTACCAGATTTCATCTTGTTCTTGTAGGCTAGAGTACAGAAATGTGTTTGTTCAGTAGCGTCGGACCATTCCGTAACGTTGCTGAGCTTGGCAGAAAGGAAGTGCGTATGCCTCGCATCGAGGCACCTGTTTCCGGTGACGACAATAAAGTGGCGGCCTAACGACGATTTCATGATCATCGGTTGTTCAGATGGCACAGTGTACGTATGGCAGATGGAGACCGGGCATTTGGATAGAGTTTTACAAGGTAATTCATTCAAGTTGAACCCGATCGAAATTCAATATAGAGTGTATGTATGCGTCAGTTTTACAAGAAAAATGCAGCGAGTGCGGTACTCGAACACATGGAACTGTGTGATGGTGCTCGCCGTGCATGGCCAAACTGTCAATATCGAATTTACCAATGAGCGCGGTATGCCTATTGCGTAAACGTTTTTTGTTATAATAATAATTTATTTAGAGCGAAGTTTAGCTACAAGCTAATCCACCACTTAGCCATCGGAAAACTAGTACAAGGATAATGAAAAGAATTTTTCCAAAAATTTAATTAAAGTTATAAAAACTATAAAGGATTTATATGGTATGCCGAATTATGAGAAAATATAGATCTATATATAATTTATAATTTGTTCAATATGCTTTTTGAAATTATTAAAATTAATATGTTTAGCAGTCGATGGAAATGCATTGTAGGTAAAGCATTTATGAATATTCTGAAGCTTTGTGAAGAGGCATATTTAAAGTGTCAGTGAATCTAATATTCCGTAAGTGGATAAACTCACGAGATATCAAATTCTTTTTCAAAAATGAAGGAACTGAGGTATGTTGGAGTTTGTGAACATAGCATAATAAATGAAATTTGTACAACCAATATGATCAAACTTTCTTAAATTGAAAATCAATCTACACCATGAATTTTGAACTCTTTGTAGACATTTAGCAGAAACTAAATTTGGAAATGGATAGTTATGTTTCACTGTATCTCAGATTTGGGTATGGTTCAGTTACAGGAAAATACTCGCTCCTGACTGTGTCGGGCAAATAAAAATTTCATAGGAGTAGATGTTTCCTCTTGGCCTGTTGTAGGATGGAACATGCCTTGTATTTGAATTATCAAATAATTAAATCTTTAATTTTAGGTATTGCGGCAGAAGAAGTTTTATATGCCTGTGAGGAACATGAGGCTGCTGATGGTACATCTGAAGTGGGTCTGGCAAATCCAGCCGTTCATTTCTTCAGGTAATTTTTACAGACACGGGGAGCAAACAACGCTAAAAAAATAAACTTTTTTGTTAGCAGGGACCATAGGTTGAAGAGTGTCACTTCGACACTTCTATTAATTTCTGGTGTGTAAATTTGCTTTTCATACTCATTCACATTATGTGCATAAGTTGAAGTGTCGTTTACCAAAGATTTCAATAATTTTCTAGGGGTTTGCGGCATAGAAATCTTTCAGCAATAAGACACGCCACTCAAAGAGGACTGCATCAACTGCATATGCTGGGAGCTCATACAAACAATGATGATCCCCATATGCAGAGGAACCATAATTCCCCTCTTGCGATACAAGGATTGAGGACAAATCCAAAAGGTATATTCTCGCATCACATTTCCATTAGACACGAGTTCTAAATCAATTTTGTTATATTTTTTTAGACCCTGAAAGCCACATTCTGTTCTTTGATGTGGAAGCACTGATAATAGAACTGTTAAGTGAGGAATATGACATGATGTCACCAGGCAGTCTTGAGGCTGCGGGTCTCATATCACAATCTGAGTACTCTAGGGTTGCTAACCTTACTCAGAGCGCGAGTCCTGATGCTCATAAAAAGATCGTAGGTATGTTAAATCACTCGGTTTTGAGCCTTCGTTGATATAGCAGAAGCCAATTGGAATCACATAAAAATATTATTTTGTATTTGGACCAACATCTTTCCAATCTCTAAGATTAACCCATCAGGAAACCAATAGAGCATACCCACTAGGTATTTGATTCAAACTTACTACATGGTCCGTTTTGACGTTTGTCTTCTGCTATAAAAGCATTTTTAGCATTGTCCGTTATACTCGACTAACCTTTTGATTTTCTTGCTGCTAGACTTTTTCGGAAAAATGAAAAATAAGGCTGAAAATATGGAAATGATTATTAAGGAAAAAGACAAACATGGTAACAGCTTGTCTTAGTTGTTAGACTTTCACCGCTAATCCTTTTTTGTTTTTTTTTCTTGTGCTAACCTGTAGCATGCACTTTTATTTTTGCATCACCCATTTGTTTTTGTAATGGCATTTCTTTTTGTAGTTTTTTTATCACATTTTTTGTTTCCTAGAACGGCTTCCATTTTGCCAAAATCATGAGGTGTTTCTCTGCAATCTGACATCAAATACTTGTAAGATTACTTTTACACCCAAGCATATGATACATATGTTTTGTATAAATAATAAACATTACCACCAAATTGATTACTAGTCACAAAAAAATATTTATAAAGTCAACTTTTTGGCATAGTTGAAATGAATTTTCTGATAATATAACAACAGTAATTGTTTAATTAAGATAACTAACCGCGTTAACTTTTCTGTAAAAAGATCAATTTTCCGAACGTTTTAAAAATTTTAGATTTGAACTTTACTGTTAGATGACAGATGTGCGAGAGGTTTCATGATAGTTGAAAATCAAAAAAAAATCTTTTTGAAGGTATACTTGCAAAGATGAAAGAGGGAGCTGAATCGGCATTTGCAAAAGCGGAAAGTGTGCTTAAACAAGGGGGTGATCATAACAAAGGTGTTAACTGTTGTAAAACGATATAAGGCTTTTAATCTGACTACTAACCCTTTTGTAGATGTGAATGATAATAACTCGAAATCCGGTAAACCAAATTCGCTGGGTCCGTTGGAAACTAGTCATGGCATGGAGATCGCACAACTGTTGCTATCTCTTTTGCATTCGTGGGGTTTGGACAACGACTTGGACAGGGTGTGTCAAGTGAAGTTAGGACTGCTCAGACCTATGGTAAGTCAAGAACGGGTTTTTTCGATTTTTGTCGGCTAACAAGTACTCCGGTGTACCTTCAGGGGAAGACTAAAACACTGGTCGGACTCTATGGTCGTGTTTGTGGCATATACTGTCTTTATCGTAACTTCGTGTATTTTACGCAACTTCAGAGTTTATAAATCGACCTTTAGAAAGTGAGTACTTCTGCCAGGCAGTGTTCGTTTTAGGAGTGAGAAAAGTAACCTTTATTCTCTGACATTGACACAAAATATACATACATATTACACATGAACAAAAACATGAGGATAAACCACATCATCCTTGTGAAATGGATATAACCAATATATTTCAGCCATTGAAAATTTATTATTGTGTAAGTAGAGAATACCCCATTATGGAGTATTATAAAAAATATCAATTCCAGGTTCCAATATCGTATGGAGTTCTGTCTAAAGCGAATCACATGTCCCTATTCCTACCAACTTGGCATAACACGATACCAGTTGATGATGAACCTCTTCCAACTGACCTATCTCTAACCAAAGGATTACCTGCTGAACTGATCAGACAGGAACAGGTAATGTCATTTTAAGGTGACGGAAATTGCACTTTAAAATGAATTAACTTCCAGATAACTAGGATATTCACATCGAGAACCCATTGGGAATTGAGTACAACACTTTCAACAAACCATTTATTGGCCATCATAGCTCTGAGTCACACGTTGATGAGCATGAGTAATGCTACGTTTGTACCTGAACAAGAACGGAACAGGAAATTGCATAGGTAAATTTTTTTCGGCAAACTCGTCAGACATAAGTCTAATTGTCAAAACTACCACCTTTAAGTACATACATCAGGGTGACTTGATAGACAATTTAAATGCAATGAGGGATCACTTCAGTAGCCGTAGTCAGTAGTTCTATGTTCTGATGAACGTGATCTGTGATATTTATTCTCCTTGCTAGCAAATATTTAGAGACCTTCCTTTTCCAGACGTTCTACAACAGTGAATTGGACGAAAACGGACGAGGAGCACGAAGAAATGTACACTCAGCAACAAGCTCAAATCAAGCAGGGCTGGTCCTTGTTAGCAACTCTCCATTGCGTTTTGCTTCCAGACAAAGTTGTGGAAAGAGGTTCTAAGAACTTCAAGCGACCTCAGGTGGAAATGATGGCGAAAAGATGGCAACATCATTGTGTTGAGGTTAGAGAGGCAGCACAGACATTATTATTGGCTGAATTGTCCAGGTAATCGACCTAACATTATGTTAAGAAAAGTTTTAGATTGTAATGCGTCATGGATGTCATACTAATAATGCGTTTATTATTTTACAATTACAATCTTCTTTTCAGGATGGGCCCTAAGGGCAGGAAGCAATTAGTCGAAGCCTGGTCACAGTATTTACCATTGTATACTCAAACAGAACCTTTGAATCATCAAGCGGCCACAGTTTCTCCAACAGAAAAAACTAACGGCAATGGCACTCAGTCACCCCATTCTCCCGATCCTACGGTAAGCACGATATATTTTAACATTGATGTAGACAGAAACTTCCTTCTACCAATCTGAGAAATCACCTCCAGTAAGGAGTAACGTCTTTCTTCCCGGGTAAATTATAATAAAGAAGCGCCTAATTTCAAAATTGTATTGCCAATTCGATTATATCAGTTTGAAAACTCAGCTTTATGTTTCGAAATATTTGAGAAGTAAGTAATGTTGAATCCATTATTGATCTCAGGTCATAAAATTGCTCGCCCAATAAAAGCTCACTTCTTACACTCATATGTAATTATCAAATATTTTTTTTTCGTGTTTGCCAAAATTACACATACCCTTTCAGGGTTTATACATATTCCTTAAGAAGCCCTGGATAGGTGTTTTCTTTATCAATTACTACTGCTAAAGGTAAATGAGGCAACCATTAATAAAGCCGTTTTTTCTTTGAAATGTAGGATGAGGAATTCGAAGAAGAGGAAGAAGAGCAAATAAGAAAGCCATCAAGTTTATCGGAATTGAAGAGGAAACAGTCAACAGCTGTTATTTTGTTAGGTGTAATTGGTGCCGAATTTGGTCAGGACATCACTGGGGGTGATAACTTGAAACGGAGAGCGAGTGAAGATAGGCGAAAAAGCTCTGTTGTGGAAGGTTTTGGTGAGTTATCCAATATCGAAATTGAATCACTTCTAACACGTCTTTCGACATATTTCCTATCTCACAACTTTAGACTTTTTTCATTACATGAGCCTTTTTATTATCTTTCAGGTGCAGGTAATAATAATCTCGCAAGACTGACAGCAATGGCGCTGTCTCATTTGTTGTTAGCTCCTCCTTCCCCTAAGCTGCCTGCCCACATTCCACTTAGAAGAGCCGCAATTGATCTTATAGGGAGAGGCTTCACCATTTGGGCACCTTTCTTAGATATAAGCAAAGTGCTTTTAGGTGAGTACAGAAAAACATTGTCTTACCCTGTTCACTCACCTCTCTGTAACTAAATATCAAATATGTTATATCAGTAGCTCCATTGGTTCAATCTTGGAAATTGTTCATAATTATGAATATATCGGAATTACATAAATAGTGGAAGTAGTTCTTTGGAAAAATAACATGTTTCTGTTTTAGGTCTTTTGGAATTATGTGCAGACGCAGATAGGTTGGTTCCAAGTATGACATATGGTCTACCATTGACACCGCAAGCTGATTCGTGTCGGACAGCCAGGCATGCTTTAACGCTTATAGCTACAGCTAGGTAATATTCACTGAACCTTAACAGTTATTTCTTTTTCAGTTCTTGTTCGAGGAAAGTTGTTACCATTTACTTCAGGTTTAAACAATATGAAATCAGAAAACTGGAGTTAAAAACCACCCTGAATAGATTTTGGGAATTCACTGAATTAGTTTTTATATCGCAAAAAGATAAAATATTAATACTTGTTTTCAGACCAGCTGCATTCATCACAACCATGGCAAAAGAAGTTGCCAGGTATAACGCGATGCAACAGAATGCGCAAACTCTGAATATAAACATGAGTAACAATGTTTTGCATAAGGCTAAACCCGAGATATTGCGAGTAGTGGAATTGTTGATAGAAAAAATGCAGAATGAGATGGCGGATCTGTTAGTTGAGGTAATTATACAGCAATTTAAGTTTGTATAAGGACGTATTACTGCAATAAATTTCAAATGTTCAAATAATAATATTTCAGCTAATGGACATCATTCTGCACTGTCTGGATCCTAGTCAGTTAAAGAATAAGAGTTTGAGTGAAGTATTTCCTGCTGTGTGCAGGTTTAACCAAGTTTCACACTGTCCTGCCACCAGAAGAATAGCTGGTGAGTTTTTTATGATATCTACTCATTGATTTTTCGATTTTGAATGTAACATGGACGTTAAATCGATAGTATTAGATCGAATGTCTATTGTCAATATAATTTGAAAATATTTTTTAGTTGGCTCACATACGGGAAATTTGACGATATACGAGCTGCGGCAAGGTAAACAAACAACTATGCACGCGCATTCTCAAGCTGTGACAGCTTTGGCCTTCAGTCCAGATGGGAAATTTTTAGTCAGTTATTCTTGTGGCGAGAATAAGCTCAGTTTCTGGCAAACAAGTACAGGTAACGATCATTTGCTTCATATTGACTGTTTAGTATTAGATTACCTACTGTAAAAGTTTTGCAATACAGCTTTATTTATTGACAGAATTGAATGAATTGCTGGTGCATGAAGGTGTTAGGTCTCATCTATCTGTTAGTATGTCACTCTCTAGTTTCCGTCAAGCATTCATAGTAATGTATTCCTCTGTTACTGACGTTCGCGGCCTTACTTCCCTCTCAGCGTCCTCCAGAGTGAAATTGCTCCCTTTGAAATTCCTTGTACCACGTGAATATAGTCGTACGATGAGGAGAACCATTATTTAATGCAATCGTCATTTCTTCTAAGCACTGGTCTATGCTTAAACCACGCGTAAAGTTATACCGTAAAATTGTCCTTATCTCAGTACGTGACCACGATGACGTAGGCCGTACTTTACACTGTCAATACGAGTGAATAACTAAATCAACAGACGTGCTGCTGGCGGCCACTATGCACTCATGGACATGTCTCAACATGCAGTAATATTTAGCCTCCTGCGTCCGTTTGTTAAGTCATATTGCAAAACTTTTATAGTACCCAAAAATTCTGCTGTTCCTGTCTTTTTTCTTACCTCTTTAGCCTTTACAAGTCATCTTTGCTTATTCATTAATATGACCATTTAACACATGTTTACCTCTAATGTTTGGCATATAATTTACCCGTGATTCCAACGTCACAATGTTAAAAAATGGTTAGAGACTTGGCCATCTGAAGATTTACATGCCCTATGATATTGATATTATTTTGGACCATTGTCTTTACCATCGTATATCTATAGGTATGTTCGGTTTGGGCCAATCACAAACGAAGAACATCAAGTCGTACAGTACAGCACCGATTGCAGATGTCGCGAGACTGAACCCCATGAGATTGGCGAGACTCGTTTGGATGAATAACAGGACGGTTTCGTTAATGTTGGCTGATGGCTCTGAGACCAGGTTCAACGTCTAAGCCATCAAGGGAACATGTGGTTTTAATTTTGTGTAATTCGGTTATGAAATGCCGGAAGGGAGAACAAATGTTGTACTTTCTGACACTATCAGTCTAAATGAGAGGAAACATAAAGCCTAGAGTATATACAATATAGGTACATCTTGGAGTAGGGAGATATTACGGCTGAGAGATGTAGCGCGTATGCTATTTTGATCGGGCGTAAATTGAAATATCTATGAGGTGAGATAACATGTCAGTTCATAGGCTAGTCGATTAAAGGGGACACGAAAACGTGGAAATAAATCGAATTAGACTCGTTTGTACCCTCTAGGATGAAAATCACGAATAAATTATGACAGGTTTTATGGGTCTCAATTTGCGTCTTACCTTATTTTGATTGAGGACCTAATGAAAGAATCAAATAAGACGTCATTGTGTGTCAGAAATACAATATCTATCATTCTACTCTGCATATTTAGTTTTTATAGTACAATTGAGAATGTAATATCAAGAGAAAAACATCAAAGACCAGAAGAATAGGGCTTTTCAATATCCTGTCACTAACTAAGCTACAGTCATATTATAGGCATTTTCAATTGTCAGTCATCGAAAAGGCTTATAATATAGCTGCTAAACCTTCTGGCGGCGCGTTGGCCCTATGGAATGCACAGAACGATTCGTTGTCTTTTTATTAAGTAACCTTATAGTCATAGTGAAAACCAGTCCGCTATCACAACACTGATTTAATTGGCCTAGAGTGATGCATTTTTAATATTTGATCAACAAAAGACTGAGTTTAAAAAACGAACAAACTTCCTTTAATTGCCACTAATGTTTGATTATCTTACATTGCAATATACCATCCACCTTATAAGGTGACAGCAACACAAATAAAAATTAGCCATATAGAGTACAGCAACAGTTTTGCAAAGTTACAATGATAATACAGTTTTGTGATAATAGTATTTTCCACGTACTCACAAGCGATGTTTTTGGTGTGTAGAAATATGAGAGGTTTCCAAAATAACAGCCGTATATATGATTATACTCGTAACTTTGTGTTGTATCTCCATACTATTATTACATACTGTTTATGCAAACAAGAAAACAGTTTCAAAAGGCTGATGTACACATGCAGGTCTTAGGTGTTTTCCTGTTTGAAATCACATTTTGTGAAGGCCTTTCAATATCCATCAATTTTAAAGCACTCTTAATTAATATCATAAATCCAACGATATGTTATTACGTTTTCGTTATACTTCCTTTCTTTCTTAGTTTTTCGTTGCCATCCATTTTTCAAACAATTGTGACATGGCGGAATAACTCATTTTTCGTTAAATTTTTAAATAGAGCAAAATAGTCGCTTAATTTTGGAAACGTTCCTCATTAATACCTTTGCTTATTGATTCAAAAAAATGACTCAACCGCTGCAGGTATCAAAGAGAATCAGAACGACAATAATGAGAAAATGATAGGAACGACAAAAGATTTAGCTTGATATCATTCTCAGTATAGCCGCAGCCATGCTATTGCTGGGATATCGCATATTATGAATTATAATAGCCTTACCCGTACATATGTGCCTACGTCGTGCATAGTTCTAATTCATGGAGCCAAAGAATATTTAGGAAATATTCATCGAATACAAATTTGATTGCCTCTGTTCAAAAGGATTTACAGTCATTGTGCTCATCAGAACCTAGCGCTAATCTCTAACATTGATATCACAATTAACATTATGTTCTGATTTGATGACCTACTTATACAATTTCTATTATCAAAATAATAAAAACGATATTCTTCTTCGATTTTATACCTATACTTATTCAATTAACAATTGAATATTTCCAGATTTCTCTGTCCTCCATGAAAGAACGTTTGAGTTAAATGTTGGAAGTATCCCACTTGCGTATATAAATATTAAAGTAGTGATAGACGTGTTGATACTAAAAGTTTCTTATCAGCATTCTGCACCGATTATGATTTATTTTTAAGAATTCCCGATAATCTACAATTCAGTATTCGTTTTCTTTCATTTTGCTGGTAGGAAACATTTATATAAATGAGAGCATTTATAACGTTTATTATAAAAAAACTGTTAAATATATAATGAACGTTGATTAGAATAAATACAGCAGGCATGTACGATATTTTATGTAAAGTATTCGGATATAAAATGATAATACAATCTACAGCTAGTTTTTGTATTTTTCTTTAGACAAAGTGATAATCTTGCACTATACTATGATATAAACATATTTCACCGATATTTTTCATTTTTCATACTGTTTATGAAATTTTGTAAATAGATGTTATTTATTTATAATTTTATTTGTAAAATATTTGCCGAAGACATTTTATTGCATATATTTTGTAGTGTATATCAAAGATTGTAAAATTATTTTGTTTTATTTTTTGTTATTGTGATTTAAAACTTATATAGGAGGTCACAGTGAATATGATGAGCCAATTTATAAATGTTTCTAAATCCTCTACTTTCTAACTTTTTCAGTTATTCATTATATTCATATTTATTTATTGTGACTTCTACTTGTATTTTTTTCGATGTTTCGTTCATCAATTGTTGATTGTTAAAAATTAATGAACATATTCAAACCTATATATCTGCTAATGATCTTCGAATTTTGATGTGAATATTTATCGTACCCCATATTTTGACCTTGCATTTTAAGGTCCCTAACTTTAAATGTGATTAATCTCTTGTGAAGTGATTCTAACAATTTTTTGTACAGGAAAACATGATGTTCTATACTGTACGAGATATTGTTGAAAAAGTATGTATTTACTTGTCTCCGATTGGTCAAAAATTCTTATAGAACAGACAACGTGGACTCTATTCAAGATGGAGCATCTTCCTTTTATACATTCGTCTTAATACCCATATTATAAATTTTGCTGGGTGATATAGACTTGTTACACAGCCTGTTAAAAATATTTTATCTTTTAGTACGTTTTGTAAGTATTCTACTTGAAAACATATTTCCTGAAAATGTGTCATAGTAGGACCTATATCAGGCTTCAAAAATGTGATATAAATTTTTTTACCTCTCGGAGATAACTTTAAATGTCTTTCCTCTTTCACGAAATTCTATTATAATAGTTAAAAATCATGATGTCCACACTTTGTTGTTTAGGGTATGTTGAACTTGCTTTCTATACTTTCTCATATATTTTTAGTTTCATCCATATATTTTATTTATTAGCATTGCTATTTGCGAATTCTGTAACGAGTTCTAGTTGAAATGTAAATAGCGATTAACATCTCACAAACAGTTCGCATACCCTACCACTTTTTCCATTAAATATGCAAGTTATCCAAGTTCCCAGTATGCTGTTGAGAGATATAAATTGGTGGTGTTTTGAGCGTGTAACTCAATAGCGCAATTGATATTATGAAGTCAAAACTCCGCCATTGCTAGAACGCTTACAATGTTATACGCAAAATGCGTTAGAAAGATCAAGTGTGAAAATGAATTTTGTTTTAGGAGTAATGTCCTAAAACAAACTTCCAACATTAAAATGTTAATGTTGGATATAGATATAAATGAGTTGGTTTTGTGAGGTTTGTAAGTTTAGTTGTCATGTAGAGTTTAAACTCCTCTGAGTTCAAAATATATAGTGCTTTTTAAAAAGCACCTCATTTTTTGAACGCGTCAATCTGAAAAGCTGAGTGACGAAACTGATTGTTTTAACGTTGAAGCTACATTTGAAATTTTCAAAATAGCGGCTGTGCACTGCGTTGGAACAATTTTTAATGGAATGGGTCATATGATGCCGCATATTGAAGAACCTTAGCAGTGCTACTAATCCTCAGCACTCCATAGTATGCTAAAATGTAATATTAATGCGACCGTTTCATCACTCCGAAATTCAGCTTACTAAGTTGACTCGTTAAAAAAATAATTAGGGGGACCTTTTTGAAAAGCGCTATATAGAAAAAGCAGAAAAACCAATATTGAAATTGCAACCTAGGTAAATTTTTACTTTCAATGGGTAAAATAGTTGCAGTCATTAGAGTTTTTGGGAGCAGATACAATTCTGAATCATGCCAAGTTCAGTAAGCTGTTTGAATAGCTGCACCCAGTCTTTGACACAAAATAAGTAACAAACTCGGGTTAAGCTTGTGAATCTCCCTAACCAGGTGAATTATTGTGTTATGTATATAAACCTATGATAATGTCTAGCAATATATCAATGTTTTTATGTACATGTGTACATGGAGGTCAAATTAGTCAAATATATAATTATCTAAAGTTGAAGGCTTTCATTTTGCTCACCCTTAATTCGTCATTTACCCTAACATTAGCACCTCTTTTATGCATGAACCTCATAATACCTCCTCACAGTTATGCAAACCTGATAGTTTGTTACTAGTTGAAAAATGTCAAACCATATGACTTTTTTCGTTTTAAACTTTTAAATCACATCGGACAGTACAGAAAAATTCTTTATCGGGGTACAAGGACCGCAGAACTACGAGGAGGTGGCAGACTGCTGATACACCTAAGTAGGTGGAACATGTTACCTCTCCGCCATCCACGTCCCAACAGCTGAATAGCTTCCCCATTTTTGTCCTTAGAGCCTAATAACTCATTTGCATTCAAATTTCTCGTCAATATATCATGAGCAGGCGACAAATTCAGTACCCCCTCGCGATTTCTGTTCTCCTGGTAGCAAATAGCAATTCGAGTGTTCCAGCCAATAGTATTTAATGGTCGCTTTTTTGGGTTCCTGAAAATCAGTATCGGGATAGCAGAAGCGGCGAGAGGTCATTATTAGAATTCAAGTTTCCCGCGAATTTTATATCAGGAGCGGACGGCAGATCCAATACCTCTTCGCATTTCTGTTATCCGAATAGCAAACCCCAGTTCCTACAATTAGAGTGATTCAGCCAGTAATATCTGATGGTCGATGTGGTGTTTCTAAAAATTAGTATCAGGATCGCAGAAGCGACGAGAGGTCATTATTAGAATTCAAGTTTCCCGCGAATTTTATATCAGGAGCGGACTGCAGATCCAATACCTCTTCGCATTTCTGTTATCCGGATAGCAAACCCCAGTTCCTACAGTAAGAGTGCTTTAGCCAGTAATATCTGATGGTCGATGTGGTGTTTCTAGAAATTAGTATCAGGATCGCAGAAGCGACGAGAAGTCATTATTAAAATTCAAGTTTCCCGCCAATTTTATATCAGGAGCGGACTGCAGATCCAATACCTCTTCGCATTTCTGTTATCCGGATAGCAAACCCAAGTTCCTACAGTAAGAGTGCTTTAGCCAGTAATATCTGATGGTCGATGTGGTGTTTCTAAAAATTAGTATCAGGATCGCAGAAGCGACGAGAGGTCATTATAAGAATTCAAGTTTCCCGCGAATTTTATATTAGGAGCGGACTGCAGATCCAATACCTCTTCGCATTTCTGTTATCCGGATAGCAAACCCAGTTCCTACAATTAGAGTGCTTTAGCCAGTAATATCTGATGGTCGATGTGGTGTTTCTAAAAATTAGTATCAGGATCGCAGAAGCGACGAGAGGTCATTATTAGAATTCAAGTTTCCCGCGAATTTTATATCAGGAGCGGACTGCAGATCCAATACCTCTTCGCATTTCTGTTATTCGGATAGCAAACCCCAGTTCCTACAGTAAGAGTGCTTTAGCCAGTAATATCTGATGGTCGATGTGGTGTTTCTAAAAATTAGTATCAGGAACGCAGAAGCGACGAGAGGTCATTATAAGAATTCAAGTTTCCCGCGAATTTTATATTAGGAGCGGACTGCAGATCCAATACCTCTTCGCATTTCTGTTATCCGGATAGCAAACCCAGTTCCTACAATTAGAGTGCTTTAGCCAGTAATATCTGATGGTCGATGTGGTGTTTCTAAAAATTAGTATCAGGATCGCAGAAGCGACGAGAGGTCATTATTAGAATTCAAGTTTCCCGCGAATTTTATATCAGGAGCGGACTGCAGATCCAATACCTCTTCGCATTTCTGTTATTCGGATAGCAAACCCCAGTTCCTACAGTAAGAGTGCTTTAGCCAGTAATATCTGATGGTCGATATGGTGTTTCTAAAAATTAGTATCAGGATCGCAGAAGCGACGAGAGGTCATTATAAGAATTCAAGTTTCCCGCGAGTTTTATATTAGGAGCGGACTGCAGATCCAATACCTCTTCGCATTTCTGTTATCCGGATAGCAAACCCCAGTTCCTACAATTAGAGTGCTTTATTTAGCCAGTAATATCTGATGGTCGATGTGGTGTTTCTAAAAATTAGTATCAGGATCGCAGAAGCGACGAGAGGTCATTATTAGAATTCAAGTTTCCCGCGAATTTTATATCAGGAGCGGACTGCAGATCCAATACCTCTTCGCATTTCTGTTACCCGGATAGCAAACCCCAGTTCCTACAATTAGAGTGCTTCAGCCAGTAATATCTGATGGCCGATGTGGTGTTTCTAGAAATTAGTATCAGGATCGCAGAAGCGACGAGAGGTCATTGATAGAATTCAAAATTTCTATCAATTTGATATCATGTGCAGGCTGAAGACCAAATACCCCCTCGCATTTCTGTTATCCGGATAAAATTAATATCAATTCATACAATTAGAGGTTTCTAATGATCGATTTTGTGCTTCTACATACAGCGCTATATTGACGTTTATCATTTAACTGTAGGTTTCTTTTCCATTGTAACGTAGCGCGCAGATTGAATAATCTACTTTCAAGTTTCTTCTAAAAGATGGCAGCAGCTGCAACAATACGACGCCGTCTTTGGGTATGTAAAGGAAGTTTATTGCATTATTATCAAAAAACAGTTTTCTATTTTCTATCCAGTATAAGGACGTACGTGGGTGATTATTTCGTCTATCAGCCAGGAGTATGTGATGGCCTCTTTTGTCTTTCTAAAGATCAGTATCAGAATCGCACAAGCGATGAGAGGCCCTCATTGGGTGAAGTTAAATTTCCTGCCAATCGTATACTAGGAGTAGACTGTAGATTCGATACCTTCTCGCGTTCCTGTTATCCTGATAACCAATCTTAGTTTTTAGAATACGAGGACATCAGCCAGTAAGTAGTGTCCGATCGATTTGGTGTTTCTGAAAATTAGTATCGAGAATATCGCGTTACTGTTATCCTGATAGCAAATTACAGTTTTTACGATTCGAGGACTTCGACCAGGAGTCGAATTTGTCTGTATAAAAATTAGTAACAGGATCTCAAAAGCGACGACAGGTCCTTAGAAGTTTGGTAAAATCATCTCCGCAAGTCTATCAAACGTCTCCAATGGAAACCGACGATGTTTTCGGGAGGATCAAAGAGTGTATATTAGTATATTTGACAAATACCTAGAATGGAGGTAGTCTATGTCATCTAGTATTTGCCAAATAAAGTGCAAGATTAATTTCAAACCACATATGTTGATCCCTAGACCTATACGATATCCACACAGAAGGAACGAGAGTTCTTACTAGATGAATTTAAATGTCCACCTGATTTTACATCAGACGCATACTACGGATTCGAAATTTATTGGCAATGTCGTTTGCCCTTTTTGACCTGAAATTCGTGATTATGTTCAAGAAATGAAACTCCAATCGCATTACAAATATTTTTATCATAAAAATAATCACAAATTATTAATACACAGACAGACTGAATTGCTTTTATTTAACAAATAATCTAATTGATTTTTTTGGCAATATGTACATTTCTCTTAAGTAAAAGTACACTAAACACAATACAACAATGAATTAAATATAGAATTACTTTTCCGGAATGGAACGTTTTGCCGAATATTTACACATCCTACACACTATTCATCCTTTTGCTGATGGAAAAGTAAACATATTGTGGCACAATACAAAACTAAACTAGGCTAAAAATAATATTCAATCACAGATAAAAAGACCTAATGAAAAGTAATTCTCTGGCAGCAAATCTACTTAGCAGTGATGGGAAAATTACTCACTTTGGTATAATACACCAAGCTAAAGTCAACGTTCTACTAGCAAGACAGGCTAAAGCTCTATTACCATTTTTTAGAAATACTCTAAATATATCTGATCGTCGCTTGCTTCAGGTATTTGAAATTATAATATTCAGGCTATTCACAATGTTTGGCAGCAAATTCCAAATATTAAAACTCAACGTATCATCGGACAAAAAATAAAACTTCCAACCTGGTGTAATTTACTGAAAGTGAAACCCTACTGCTACTGGGGTAACAGTGACTAAGTATTGCCTTTTCCTCATTGTAAAAACCAAAATAATTTTGATTACGTCATAGTTAAACATTAATATTGCATACCGTTTAATGCATTTGCAATTTGATTACATTATTTTATATCAGTCAACGTTCAACCAATGTTCCAAATGATGGTTCGAAAGGAAAACAAAAATAAAAATACTGGTTGAATGTCAAGATTTTAGAGGATACTCGCTTCACAGCTGTATTTACAGATAGAAAATATGATAATTAACACAGTTTGTATCTTCCATTATATTCACCATATATCGGGATATAGATAATAAACGAAAGTACATGTGATGCTATCACTGAAAACGTGGGAAATATGTTCAAATATGATGTTTATTTAGTAAGGGGGGAATAATACTTCTCCGATTTGGTAAATGATGCTGTACATCACATCCTCATAATGAACCTTTCTCCATAATCTCAAAGATTCAATCATTAAAATAGTATCAATATACATGGTTCAATATAAATTGATGAATGCTACGCAGTCCACTGGGATTGATTCATATTATAAGTACAGCTGTAAATTGAGTACCAAGTCATTATAAACATACGGAAGAGAAAAGTAAGCAATATTCAAACCTTGTCTCTGCATTTTACATTTCTCAACCACTAGCTTCGGAGGTAGCTCTTTTCGGAATGACAGCTATATTTATGTCGACAGTACTTATCTTCACTTTTATATTTGTACTTATAAATATACTGTATGTTATGTAACAGGAAGCATTTACCTTATATGACGCACGCAAAACACGCCAATGGGTGAATTTTATGCAGCATATTTTATTCACTTGGAGAGACAAGTCCTCCATATTCAGGTATTATGATATATTTACATAAATTACTATACAATAATACAGTTAACAATCTTTGGCTGAAACGATAAGATGAACAGAAACAAAAAAGTATGGCTCAACTTCACAAATATACGCGGAGTGTCTGTCCCCAGTGCTAAACTAGGATATGTCGCTTGATCTACTTTATTTACTCCCAACTGTACTATTTTTAATCTTACTGAATGAATTAATCATGAAATTAGAGGCATTCCGGCCACCATAAGGAGTCAGCGAATAGGCCGCTAAACGGGCCCTTATGTACCTCTACATTTCTTAGATCTCAAGCCATGCCTTCCTAGTGAAGTTGGGTATGGCCTTGAGTCCAAGCTCCTTAACGTTCTGGGCGTCCAAAGTAATGGACCCCAGTATAGTCTGCCTGTAGTAGCTCAGAGGTTCACAGCGACACAGAACGGGCACCGAGGTCTCTTCCCCTACCCCGCAGCGCTGACACAAGGGATCCTCAGCCAGCCCCATCACGTGCAGGTGGTGCCTTAACGTGTTATGACCAGACAACAGTTCCAACAGCAACCTTGGCTCTATCTAAAGATAAGCAGAAACGTCCATCCTTACCGCTGGGCCCTACAATGAGTTCCCGTGCCTGACAGAGATGTCTGCAGATACTTCTCCATTATTGAGTGTTGTCTCCTAAAGCTGCCTCAGGACCAATGAGCTTGCTGGCTGCTCCTGTCTTCGCCAGAGCGTCCGCCGTCTCATTGCCTTTTATCCCAGCGTGCCCCGGTACCCACATTAACGATACCGAATTCCTCGCAGCCAGACAATCCAAAGCCTCCCTGCATTGCAATTCAAGACTCGAAGTAATCGTACAGGCACTTTGTTCCTTCATTGCAGCCTGGCTGCTGGAAAAGATTGTTATTCTTCTCCTAGGCACTCCCCCCTCCAAAATGCGCCAAAATCGTAAAGATTTCCGCCTAGAAAATAGTGGCGTATTCTCTGGAGAGCCTCCGGCTACCGGCGTCCCACTCCTCCCCTTTTTCACGACCAAAACCTATTTTCACCTGTTCATGACGGGCTGTCTTACAAAATCGCGCAAATAAATGTATATTGCATTCTACTTCTGATAGATCACACGATAGTTCCCTCACATTATCGACATCTTGTAATAAGAGCTGAACAACACATGGACAGCTGGACTTCTGCCAAGGATAATTTAAAAATTATCTCAAACGCAACTGACAATCTTTGAAATAGAATGGTCCACAATTTCAAATATCAGTTTGTGTACCAATGAGCTGATTGCATTTTGTTGCAACACTTTTGAAGCTATAATGTATATATCAAAACTGTTACTTTTACAGAACATTATCATACAGTTGCATACAATTTTTTTAAGATCGTCTGATTCTTGACATAATAAGAGGTTTAACCTTGAATGCTGTCAGTCACGCCTTTTAAAAAGGTTTTAACATGAAACTGACAATGCGAGTGGATCAATAACAAACAATAGTTTCATCAGCTGAGGAAAGAACGATATTTTTTCGACCTGAAGCGACTGAGGTGGTAAAATCATTTGTTATGCAAAATAACGAACTGAGAGTAAATCACCAACCAAAGATCTTGGTGCTTACTTTACTATCAAGAAGTTGAGACATAATTAAAAAGATAACCTACAGACAAATACTAAAACGTAAGTTGTCGCGTAAGACAATGAGATCTAACACAAAAAAGTTCTTTTATCTTAATATCGCATCTACACGTTTACTTACCACTAAGAATATACAAAATATACAAGTATACTTAAAGTTATGTTCAGTACGTAGATTTAAAAAAAAACTGCATCGAACAAACGTATAAATCAGTCTGGCAAACGAACAAAAAATAAATAACACGTAACTAAAATCTCAATCGACGAATATTGTCCTGGGTTATTTCCTACAAAATATATCTATAAGCAATATGGCTGAGCTAAGATATAAGAATTTCGACTTGTATCTTATCATGTATATGAAATCGGAGGTTATGTTGGGAAACCCATATAGAAAAGAGGAGTTCAGGTAAAATATCGCAAGAGATACTAATTTAATACTATTTTCATATTTTAAGTTATTATGTATGTAAAGGATACAAGCATAGATATAATTACCCTATTTCACGAGTATCCATCGCGCTTTGGTGAACATCTGATCATCAAGTGACATTTTTGTGTTAGTCTGCAACGTTGGCAATAATGAATCAAGTATAATCTAGTAACACTTGTTTGTGGCGTTTTGTGGCTTTTATAAATAAGAGAGCTGTTAGCAAGTACAAAATGAATCTGTAACGAACAAAAAAACCAAAACAAAATACGGCTCTGTCTACCTGGCGTTGACGGATCTGTCGGAATTATGTGTTCCTGTGCCGGTATAGGGAATTTTGAGATATTACTAGATAATTGGCTGTCATTCTACCGTGATGGATACTCGTGAGTGCTTGTGAGCACAAACACGAATTTTGGCTGTACCATGCAGGGCTTTGAAGGCTCACATTTCTAACAATTACGCCAAGTATTTCATTACATACACAGATAGATCTCTCCAAGAAAAGGAGATTGAAATAACATACTTATTTGCTGAAAAATAAGCTATTCAATGTACAAAAACGCTCAACATTGACGGCTCGCCAGTCCGCGAATTTGAAAGATGTAATTTATATCCATATAAACCATGTGCTTTTACTTTCTAAGTTAAAGTACATTGGATTTGACAATATAGCTATCCAATTCTTCAAAAACTACCTCTCACACCGTATGCAGTGCGTTTCTGTAGGCAGCAGGCTATCAGAAGTCAGTATGATACCATCAGGAATCCCTCAGGGCTCCATACTAGGCCCTGCGTTATTTCTCATATACACTTTTGATTTGCACAAATCTGTCGCACATTCCGATTTACTAAGCTTTGCTGATGACACTCAACTCATTCATTATTTTGACGCCTCTTGTTCGCAGGATGCTGCTGCCTTATTAGAGCAGGATCTGAGCAAAGTGCAAAAATATTCAAGTGACCATAATCTAAACATTAATCCAGATAAGACTCAAATATTACTATTTTGTTCCGACGCAAGGAGAAGTGTCGTGGAGAATACATTTAAAGTTAACCTTGATGGCTCGCTGCTGCAGATTGCTAATTCAGCTACAATTTTAGGTGTTGAAGTAGATAGCAAATTGAGATTTAGGGAGCATGTTATGTCCTTAGCTAAAAAAACGTATGGTCGAATGAGAGCGTTATATGCCAATCGCCACCTTCTGAACTTTAAACTGAGGAAAAAACTTTGTGAGTCTCTTGTGTTGCCAATTCTCAGTTATTGTGATATTTTATATTACCCATGTCTTGATGAACGGATGAAAAGCAGGCTTCAAATAATTCAAAACAATTGCATTCGCTTTATTCATGGATTGAGGAGATTTGACCATGTTAGTGACAAATACAGCCAAATGAAATGGCTAAGAATTGATAAACATGTGCGGTGCAAATACTTAGTGTTTTTGCACAAGTTGATAGCTGCGTCAAGACCTGCATACCTGAGAGAAAAGATCATATTTAATCAAGAAATTCATGACAGGATTACCAGGGACCGTATTATGATCAGGATACCTCCATACTCTATGACACTCTTCAAGCGTTGTTTCTCGTATAATGCTGCCGTATTTTACAATGCTTTGCCCAGAAAGTACAGGGAAATGTCTTTTGCTCGTTTTCGAAAGCAAATCAAGCAATTTATGCTCACTCTTCCCTGATATTTATATAACTGATTTTCTGAGCCGTTTAGGCATACGTGTACATAGTGTATATAGTTGTAGTGTTCTTTAGTTTAGTTGATTAGTTATTTAACCTTTCTGTACTCCTTAGTTTTTCTTATATATTTTTTTTTCTCTTTTTTTTTTTGGAATTGCACACAACATCGTGCTTAAAGTACAGACAAAGGTAGTTAAGTGTAAGAGTAGCTCAAGCTAAACTTCGCTATCTTTGTCCCTCACATGTACAAAATATGAATAAAGGCGTTATTATTATTATTATTATTATTATATACAAGAGTTACAAAGAACTCATAAGGAGCTTCAACATGAGATATCACATGACCTCCTATTATATTTAAAAAATGCTCCAAAATAGTGACTCAAAAGCCATCTGGAAATTTTTAGCTGTCACTTTTATACTAAAATATAGTAATCATGCATCAATTTTATCTGCCCCAATACCACCTTTCTAACTTGATCAATACAATATATATACAGGGTGACTTCAAAGTTGAGTCATTTATTTTAACAGTGAGTAGATCTGATCAAAAGAAATGTTTTTTTCATTTACCATTTTTCTGGTAAAATTAAAGTAACAAAGTTATAGCCCTTTGGAAGTTTGAGTACCGCCCTGTCTCAATGATAATATTATGTGCTCGTGTTTGGCAACAACGGATATAATCCGCCATCGGTTCATCGCATCGGAAACAAAAAAGCGAAAGAATTTGGAACGATGTTTTTACAATTATTTTATTCAGTTGTGTTGTATACAGTCAGTGTCAGTCGGTAACGCGTCAGTGAATAGTGGTATCTGTTGCGTGGCTCAAACGAAATAAAAAATGGCACATGTTTATGCGGATCGGTTTCCCAATCGAGTGCAACCAACCCCTCGCGCTTTTGTTAATGTAGTACAACGGGCTCGTGAATCAGGTGACTTAAGACGGCATGCCGGTGCTTAAAGACCTCGCGATCAAATACAGGTCCGCACTGAAATACTTGTCGGGAGGATACTTTATAAAACAAGGTAATTTTTTTTTTATTTTTACACACATATTTTGGTTTATCTTCCTTCTACAATCATTATCTGAAAATTAATGTCTCAACTTCAAAGTCACCCTGTATATATATATATAGAGAGAGAGAGAGTTTCAATTGAGTATCAAATTATTCAAAGTCATATTTTTATCGACATCTATAGAAGGTAGCCAAGATGCTGCAAGATACATTATTATGTACAATCTACTTTTAATAGTTGTCTATCTAGCCTGAAGGCGTTTTTGAACAACCATACGTGTGTAAATATGGTACGTAAGACAAGAATGAAACTGACAAAATACAGAATAGAAAGACTTGGAATGGAGGCACAGATATCTCAACATAACCTCTGAATGATGAATGAGATAGAGTTTAATATACGACTCACTTTCACTAGTCTTTTCTAAAATATTCCTGGCGAATTATAGCCACATTCGCCCGCCTATGTCAATTATATTCCAACATAAAGATGCATTGGACAAAAACGCAGAAGAAAATAAAAGATTTACTTGTTCTACATTAACATTTCTGTATGTAACTGATTTATTCTTTTTATAGTACGTAAGGTATGCGGGTTTCATTAAATTTTTCACTGGGAAACATAGCACCAAATCCATTATATCCATACAATATATGGATTTGGAATATATATGTTATAATATAAATAAATAAATAAGCAATAGGCATCATGGAACACCAAATGTAAGATAGTCCCATTGATTTACTCTGATGACATAGACGGATAGCTATGACGGTGATTATACAATCAATGCGGTAATTGCTAGATGCTTCAGCTAAAATATAAAAGCCATATATGATCGCACATATGCTAACAAAGAACAAACGAAAGACAATAAAAAATAGATCAGATGACACAGCGGATCTATGATTGCACTTTATTGTGTTGAACACCTCAGAATATCAAGCAATATGCATCAGTAGTGCCAGTATTTTAATACGTTAGCCATCCTACTAATGTAAAACAAAGAGTTCTGCACAAAATATACGGCAAAGGAAGTACAGTGGAACTGGCTGAATATCTGGCACGTTTATAATATATCCTTTTGATTGAAAATAAATCGATAATGGACAACTTTATGCTATCGAAGGTCAAAGTTGAGAAATATGTCCTCGTGTTTGCCTCCAACGCCTCTGTATACGTTTCAGCAAAAATGGCGTGTAGTCTAAACCTTTCAAACATATGACATAATGTTTGGCACAACTAAAAATGGAAACCATTGCTTCGACAGGGGCATGCATTGGTACATATTATTTCTGTTGAAATATGTATAAGCAGCGGCTTCTAAGAAGAGTTGGTGCCTAGCTTTATTGAATACATGCAGGATTTTTGTGTCGCAGAGGTAAGATCGGGTGAACGGTTTCACACTGAGTAAGAGCACAGATTGTGGTGTGACGATGTGTTACAAATATGGAAATACGTCGAAACTAAAGCTCAATTCTTTGTGTCCTATCGGAATACCTTTATCCCTGGTCTTTGTTTGAATCTCCATATTTCGAAAACCGTTAATTAATTATCAAACTTTGTGCCGATGGAGAGTTCTAACCAGGAGATCATAATGTAAAATGAGCCAATTTCACTGTACCTCTTTTTCCTTACGTTTTTTTTTTTCTAACCAGTCAACTTACCAACAACAAAAACCAACTAAACTTTTAGCTGAAACACAGCAAACCTGACATTGACTACCACTAACAGCACAAAGTGGTACGCTAGAGCTACCGCTAGCAACATGCGTACCACTTTCTGGGCGCGTATCACCCAAAACGCTCTTTGACCAGAAACATGAGCTTCTTTTTGCCCTTGTACGCCACCTTCATGTTTTCGATCAGTTGCGCGAACTGAGCGTGACCGTCGTGGGCCAAGATGAAGGTGTCTCTAGCTTTTGTCAGGAAGTCGATGAAGTCGCCGTAGTGGCGCGGAGAGATGTGCGTCAGCCGGGAGTGGGTTGTGTTTATGTATGCGGCCACGGCAGCTTCCAACAATTGCCTGTAACAATTATTTCATTTCATTTCTTTATTGGTGCTTAATACACTTGCGTGCCAAAACAATAACATTTGTTGGAAAGGACAACATTAACAAAAAACTGCAAAAAACAACACTAACAGAAAAACTGATATGAATTTAAAAGTTAAAGTAAATTCAAAACTATATTATTACATGCTTAAACATTGACAAAAACTGGTGTTAGTTGATTCATCATTCCAGGTACATGAAAGTAAGTGCCAAACGTCATTAGTGATAAGTAAATTGAGAGTTGTGCTCATTTCAAAAATTTCTGAGCACACAAATAAGTATAAATATTCGGTGTTTCCAAGAAGGAGCTTAAACCTTCGTTCTCACGGAGCGTACCAAGCTAGCGTGATTCTTGCATTCGTGAAATTTCCTCCGTCTGATGGAGGTATCGTGAGTTTGCCTCTGACGTCATCGGGAAAGAGACCACCCACGCTCGGTATCAAAGACGTCAGGCGAGGACGTGGTTTTCGATATCGCATAAAAAATGTCCGAGCCCTCCATTGTAAGCAACGTCCAACAAAACCAAATTCTGTAAGTAGCATTAATATGACTTTTACAAAAAAATGGCTACGTTATTTTACAGTTTTTTTTTTGAAAATTTGGCTAGATATAGCACTTCAGAAAATTTACCCAATTTTTATACAAAAAATGTTGGCGACCAAAAATTCCAATGAATGAACTGAATCGTGATCGCGTGAACAGTTCACGACCGTCGCAAGTTCACGTTTCACTTCCCAATCCAGTCAAGAGTCACGAAAACCCAACCTGAGGTGTTTACGCAGAGTTTTTAACACCAATAGAGTTATTTCAATTTATAAAATAGGTCCTAGCGATTTACCAGAAAATTATAGACTCATAAGTTTAATTACTTAATAGCAAAAATAATAGATGAAACAGTTCAAATTAGATTAAGAGATTTTCTGAAAGCCAACAAAATCATAAGTCACAACCAATTTGAATTTCAAAAACAAAAAAATATCATGGATGCTATCTTCACATTGCTCCAACTAAAATTTAAACGATAAACATATTTCAATAGCTCCTTTCGTGACTTTTCCATATGCTATACTATTAAAAAAATCAAGCAAATATGGTTATACCGAAACTTCACTCAAGTGGTTTAAAACATCAACAAACAATCAAGACATTATATTTCACATACATACAATATAAATGTAGGAGTACCTTAAGGATCAGTATTAGGTTAGACCATATTCTTAGTCTACATCAATGATTTAATAAAATTTATTTGTAAATCTTAATATTTTACGTAAAGATCTTAAACCTGAAGGACTCAATAATTTATAATGGTCAGAAAATGCACATGTGTCTCCTGATGCTATCAAAAGAACTATCAATTCAAAGATATTCCGCTGTGAACTTAAAAACTTTTTAATGTGTAAACAATGCGTGAGTTCTACAATTCACCTTCTTAACATCTACATATGTAATTATGTTATAACTTAGTTTTAAGTCAGATTGGCACTCAGTTCTCAACTCAAACTTTCTCTGGGTGTAAGCTTCAATGTTACTATAACTAGTCACGATATAATTTTCGCTTTAATCATCATTAAAACGCAAATACACATCAATCATAGTGGTAGACGCATTGGGTCTACTAGCCAGTCGCCGTGCGCTGCGCGGGTACGAATCCCGCCCCAAGAGTATTTTTCACTTGGCTATGGATATTGTGATTATCCGTAGGTGGTCTCCGACTGCCGAACGCTGAGGTACCACCCGGCAGAACTCTAAGGCGTGGCCAGAATGTGTGCATGTTGCATGCACACGTGTTCCCTCGCTGGAGTCCGTATGGCATCTCCCCTTTCCCCTGTATCTCCCTACAGCCCCACCTTACCCATAGATGTTTAGGTGGTGTCGGGGTGGTTCAAGTATAAAAAAAGCACTTACCTCAACGGCGGCCTGTCATAACTCAACGGCTTGATTCCCGCCGCAGCCGAGCAGCCCCTGCTCCTATGCGAAGGCGCGGGTGGTGGGGGAGGCGGAGGTGGCGGCACGTGCTTGCCATCCAATGAGGGCGGAGGCGGTGGCGGCGGCGGAGGAGGATGTGGGCACGACATTCCGGGGGCGGTCATGCTGCACCGGCGCAGGATGTCCGAGAGTACGGTCGCGCATTGGACGTTCTTCACCAGAAGGGGGATCATATTGGAGAGTTCGGTCTTGCCGAGAGAGTGGCTGAGGGCGCACGCCCAATGGATGTCGTTGATCGCAGGATGAGTGTCCTGGAAAAAACATAGTGTCAAAAAATAATCGCTAAATGTATATATATGTTATAGTGCCTCATATCAGATGGATGGAAATGAGGCACAAATCCGTAAAAAATGATGATTTTGTTTTTTTTAGATAATCTTAAAAGTTGCATGACTGAAAGAGTGATTTGACATGATTACTCACCTGATTGTACGCCAGATGGACATTCTTCATAGCGAGCATGGCTAGTTTGTACGCCCTGGTAGGATATCCTCGATGTTCCATGTACCTAGCGATGGTGAACAATTGGGAGGAGGTCATGATGTGTGAGGCAGCGTCCACGACGATCTGATAGGCAGTTTCGAAGGCCAGAGCTTCGTTTTCGCATAACGTCAACGCGTTCAAGGCACAATTTGGAGGGTCCTGAAACACAAGATATAAGAGTGAAAATCTGTTGATCAGGGTACAATTAATAGAATAGGGTCCGAATCAAAACAAATTATTTAGAAAAATATCAAACGATAGCTCATAAAACGACGACTATTGGCCAAGTACAATGAAGAATCTTAACTTTATACCACGAAAAATATACAACTGGCAATATGGCAAAAGTAAGTGAAGTAAGTCAATCTAACATTCTAACATTCATCTACATTCTGCTTTTCTCATTGTGACTACTTGTCAAACAAACATTTGTAGGTTACGACTAACAATACTCGCACTGTTGTCAATCTCAGTTGCACTTTCTTATTTGACTAGGTTGCTAGTTGTATTTTCCTCTGTATATGGCAGTATAGATTTTCATCTGCAAAACTGTAATAGTAGCATAACTAGTAAATCTATATTTAAAAAGGGAGTATTTGAATTTAATAAATTGAATAATGATATGTTGTGTTCGAATTTAAAAATGTTTAAGGTGAAATTAAAAAATCACTTTATGAATAATCAAAATGCGTAGTGACGTAATTTTAATAGACAATTTAATAGAATGTAAAATTACAGAAAATGGATTGAAGAAAAATATGTAATCGAATCATTATACAAAATTGACATTGTAACATTAATGCTAAATAAATCTTCAACAACAACAAGAAACATATCAGCGCTCCAGCAGCCATTGCACGAAGATTTTCAAATAAATCCAGATCAACGCCCCAACATGTTAACAATGAGAGCAGTAAGAAGGAACAGCTAAGAAATGTAGAAAATTAGAGGGACTAATTAACATTCAATCAATTTAAATATATTGATTACCTTAGTGGCACACTGCAAGGCAAGCGTCCTAGCGCAACTGCTCAGCTCCTCTTGTTGCGTAAAGCCGAGACTGAGTCTCATGATGGTACTGTGCGACATGATGGTGGTGGCTACAGGTCCCGTGGCTTCCGTAGCCGTGAAAAACTGATACCAATTCTGCATGATGGAGATCAACGCGTCAACTCCAACCTCCGTCGCGCATGTCACCAGCCATCGCACCATCTCGCGCCTGCGCCAATTTAACGAACTCAAGGTCATCCGCATTACCTGAAAATAGAAACCAAACCATGTCATATAAGACATAATTCCTCAAGGTATGTGTTTGAACTTCAATGACCATATAACGCGTTTATTGCTTGCAAGACACGCTAATTGCTAATAAGGGGCACACAATGTGTTTCAAAAAACACTCAGCAGTTAAGTGTCGGTCATCACTTAAAACACAGGTCGTTAAGCGTCTGGTGTCAAGGATACGGAATTTTATATAAACTTTATATTATGAACGGACAGTGACGGCTGTCTAAGTCATCAGTACAAATCAAACCATCTCAACAAACAGGCGCGCCTGATCAGCGTTTGACCAAGTAACAACAACGAGGGGGTAGACACGCGTTCAGGAGCAGCACGTCTGCAACCCTTCAGACTGAGCAGCGGGTAGAGTGAGTTCAGTAGTTCCAGCGACTCAAAACCTAGAACTTAGTCACCAGTTGCACTTCAGATTTAGTTCTGCTTCAATACGAAGCTCTGTTTTGAAATATACTGTTTCACTGCGAGGATAATACAAATATTTTTGCAAGATTGTCATTTTGGAAGAGAAGACGATCTGTTACTTCTACAGGTATTTAAAACTCAAATTTCACTAATTTTTGAAAGCTGTAATTTTTGTTCAACGTTGACTCTCGAAAATCCACATTTGTCCATGTGTACACCACATGATCATCGTCCACACTGACATTGATACTTTAGATGCGATTAACTTACCTGTAATCCCAATTCAAATGCAACACTCAAGAGGGTGGGGTGTCTGGGTCCATTTTCAGGTGTTGCAAAACGAAATGCATCCTGGGCAAGTTTAAATAAATGGGAAGAACTATGTATGTGCCTCTGAGACGATTCCAATACTGTTCTAAGCCTCATCACTTCACCTAAAATGGAACAAAATAGTAGCTATCAAACATAATAGATATTTTAAACGTACTTAATACTTAATTTATCGCATAACTGAACATGTAAACCTTATTCAAACTTCACTTACGTGGAGTGAAAAGAAACACGTATCGCTGCATGTCCAGGCATTTATGTCCCGCTGGCCAATAGGAGCGCGCGATTTTGAATATTGCATGCTGCTTGTTTTGTTTTAACGCGGTACAAATGAAATTTAAGTTAAGTACAAAAAGGTTATATAGAATTTTTCTTTTGTCATAGATAATGTTACTTACCTTTAGCAGCACTAAGCATGGTCGAACTTAGGGCGCATTGCTGAGTTTCGATGTGTCCTAGAGTGAACCATCTTGGCGACCTGCTCATCATCAAAGAACTGCTTGCGTTTCCTCCCAAAGGGTCATCAGAATCTTCGTGTTCTTCTAATAATGGTAACCTCATTGCTCTTAACCCTACTTCGTATGCAAGATCCGGGTAGTAGTTCAGCAGTGACAGGAAAAGGAACCTGTAAGAAAATTAACCATTTGAAACATTCCAATACATGTATATTATTTATAGTGACAGAGAGTAATGTTTCGTAATAGTAATGAAAGTGATGCACTACTGATTATTGCTATTGGCAGAAACTTGTTCAATGCAGATTAAATAAACGTAAAAAAGATACGAAAATTACCTCGCAAAAGTGTGCATCGGTATGCTTTCAGGATGTATTGCAATGCCTAATCCACTAGTGGGGCCACCTTCTAAGAGAATGATTGCTTGCCTTCGTAACACCGCCACCAGGCCATTGTCTAGTTCTATTTCTTGTAATTTGGCTATAAGACGATCTTCTTGCTTGCATGCCTTTTCCTAAAAGTAGAAAGAATAATTCTTTTTATGTACTGAAAAATTAAAAAAGATAATGAAATGTAAAAGGAGATGCAGAATAATTCTTTGTAGAGCCACAGTCAGTTTGAGTAAACTAGCTAGGTTGCATACGATGTGCAATGTTCATTTCAATTAGTATTATTCACCTACCTGTGCATATAGCCCTACAGGCATTATCCTCTGCTGTCCAAGTCCAATAAGGGCGACTTCAAAAGCAAGAGTGAGATATGTTTCAGACCTGTCCCTGGAGCCCACTACAGGTACGTGATGGTAACGTGGTCGGATGTTATTGTGTTGATCTTCCATGCCTACTAAATCTGTAACAAAGCGATTTTTATTATTTTCTAACAAAATAAAAGTAGTAAAACCGTATACTTCTAGGCAAACTACTTTCTAAGGTGCGAACATTTTCTCTGTAAAGGATATCCCAACAGTTACTTTGAGATTCAAACTCTGCGGCATTTTTGAACGACTTGATCCAGAAATTTTACATTCTGTAGGTGTCATTTAGAGACCCTGTAATTTCATTGTGGCTAGTTTTACGACAAAAGGATGAATTACGAAAGTATTATGAAAATTAAGCCTAATTTTTTGCGTTGCCCTCAAATTACTGGTAGAATTAAACCGCAATGGTGCCAAAATTCACACAGCTGAGAGTAGCATTCGGAGAATAGTATTCATAAAACATGACTTCCATACATCTACATTTTAAGAATATAAACAAGAATTTTATATTAAAACAAACTCCCAAAGTACCTGTTAGGCCAATCTTTATTTTGACTGAAGTCAAAGCATTCAAGAGGTGATTAGCTTTCATATACAAACATGCTTAAGGAATAATTTCATAAATTTTACGAAATTGTGATTTTGGAAATATATCATTAAGCTTACCTAGGTAACTGGGTGTCCTTGGTCTGTCATTATCAGGTATAATAGAAGCGTCGGAAAGTGTATCGAAGAGGCACCCAATGGGGTCCAGTGGGTGCCCCACCCAACCGTCCAGGTTTGCCGGGGCGTTAATTGAAGTCGTAGAACAGGAACTGGCACTGCACGGAGCACCTTGGCAATGGGATGTGCAGGCTGTCATTTTGCAATTATGATGCATCTGCAGGAAAATTGTAATAGAAGAAAAATGGAGACCTGGATATGTCATTGTTTTTCTTCTCATAGAAACTTTTAGCCTATTCAAGTTTCTGTATATTCATTCTGGTAGTCTTGAAGGTTACTTCAGATGCGTCATAAAAACAGATATTTCCAAAAGTATTTTTATTTTTTTCTGACTTCAGAATTCCAAATTAACATTGCCAGATTTTTCCGTCGTTAATTAGAATCTAAATATGACGTTTATTCTCTTGTCCTCAATCATGGATGCCATATTGGAATTTTGTACCGGTGAATAGTTTTTAATTCGTATTTTAAAAATGTATAATATGTCATATATATATATATATTGACGATGCCACATTTTAGTAATTTCATGATAACTAATATTTTCATAGTTGTCTTGCTTATTATATGTTTATTGGATTACATACAATTACAGATAGCTTCAGTTTTTCAGAAATCTGGACAGTCCGAAAATTTCCAGGGCCATCTGAATGTGTGTATCGGTTTAGATATCACAAATATGAAATGTATTTAGCAACCTAGAACATTGTCGAGGTCTAATCTAAAATGTGTCTATTAGTTTCTTAAAATTATATCATTTTTGATGTTAAATGTTATGAAAAAGTTTGCATTATCTTGTTCTTCTTTCGATGAGTTAATACCAAATATAAGAATACTCCTTTTTTTGACATTAGATGTTATAATCCATACGTAATATATATATAGATATAGAAAATAGGGATTATTTACCTATGCGCGCACCATTAAAAGTGAAGGAATGTTTGGCTGATGATATTATGAAACGAATGACAATATGTCAATTTCAATGCATATTTAGGAATATTGATGTATGACATGCTAAATAGTTCTGAAATCAGATTAGTAACTCCATTCGCCTGTGCCAGTATCCGATATGTCCTCCATGAGAAAAAGAAAACTGATGATTCAGGACAAGAAACTAAACGTTATATTGAAGGTAGAATATGCTATTCAATGGTTTGACCGATTGCTTTTGTTCCAATGTAGTATAAAGGAACCATGGTAGTTTGGAGACGTTACTTACCACCAATTTACTAGTACTACTACTACTCTGTTGACCTTCGTGCCATTTTCTTTGCGCTATGAGCTGTTGCTGCTTCATAGTGCGTACCACAGATACAGCTAGACGGAGGGCGGCTTCCATATGGCCATGGGAGCGCAACGAGTCCACACGGGCAGCACACAGCGGAATTGGTTCTGAGAAAAGTCATTATTTGAATAACGATAGGTCAACTTAAACAACTAGCCAAAGTGCAGAATCGTACAAAATATATTTCTACCTTCAGCTAGAAACTGAAAATAAACTATTTGAAATGTTAGACAAGAAACTGAGGAATTTTGCTAGAATCTGATCTTTGATAATCTCCGATTAAGTTGAAGTTACTTTAGTAAAATGATGAAATACGTTATGTTCTATACGAATCCGAGTGGTCTTAGATAATAGAAATATATTTTTTCTATAACCAACCGAAAAAGAGTGCGTGTTACTACTCACAGTTTAGCACGCACTTTTTCCAATGATGAGAGTAGATGACAGCTTTGCCACTCTAGACAGACAAAGTAGCAAAAAAGATCATTACTGACTATTTTAAAAGTAATACAGAAAAAGGTAGATTGTCACGGTAGTATAAATAATATTATGTTCGATTTCAGCAAACTATAATACTTACGACGTCACTCTCGCAATATTGTGAGATTGGCTTCGTGTCAACGAATTAATCTTATTTCTCGAGCAGTAACAAGGTAATCCTTTGCGCACTTAATATACAAATAGCTATTGTGAAGACACTTACCATGCCACAAAGGCTGTCCTTGTGAATTAAAACTACCAGAACTGGAAGTGTCAGGAACATGAGAACAGTACGTATCACTAGATAAAATATTCTTTAAATGCATGTTGTCCCAAGACATTGTAACTGCATCTAAAGCCCTGCAAAGGAACAAGTGTTTATAAATCTTCTGAAAAAAAGACAAGCATTAAATAAGATCAAAATAATGGTCTTTGAATAGTTTCAACAGAAGTGGTTTACTGTTTCCAAAGCATTGGCTGAAAATTGAAAAGATGACCACTCTAAGACGATTTTAGCCTCAGATGATTTTCTAAATTCCGCATCGCTTCGCAGATAAATCGGCCATTGGATTTTTTTACCTACTATACGATTCAACGGAATTTCGTCAACATATCAGTCAGTTGAAGCCTACTATTTCGGAATCAGTATTTGTCAGCTTTCCAGAATCATTTTTATACCTTTTTTGTACAATGTGTGAAAGGACAGCTGATCAGCAATTGACATCTTTGTCTGTTTATAATGTTAGACATGACCGCCAACCTAACTAGCGCCATGTTCTTCTAGCTTTCTATATTATCTTTCACAAACACTGTTACCGGGATACTATGCTGAAGAAATTTCGTTTAATTATATAAAACAGTTGTTTAAAACAAAACGATTTCCAATCGTATAATGTCATGCTTTGTGTTTATTAAGTTTTCACTTCATTTCAAAATAAAATTACCTGCCAAGTTCGTTGATGGTGTACCAGATTAAAAATTTGTTGCTGTGGCAAATAATTCTGAAAGAGGGTTATCTACTTACCTATCAAAAATGGACCTGGGCATTTGAGGCTTTCCGCTAGCCCCGCCCATTCCACTAGCCCCTCCCATTCCTCCAGCTAATCGCATCCTCTTTGCTGGCGGTCCGCCCCTCCCTCGGTATGAATCCGACGAATCATCGGCGTCAGTGTCGGAATCAGACGTGTCCGTCGCTGGCGATTCGTACGCTGCTCTATTTCTGTCTCTTTCTCTCTCACGGTCCCGGTCTCTGCGATCGCGGCGGTCTCGCTCACGGTCTGCGTACCGATCACGGTCCGCGTAGCGGTCGCGATCCCGGTATCTGTCGTCGTAACGGTGGTCTCGGTGCTCCCGCGACGAATACTGGAAGTAAAAAGTCAATGTTAACGCTACACGTTATTTTAAAAAAAAGCCGCTTATATGACCCTCAAGACTAAAAGGTAAATATATACAAAGTGACCAAATGCATACAGTGGTATTCGAGCTTCAGTCTACACAAGTAGCCATGTTAGGGAACAAAAAACTACTTTTTTTTTAAAATTACAATAAATAGACACTGTTGTACCACTAGTTGATATTACTGAAAATTCAGGTGAGAGATTTATGTTATAAAATATGTTTTTCATTTAAAACGTTGGTAGTAGACGAATATAGTATTACCGATTCCCTCCCATTTTGCTGAACCCTAAAATCAGGATCCTCCCTCGGACAGACATCAATGACGCTCCATTTATCCAGCAACTGCCTCCAATGATTCTTTTCGTGTTGGCCGCTGTCCGGATTGAGAACGACGCATACCCACAGGGCTCCCAGCTGATCCCATAGCTGCCTGCATTTGTCTGTCATTGGCGTACCTTGACTCCTCCACAGCTGTAGTCTAGGGTCCGAAAGGAACTGCTCGGTGATGAGCGTCAGCATGCGGGCGCCGTTGGAGTCTTGGGCTCGAAGCATCTCGCGGACCTGGAATAAGGTTCGTAATTTTAGGTTTTTAATAGCCCCTCAAAATGTAGATAGACACTCCCTTAGTATACGAGGTCTGTAAATTAATTATGAGACGGGCATAACGTAGCGTTCGATCTGGCAACACTAGAGGCACCGGGCTTGGAGGGGAGACAGGGTAACATGTGATCCGTCTTCAGTACAAGTTTGAATTCGCTCGAGTCATTTGGTTGTCCGTAGCAATTTTGTTTGTGAAACAGTTTTTCAAGCACCGGTCTGCTATCAGGTTCTGCTTCAGACTTGGGCTCATTGCAATGAAAACTCTTGCTAAACAGGCTCACAGTGTCAGTGTTTTGTCAGGAGACCAGGTTTTTCGGTGGTTTAAGGCATTTTTAGAATACAGAATCGATTAAAGATGAACCACGAAACAGAATGCCCCCATCTTCAAGAATCGATGAAAATATCGATAGAATCCGGGATCTTAAGCGCTCAGAACGTTGGATGACATGATCGGGGAAGAGTTAAGTTTGACTCTCACCACCATTTATTAGATCAAGAACAACTGGGTGTTGCATCCCGATAATGCTCATTGTCATACAACAATGTCAATAAACGAGATTTTGGCCAGTAACACATTCCTGTGGCTCCTCACCCTCTTTATTCCCCTGACATGGATCCCTATTCCCGAAGTTCAAAAATCACCTCAAGGAAACCCATTTTGGGACAGTAGAAAACATTCAGAAGTCTGTAATTGCCCAGCTGAAGACTATTCCAGTATCAGAGGT
Organism: Acanthoscelides obtectus; assembly: GCA_963669975.1. Taxonomy (NCBI): domain Eukaryota; kingdom Metazoa; phylum Arthropoda; class Insecta; order Coleoptera; family Chrysomelidae; genus Acanthoscelides; species Acanthoscelides obtectus. The sequence continues at coordinate 22,731,264 of CAVLJG010000008.1, forward strand.
CCAGCACTATTAGGAGTGGCAGAACCGTCTCCAGCGATACGTGGCTTCTGAAGGAAGTCATTTTGAGGGTGACAATTTAAAATTGTAATTATATTTGGATAAAAACAATTAAAAAAAATCAGTATTATTACTTGTTTACAGACCTTGTATGTAGATAGACGCTGTACGTTCTCCATTGATTCCATTGATATAGAACACCTCTTAACAACTTTGACCATGGGGTCACACTAATCTATCAGAGCGGCATGTGTTTGTGATTTGCACTTGTTCGGATTTTTTCGGAAAAATTATCTGTTTCTACGCTCTTTTCATCGTTATTTAGAGTTTTTTGTACGCCGCAGATTCATTTTGTACTTGCTAACAACTCTTTTATTTAGAAAGAGTCATTTGCATACCAAAAAAAAAAACCGTTGCAAACAAGTTTTACTAAAACCTTGAAAAAAGCTGGTTAGAATCCGCTCTATTTCGAGTATGTTTTAACAGACACCTAATCAATTTTGGCAATTATGGGACATTATACAATAAAACATAAATCATATCTTGAAAACATTTAAAACTGTAGTTTAAGTGCAGTCGAAAAAATGTTCGCATAGCCATACTGGATCCGCCATTTAAATTTCAAGAATCGATATTTAATTCGATATTAGTTATCTTAAAAAGCACTTGAAACCTAATTTTGAGCGTCGTCAACACGTTTTTTTTTTGTGCAAATATAGCTGCCATATTTGAACTGCTATTTTGATTTTCAAACAATCTATATCAAGTTCGTTATTAACGACCCTGAAAACATCCAAAACTTCAGCTCAATCAAAATATTTTTTACAAACATGTACACCATATTAGATCGGCCATTTTGATCTTTGACAGATATCATATTCGTTATCAGTGACCTGGAAAACGTAGAATTTTTTATTGTAAAATTTAGCGAATCTTTCTAATTGGCACATTTTAGGACTTTTGAGCCACTGTGGCGTCAATCGCGTGTGGGTCTAATTTTATCGACGTCAATGCGTGCCACAGTATAAATGTTTCACATAGTATATTTATACCATTAACAATTATTATGTATTTGGAAGATCAGTGGAATTAGTTCATTTTTGAAAACGTTATTCTTAACACTTTTGTATTTGACAAACTCACCTTTGAGAAGAGGGAGTTTAGTTGTTTGTTGGCATTGTAGTATCCACCTTGTGACAAATATGACTTCACCTGCTCACACACTTGCTCCTCGTCTAAATGCCACGAATGTTCGTCATCTGCTGAGGCTCCTGCCGTTGGATCTGGGGCGCCAGGGATTTGATTTATCTGTGGATGGATTCATAATTTTGGATAACCGAACGACGTACATAAATCGTAGTCATAAAATGGTTGCTGTATAGAATTTTTGTAGTCTTTTAATACCATTTTTGGTAGCAGGAAGCCTTTTTTCTGAAGATTTATTACTCATCATAATATACTATTTCTATCAATGACGATAGAGAATTTCATTTAATTTCGTCATGATGGAATTGCTATGCTATGGATGTTTAGGTAGTATTTGATTTATAATCTCCATCTAGAAAATGTAAGATATTTTTAGAAGAAAATTATGAGGTCAGGTAAGCAATAACTGCAATTATTCGTTTTGTAGAATATAGGAACTTTTGGTCGACTATATACCTATACCTTGGTATCGAACATAATATTTGCCTTTCATTATTTGAATGACTGAATGATATAACTTGATCACACAGAAGTGGGAAATTTGTATCACGTTTCTTACTAATCATGCAAACATGAATTGGTAACCCAAAAACATAACTAATATCATTAAAGTTCTATTACTTGCCTCGGATCGCTGTTGCAGTATTTCGTCCGCTAATTTTTGGGCTGTGGGCAGCACTTCTGTGTGATGCTCTGAGATCAGGTACTGAACGAACTTTTGTAGTTGCTGTCGATCCATTTGAAGAAGGGTTTCTGGAATATTATCCATGACTACACTCATTTCTCCTCAGGGCTTTGGTAAATTGGTCTGAACACTTAAGTGCATCTATGATATTGTATAACATGATTATGAACTGATTTCATAAGCAGCCAACAGGAATATATATGGCCTATCTACAATGAATATTGTATGTACTTAAGTATGTAACTTTATAGATGTAATAAACTAGATCTTCATTATCTCTTGACTCGAAGACTGTCAAGCATAATTTTAATAATAAATTCATTGTTGGCGACATCAGGCGTTACATAACATTGTCAGTGTGAACATCCAGAATATTATTTTAGTTGGTTGTCCTCTTTCTGTGTTTATTTCTCATCTAATCAACCTGCTCCGTTTTCCTCACAATCACTGGTTTTTAACCTGCTATATGATCATGATATAACATGGTGTTTAAGGGTATTTGAAACCATAGTGTAGCCAAATAATCACAACCCACTCAACACAAACCCATGTCTATGCTAAGCTTTTGAATACAAAAAAACGAGATCATAGTCTTTCATAAGGTTTTTTTGGTATAAGAATAAAACAATAGAATGTGTAATAAAATATTTAATTGAAACATATAAATAAATTATGGAGTTAACAATTACATCAAAACTGTACATGATATCTACAAAGTGAGCTCAGAAAGCTAATTGATAATTTGGTTTGTACTATTTTCCCTTACTCATATCCAAATTTCATTTTATATGCAGTACAGGCATCAATCCCAAACCAGATCCTCCTCCACCACCCTGCTTAGGTGCAGAATACTTTTTGGTACTTTTGCTTTTCCCTGATTTGGGACTTGCTTTTTTCTTTGGGGTTCTCCATTTTTTCCTGCCACCACCTTTAAATTTCTTTCCACCTCTCTTATAACATCCTGTGGATTTTCTTTTGACACCTCCTCCATAACTGCTTTGGGATGAACACCAAAAGTCGTCATCATTGGCGAGGCTTGTGTTGGCCAAATTTTCAGATTGTTGCTTCTCTTGCAATTTATCGACTTGATCTCGGAATTTTTTGGTAATTGTCAAGAAAAAATCACCAAATTTTTTATAGTTTGCAGCAGTAACATGTTGAATTTTTAGCATCTCCTGCTGAGTTTTTGGCAACACATCAGACATAGTTTTGATGGCAGATAAATTCATAATAGATGATAGTGTTACATTTCTCTCCAATGCCAGTCTTCTACATTCTTCCAAAAGTTCTTCATGACATTGTACTTTCAGTTTTTCAATTTGTTGTTTGGTATATTTAGTGGCAACACCTTTCTTAGCTACATTAGCTACTGGTGCCCTAGAAGGTCCAGGAGAATCCAAACTAAGTGGGGCTGGCAATGACTCTTCTATTCCATCTAACTCGGAGTAGCTGATATCTGCAGGTGAAGGCTTGTAGTTTGCACAGTGGTCCCGCCCTTTACTAACGGCGAGTGTCAGTTTGAAATTCGGAAAGAAAAGAGCATCGAACTTGGATCCTGGTTTTATATATACAACAGGGAAATCTCCTGTATATGTCAAATGGTCTCTGAAGATGTTTTTTATCATGAGGTCCTTAAGGATTCGATGAATATCAGTACGGTCCATGCTACTCCCTGCACCATAGAACTTGTGTTTGTCGTATCTGAAAGAAATAGAGGAATTTGTAGATGTTCAGAATGTCTGTACCATATATTGATGAGACATCTTTATAACGGAAATTTTGACAGCTACAACACACTGCGTGTCGGGAGGCACGTGTTAAAGCAAAATTTTTCGAATATCAGCTTCACATAAATCCATGTCACACATTACCATCTAAAAAGTTGACGTTCTTATGAGTGCAGCTTTGATTTTAATGAAATCTGGAGTGGCATATGGTACAAAGTTGTAGTAGCGTTACCTTATTTTGGAGATTGGTGCATTTGTGGCAAAGATAAAAGCAAAAAACAACAAATTTCAATTTCGATTCATAATTTTTATGGTCAAAAATTCAAATTTTCTGCTTACCTTCTGTCAACAATAAGTTTTGCTTTTGACCCTTTATAAGTGTCAGCAATCTGAATCATAGTCACGTCCCTCACAGATAGGTCTTTCACCAAGGTGCCCAACTCTCTTGCTTCTTTTGTAACATCAACTTCTTTGTATCTATTGATATTTTCGCAATTATCACAGGTTGTCCCCTTATTTCTTATGCAGATATTCCTATCAAAGTTCTCTCCCAAATGCAACAACTGCAAATGTCTTCTGCAGTCTACAACATTCTCTGCAAATGACACCATCTGCCTAAGGTTGTTGTTGTGACCATCCATGGTTTTCCTGTTCGCTTTTTCCATTTGCATGATCTTCTGTAACCTCAGTACATCAGTGTAATTGTAAAATAAATATGAGTAAGATATTTCACCATCCCGTCCAGCTCTACCCGATTCTTGATAAAAAGCTTCTACAGATTTCGGAATTGAGTTGTGTATGACAAATCTGACATCTGGTTTATCAATACCCATGCCAAAAGCTATGGTGGCAACGATGACATAGAATCTGTCTTGCATCCATTCTCTTTGGATTGCTTCCCTGATCTTATCATTCATGCCAGCATGATAAGGACGAGTCATTATGCCTTGTCTGTTTAACTGTTCAGCGATTGTATCACAATCGTTTCTAGCAAGACAGTATATTATTCCAGACTTCTTGTAAAACTTTGACCGAATCAGTTTGATTATCTCCGCTGTGGCAAACTTTCCTGTTTTTGGAATCACCTGTGAATAAAAATGATTTCGTCAATATTACCAATTATTACACATTTCAATATCTAACAAGATAGATAGTTAATTCGAGCATTCATTACCAGAATTGACCACTATAAGAGTGGAGTCTTTTGAAACTGTAAAGTTTCTCAGGTTCAGGATGGCTGCTCTCCACTTTCACAGCGATGGAATTATGGTAATAGTTGGCATTTTGTGCTGTTTTATTTAGATAGAGTTTATATCTCTGAGAAAGGATGCTTGTTTTTGTTGACCAGCCTAGACTGTACTATAGATATGCAAGAAAGCTGTACATGTTAAGCCTTCTGTTGGTCAAATGGATGGAAGCAGAATTATTAGTTCAATCTAGATTTTTCTAATTATCAATATGCAAAGTAAAGAATCACTCACACAAATTGCATAACACATATATGAAAAAAATTAATAGACATTTTAGGAAAACACAAGAATATATCTGGCTATGCAGCAATGTTCAAAAATCTGATCTTATAGAAATATTGTAAGTCACAGTTGACTAGCAGCAAACAATACATGATTTGTTTGCACCCTTTATGTCATCTTTGTGACTTTGGTTAAAACAGTAACAATCCTTTTTGGATTCCAATACGTTTAATTATTAAATTAGCAAAATATTTATAATAATATCATGTCATGTACCTAATCTATATAGCAAATAAACCAGATTGTTTGAAATCGGCTTTTCTGATATTTTAGAATGTTTCGTTAGTTCAAAAACTGTCATATTAGAAAAAACCTTACCTGGTATTTGATATTTGGCCTATTGAAACTCATGATGAACCTCTTTACTTTAGTTAACTTCAATGTATTGATAACATCTGTTTCAACATGTTTTGTGGCTGTAGCTGTAAGACACATTATTGGTACATCTCTAAACTGTTCCCTTAACTTGTACAACTGCTTGTAGTCTGGCCTAAAGTCATGTCCCCATTGAGAGAGGCAATGTGCCTCATCTATCACAACCCTTGCAAGTTTGCCTCTTTGGTACAAAGATTTCAACAGATCTGCAACTGCCATAGAAGCATTGATTTTTTCAGGTGTTAAATACAGTAATTTTATCAATGGTTCTCTACAGTGCAGTTTACTAAAAACCATAGTACTATCTTCTCTTGACACATCAGAACAAAGGTGAGCAGAGCAAATATCTAGTGCATTAAGTTTGTCTACTTGATCACTTATTAGAGCTCTCAAAGGCGAGATGACAATAGTAACACCTTCACTAAGCACAGCTGGTAGTTGATAGCATAAACTTTTTCCTCCACCTGTAGGCATAAGGACAAAGCAATCATGTCTGTTCAAACATGCATTTATAATCTCCCTTTGCTGTGGCCGGAACTCTCTCAAACCAAACTTCTGATGCAATACTTCATCCATAGTATCAGAGAAATGATAATGTCCTTTAAACTCAGCAGCATCATCTACTCGATCTTTGAAAGCATCAGGTGGGGTATAAGACTCTTGTGCAAAAATATCTTCACTCCAATTCACATCTGAAATATCTGCTAAGATGTCTGATTCTTTTACTGGTGTATCAATTTTTTCGCTCCAATTTATATCACTGAGATCAAAATCATCTGCTGGTATGTTTGATGCTTGTGGCTCTGTGGGCTTACTTCCTTCACCAAATAGCCTTTCAAATTCCTCATCATCCATATAATCTGCCTGTGTGGTTTGTAAGGATTGGCTAATAAACTGCACTTCATCATCAAGGAGTACTTTTTTAGAGACATTTGTGGTTTTAGTAGATTTTACAGGTGTGTCATCAAAATCATCAGAGCTGATGGAGATATGACTATCATGTTTTACGAAGTTCACAGACTTATGTAAATATTTGTTACTTTTTGGAGATTCTTCTTTCTTATTCAATGAAGATTTTTTAGGAGAAAGACTCAAGCTAGGCGTAGAGCAGCCTGAACTAGATGTTAATTTCTTAAAAACAAACTTTTTTGGTTTTATTGTTGTAGTATCTGCTGAACTAGAGCCATCTTCTTGATGAAGTAGGGGTTTACTAATTTTTGGAGATACTTGTTTTTTATTTAATGAGGATTTTACTGGTGACAAATCTGGAGTAGATGAGCCTGAACTAGAGCTACCTTTTTTAAAAACAAGCTTTTTCTGTTTATCTTTTTCTGACAAATCAAATAATTCTGTGTCCTGCCTGGTATCTTTGAGTTTTGCAGAGCTACTAGAAACATGCCTATTATCTTCAATGTTTATGATCTTAACATTATCACAGATATGTTTAACCTTTTCAGGATCGTTATCTTTAAATTTGTTTGAAGTACTTGAGCATACCACTGGAGATTTTACTTCATTGGTTTCTTCTACACTAAAAGTTACACCTGTGTCATAATTAGTTGTCCTTGAATCAGTAAAACTTTGCGAATCACAGAAAAGATCAACTAATGATTCTTTAGGTACGCCTACAACAGTTTTCTTCTTAAAATGGAACTTTGAAGCATTTTTTGTACAACTTTCTGGTGTATTTTTTGAATCTTGAAGTCTCGACTTGCTTGAATGTGATGAACTGCTAATACTTGTTGGAAAGCATGGTTTATCATCTACAGAATCCTTTTTCTTGGCTTTGTGGAAATTAAATATAGGAGCTACTTGTGATTTCATTTCATTTGAGTCTTTTTTCAAAGGCGTAAATCTCTTCACAGGTATTTTGTTACTAAGTTTATTACTAATGGTTTCAATACCACTGCTAGTCCCGCAAAGCTGTGCAACTTTCTCATTTGTGCTTTCTTTCAATGTGCTATTGGTATAGCTATTAGGAGTACTGGATTTTTTAAAAGTATTATGGCCAATGGAAATCTTCTGACTGTTAGAAATTCTTGCTTTTGACTTTTTATGTGACTCTGGTGCCTCTTCATCATTAAACAGGTTTTCCAACTTTTCCTTCAAAGGATCAGCCTCAAAGTTGTTTGGAATTACATTTCTTGGCAGTGTATATACCTTATCCCTCTCTGACGACTTCTGTTGTATTTTTTTGAAAAATGGAGACGTTGTATTCGACTTACTAGCCAAAGAGCTGCTTTTCTCTACTTTCTTGAACTGGAACTTCTTTGTCGCAATGGGTAGAGATGCAAATGCGTCGTCGTCTGCATTTTCCATGATAACCATTGGAAATGTTATAACACAGAAACGACGGGAGAATGATTATCAATTGTATTCTTAAACACTAAAGAATTAAAAAATTAATTAATTGGTTAAACACTTAAAATGCTTCCGCCATGTTTGGGTCACGAACGACGTACGTCAAGCAAACGTCAGTTGCCAAGCCGTTAACGCTATCAACTGGATCGTTTCATGGGCCAGGAATCTTAGGCTTCCAAATACTTAAAACCGAAAAGATAGTTTTGAAGCCCATTACTGTGCTTACAGGGTACATTTTAAAAAATAGAAGAGCTGAATTGTCTTGATAGAGACATATATATGTCATATCGTAATGCAAATTTCACGTTTTCCTAAAATCCTACAGGAGGCCAATTCTTCAAATGAGGGGGTAAAATAAATGAGAGTAAGTGAGCGTGACACATGGGTATCATGTAAAAAACATAAAACGTAAAAAAAACCTATGTCATCATGCAAACTAAGTAGTTTTTAGGGCACAGTCATTCCACGTTTGCTCACTAGGATCGTTGAGAACGTCCATCTAAGGAGGAATCACTCAACTAAACTACACACATTATTGGTTGCATATGTTTTGTGGAGCCAAATGGTTTTTGTCTGTAGTTATTATCTCTGAGAAGAAGGTTGAATAGCAAGATCGCATATGGATGATTATGCGATATTTGCTGTGTGAGAAAATCATTACTGAATATGCTGCGAATGAAGTATATCTATTTGCTGTTCCCGACGGGTTATTTTTATGTTGTGCTTTCTGAAGAGAGGTTATGTTCAAAGTTATAAATTACGAAAAACTGAGGAGAATTATGGGAAATGATCACCGTGCTCGCGTTGTGTGTAATTACTGTTAGCATGTATATGGCTTGTAATTCGAAAGTATATAGTGAATATAATTATTTCTTATCTCTCTCTTTTTTGAAATTTTAGCAAATTTGTATATGTAATTTCCAGAATGGATAAGAAAAAGTGGATGCGCAACTAATTTCTAGCTTCGAATCTCAATTAATTGAGACAAGAACCCAATGTAATTTCATCAACACATACAACTTACAGCTTAGACTTTCAGTAATGCCATCTCAAAAGCAGATTTTACATCACATCAGAGCCAAAAATTGATAACAAGCCTCATAACGTTTAGGCAACACGTACAACTATGTGCTAAGTTAATATCTTGTAGAAAAACCTACATAATGTCAAAAAAAAACAGCATAATATCAAAAAAAAATCGGTCTTGCTGTTGTCGACCACTCTCATCTCTAAATACGAAGTGTGCGCGCTGGAACGTTTTATGAAGAACCAAAGAATGAATTTTGTCGAAAATGGATGCATTCGCAAAGTTGTTTGACAAATTAATGTCAACATCCCTGTTAAGAAAATCTCGACAAGCACACTACCAAGGCTCAGGTCAATACATTTGGCAGAAAACTAATTTAAAACTGAAGAATGTTGAAAATGGCCACCATCACTCATGTAAGAATTTGTGATCATTCTCCAGAGAAGAGAACCACACCCACTTTCTTCAAGTGATTCTACTCCATCGTTTTCCAAAATAGACAACATCGCTACCTATCCAATGCATGAATGTGATGAGTCTGGTAATTGCTACCTGACTTTCAATTACCATTAATTATAGTCTTTTTCCGTGAAACTTCCTCCGACCGAAAATGAGCTGAAGAACTCATTATATCCATACGTGACACATATATTCCAATCAGGAGCTGACTCGACATTGAACAGACTAAAATAATTCCAATGATTTAATGCATTTCGTTCCTATTAACCCAGGCCTATGAAACTTGCTCTTTGTACGACTGGTTGCCTGCGTCGCAGGCGTTGCCTTGTACTGCGCATAGAGACAGGACCGGCTCTAAACAGAGAGAAGGACGGAGGTATCGGCAAAGCCGCAAATAGAGAGACTCACGGCACGTTTCTGTTGCGGAGAAGGTCCAGAAAAAGCCGTAATACGAAATCGTTACAGCGACTGGGCGGAGACCAAGACCTCCGGGAGGTGTGGTACAGAATTATTTATTAGACATATAAATTAATTACGGTATCTCTCTAACGGTGCTATATACAGGTACGCTGTATCCAGGCCAGGTTGACTAGGAGAACCTCCCTGGACAAATGCTGGTATTATGCCGATAAATATTAGATTAGCAATCTCAGAAATACTTTGATAGTGTAATTATGTGTCCTTATAATAGAATGATAAGGTGATCGCGATACTATTATTAGTTTCTGGAGTCGAAGTAATTTTGGTAATTGCTAGCGTCCACTATTAAAGCTTAAGTCATTGCTTTTTATTTTCATCGAATCATTCTGCTTATAAGGCGTTTTCCGTTAGATGAGTTGATGTCGAAATGAGATAGAACAAGCTGCCTGTGAGGTATTAATGAGATCCTTTTTATTAGAAAGGTTCTGTATGACATTTAATACGTAATGTGACAGCTGTGTCCGGTCGCGCAGTGGCACAAATTCAAGAGGTCCTATTTTCAACCACCCCACCGCATATTCAGCCGAATTTCACAGTTACACGCCTTCGACCAAAAATACACATTCGGCTTTCGGCAAAAAGAGGCCTAAGGTTTCGAAAAATCTGTACACTCAAAAATTTTTGTAAGAATATCGCGGACTGAGAAAGTATGTAATATAATATGTTCATAATCTTGATCAGCGGCGATTTTAGGAGCAAATGAGACGATTTTCAAAAAGTGTGAATGAACGTTACTATCATACAAGTGAGTACCAGTGTACTATTTTGTCAGATGTTCAGTCTTGCAAGACAAACATGAGTAAGTGAGCACCAGTGTACTATTTTGTCAGATGTTCAATCTTGCATTGAATTGTTTTCGTTGAAAGTTCGCCTCTTACGAAATTATAGTCGAAATAATTTTTATCTATTTAAAAAATGAAATGATTCAATTGACTAGTTTGTATGAAAACGTGGCTATTACAACATATAATTTTGAAAATATTTTAAGGAATCGGGAGTGTCTTGTAAATGCACAGCTATTATTGAATGTCTATTCAAAATCAAGTAATTTTTTGCCCAGCGGTTTTAACCGCGGAACGTGGGGGTGGCGCCACTACTAAAAATTAACCAAATTTCCCAGGCGTACAATTTGGCTGTCAAGGATTTGCGGACATACAGACCGACAGACAAACCGGATGATCGACAAAAATGAATGTTTTTTCGTGAGGTCGATGTCAACAATTTTTCCGCGATTATAATACTACCTCGCCCCTGGCGTACGTTGTAAAAGAGGATAACATAAGTTCGTCAATTTTTTGTAGAATCGTTCAATAAAGGTACGAACAATGTGATGCTAACCTTGCGTGATATTTTGTATCGACAACTTGTTATCTGATGACCTGAAAAAAAAGCTCCTGGATTTATGGCCGCTGGACGAGAAAAAGATTTAACATTTTTTTGTCTTTGGCTTCTCAACCTCTCTTGTATACGCAGATAGTACCCACAATACTTATCCGCAACTAACTTTCTGTAGCTGTTTTTTTAACGTTTCAGCCTAAGAGCTAAATTGTAATTTCTTCCAGTTCCATATTGACAAGCGCCGGATAATCCTCATTTTCAAGTCCTTATAGTACCACCGAAACACGGATATTGCATAAATTAAAAAATTACAAACCAACAAACTCTGATCGACCGCAAAAATAATTTTTCGATTTAAAGCAAAAATGTTTCCTTTGAAGTATCGCGTCACTATGTAATTTGATCCATCAATAACACTGCCGTTGATTTCTATAGATATATGGCGGCATTTATCTCGATTGGCGAGTTCAAATACGCAATTTGCACGCTTGCATGTTTACAGAAAAACAAAAGCGCATTCGTGAAACCGCGAAAACAATTGAAGCTTCGTGTTCACTCTCCGATCGGATTTAATTGTTTGATTTGTATACACAGGCTGATAACCGACATCTTATAATTAGATTGGATTACAAATTAATGAAAATATATTTATATACCGTAAGTGAACTTGCTTACAAGACGAAACAGCTTTACGTACAAAGAAAGCGCCCAAAATTGACATTAGATTTTGACAAAAATGATGGAATCAAAGTTAGAACTTTCCTTTACGCGTATAACGACAAACTTTTCTCAGTTTTTCCTTTTGTCCCAACTTTCACAGCACCTACGTCGAACTTTTTGTTACCTATACCTAAATGGCGGAATGACCGGCTGACTTTGAGGAGAGAAGAAGTATGGAACATTCAATTAAAAAAATGACCCATACGTTATTGCACATTTAGATAGACCCTTCAAAAAGAAGAAGATTAAAATAGCATACTGCAACGTTTTGATTATTAGTTGTTGAGTTACGATACACAAATGCTCAAATCTGACAGGTTGGTATTCCGCAATTTAGTTGGACAGTGAGTTTATATTCTATGGTTATGAAGTACTCATAAGGAGGTGTAAAATGAATTATCACATGATCTATTTAAAAGAATACTGTCTTTAACTTTTTAACTCAATTTTACTATAAAATATAGTATTCATGCATCAATTACGTTACCTTGAATTTCAGCTTATTAACTTGACACGTTCAAAAAATAAGTAGGGGGAGACCTTTTTGAAAAGCACTGTATGTACATAAGTGTTCAGACAGATAAACCTAACTAGGTAATAGTAAGCCTTCGGATACTAAAATATTATGTTTTAAAAGCATGATTTAGAAACTTACCTGAAATAGGAACTCTTAGTCGAACGCTTTCGGCATTCCTGATTCGGTAGAGGGACAACGCCACCACGTGTTGACACCAAAAGATGTCTTTGGTTTCGCAGCTGCATGTTACCGACGTTATTTTACACCTACAAATATAGAAAACTGATTATACTCTGCGAAAGGCTGGGAAATCTTGAAACTGGAAATACTGCTTTGGATAATATCTGAGTAGCGTTGCTATGGTTTCTAAAATTTGTAATAAAATTGCCTTAAAACTTTATGAATAATTTTAAGTTGACAATAAGTTGTTACACATCATGGAGTATACGTTTGTTGAATATTCTGATATGCATTCAATGTACGGACTGGCAAGATGTAATGGTTCAAAAACACGAAGATTGTACGCTGACAGATTCTCTAAATAGAGTTTATCCAGACCAGTGGATAGGCCGATCAGGACCTGTATCGTGGCCGGCTAGATCACCAGATTTAAATCCTATGGATTTCTTCTTCTGGGGTGATTTAAACGACGCGTTTACAATACGTCAGTGTAAACTGTAGATGATCTTCGGCAAAGAATTTTCAACCATATTCAGGAAATGAAAAATAACATCCAAGTGCTTTGGAGAGTGCAGCAAGGATTAGTTCGCTGAGCTCGAGAGTGTGTTAGGCAAGGTGGTGCTCATTTTGAACAATTTTTGTAGTTATGATTTCCGTTTATTAGTTTTGTTGCCATCCTCATTTGTTACTGTTAAAAACTATTGCAACGCTACTCAGATATTATCCAAAGCAACATTATTATTATGCTATAGAAATGGTCAATCATCATGGCACAAATAATGCATTGGAACTTTTAAAAACAAATATCTCAAAAACTATTAGCTTTAGACAATTCTAACAAGTAAACCTTTTTTGTTGTCGAAATACGAAAAAATCAGATTATTCGGTCAGTTGTTTTATACAGGGTAGCACAAAAAAGTTATAAGTTATTCACCGAAATAGTGCTGTAAGTGGCGCCCTCTAGAAGTTTGGCCACAAAAAATAACGGATTCTTGTTTCTCGTACTGGAAAACCGAGTTTTATGTCAAACTCTGAAAAACTTCTCAAGCAACAAGGAAAAATAGAAAATAAAATTTTAACACACCTGTATCTCGCAAACTATCAACTTTTGGACTAAGGTGTGTTTAGGTCATTTCACATAGTTTGGTCTGTAGTATCTCCAGTTTCGATATTTCCCAACCTTCCGCAGTATATAAAAAAACCGTAATGGTAGCAACGTCGGAATTACTGCGTAGAGTTGAATAGAGACTATTGTAGAAATAAATGACAAAATCAAGCCTGAAAGTTATTGTATTGTTTTTCATTAATAAATTCCTGGAACTTAATCGCTATATTACGTATACAAACACAGTTATCACTGCGCTTGAACTAGAAGAATCAAGACTTGGCAACAAAACATATATCATTCGATACTTTTTATTGATTAAATTCTTTCGTACAATGTACCGAACTGAAACAGTTACATTTTAGATTCGAGAGTGCAATAAATCGAAGTCTGGCAACCATTATTCAAATGATCGTTTCCGGATAAAAAAGTTAAATTCACAATCCGTTTACTTTATGACCTGCAAGTTTCAGACGAATTGACAGAATTCTTCCGACGTTTTGAGTACGCAAAATATATGCTCCACGGGGAAAGTTTTATACATAAGAGATCGCTCTTCGAAACTGAAATAAAATTCCAAATGTGCTATTAGGGGGTAGAGCAATAAAATATCCAGAGAAAAGTTTGAGTCGTTTGTAACGGTTCTGAAACTTCTTTGTCTCAACCAGAAGATATTTCGTACACATTTTGCAAGATCTCCCCCTAGTCCGTCTTTACCTTATGGGCTCGTGGTCAGAGTCTCGGCTTGACGAGGGGTTCCCAAGTACCCAAAGATCAGATGAAATTTAAAAAAAAAATGTTCGAGCAACTCCACCCCCCGCTCCTTTAATGTTCATCAACGGCAAGATAGGCCCCAAATTTTGTTCTGGCTTGGGGCCTCTACAGACGTAGGTCCCGAGATTCCTATGCGCTCAGGGGCGCCTGCGTAGCTCAAAACGGCAGGAGTATCATGTAAAAAACCTATAAAACGTCAAAAAAACCTATAAGATGTCATCTTGCAAACTAGGTAGTTTTTAGGGCGCAAACAGTTATTCCACGTTTGCCCACTAGGATCGTTGTGAACGTCCATATAAGGAAGAATCACTCAACTAAACTACACGCATTATTGGTTGCATATGTTTTGTGAGGCCAAATGGTCCTTGTCTTTATCTCTGAGAAGAAAGTTGGTTGCATAGCAAGACCGCATTTGGATGATTATGTGTATTGGTCTACATGTGTATAAAATCAGTGATATTTGCTGTGTGAGAAAATCATTACTGAATATGCTGCCAATGAAGTATATGTATTGGCTGTGCCCGACGGGTTATTTTTATTTTGTGCTTTCTGAAGAGAGACTATGTTCAACGTTATGAATTACGAAAAACTGAGGGGAGGATACTGTTAGCATGTATGACTTCTAATCCGACAGTGTACAGTGAATATAATTATTCCTTATCTCTCTCATTTTTGAAATTCAGCAAATTTGTATAAGTAATTTCCAGAATGGATAAGAAAAAGTGGATGCGCAACTAATTTCTTTTTTTTTATACTCCAACTACCACGAAGGCCTAAGGCCTAAGCATCCATTGGGTACCGTGGGGCTATAGGGGGATACATGGGAAAGGGGGGACGCCACACGGACTCTGGCGAGGGAACACGTGTGCATGCAACATGCACACATTCTGGCTCCGCCTACGAGAACCGCCGGGTGGTACCTCCGCGTTCGACAGTCAGATACCATCTACCACCTACGGACAATCACAACATCCATAGCCAAGAGAAAAATTTCTCCTGGGACGGGACTCGAACCCGCACAGCGCACGGCGACTGATCAGGAGACCGAAGAGTCTACTACTGCGGCCACCGCTGCTGCCTGAATCTCAATTAAGTGTATTTGAGACAAGAACCCAATGTAATTATCACCAACATATACAACTTACAGCTTAAACCTCCAGTAATGCCATATCAGAAGCAGATTTTACATCACATCAGAGCTAAAGATTGATAACAAGCCTCATGACGTTTAGGCAACACGCACAACTAAGTGCTTAGTTAACATCTTGTAGAAAAACCTACATAATTTCAGAATAAAAACAGCATAATATCAAAAAAAAATCTGCATAATGTCACTTTTTAAGATACGTGATACCCGTGCCGCTCTGGTGTTCATAATATGAGTACTGTTCTAATACTGGTTTGCCTTTTTTAGAATCGCTGGTTACATATACATAAATATATTTGCTAATAAAAACTGTTATTTTCGAAAATTTATTCGCCTCGTATCTCCAAAATGAATTAGTTTTTCGGAAATTGTCAAAAAACGAAGCAGTCAAGAAAATCAGCCTTTTGCCACATGTTTTGAGAAACCTTGGCATAGGTATGTAAATGCTAACGTGACCATTTTTATACTAAGTGACATATAAATCCGAACACCCAGTTTAAATGGTTTTATTTTAATAAAATTTTGTATAAGTACTTAATGAAGCATAATAAGTAAATGATAAAAATTTCAAAATGATTGCACTGCTTTAAAGCCCTTTGACCTTTAATAATGTGTGGATGCACCCTGATGTGCTACGCATTCTCCAACGCGCCTAGGCATGCTTCTGATCAGGTGGTCAATATCCTCCTGTGGTATATCATTCCAGGCAACCACCAACTCCTCTCGAAGTGCTTCTAGAGTCTGAGGAGGACGTTGCAAATTGAGCAATCTCCTACCCATCATATCCCACACGTGCTCAATTGGGGATAAGTCGGGAGATCTTGGTGGCCATGGTAACAATGTGACATCATTATGTTGAAAGAAGTCTATTGTGACTCTTGCAACATGTGGTCGGGCATTATCTTGTTGGAAAGTTGGATCTGCCAGGGTGTCAAGATAGGGTAAAAGATGGGGTTCTAGAACTTCGTGGATATAACGCTGCGCGTTCATGTTACCTCTGATGAAGATTAAAGGTGACCTGGAACCATAAGCTATAGCACCCCAAACCATAACTCCAACAGTGTGATGAACATGTCTTTCAACAAAAAACTGTGGATTCCTCCTTTCACCACGTCGCCTTCTAACCCTGGCACGACCATCGTGCATGCCTAAACAAAATCGAGATTCGTCACTAAAGACAATACTGTTCCATTCCTGATCCCAGAGTGACCGTTGTCTGCACCACTCAAGGCGATTACGTCGGTGTTCTCGAGGGAGGACCCAGTGTGGCCGGTATGAAAACAAGCCAAAACTTCTCATTCGTCGGTAAACACTTCGCATGCCAATAGGTCTTCCGTGTTCTGCAAACCAATCATTTGCAATGGACCTGGTAGTGGAAAAACGGTCCCTTAAGGCCAATAATCTTAGGCGGCGATCTTCACGGTCTGTTGTTCTACGGCGGCGTCCAGTGCCCCTTGCTCTTTGCGTACGGCCTTCTCGAAGCTATGCCTGACAACACCTAACCACAGTGTCTACACTTCTTTGCACTCTAACTGCTTTTGCCCGAAAAGAAAGTCCAGCTTCCCGAAGTCCCACTATACGGCCCCTATCAAACTCACTAAGTTGACGAAATCGTACAGGTCTCCGTACTCTAGGCATCGTAACCGATCGTAAAGGATGTCAAGAACCAAAATCCGCCAACGTTGACTCTTTACTGCGGCTGAAATATTCATTTTTAGAGCGTTAGTGAATTAAAAAAAAACAGTATAAAAACCGGAATGTCCAACTGATAAGGCTGACAATTATTTCACTTGTTATTTACAGTAAGATAAATACATTCACCAACTTTTATTAAAATAAAACCATTTAAACTGGGTGTTCGGATTTATATGTCACTTAGTATATAATCCTATAATGAATTGTTATGATCTTGGATATAAAAACTTGTTTAAAAAACTTACCTATCGAAGCTAACTGAGACCTTGAATTTTTGGGGAGGTTCTGGCGCACCGCAGGGTAACGTTGCGGTGGAGGAAGAACGAGGAGCTGTTACGACGCCACTCAAATGGAAACCTGTAACAAATAAAAAAAAACTTAACGACCAATTTGACAAAAATATATCAAGTCAACGCAAGATTTAACAGCATCACGGTGGGATTAGCGCTACATTTTGAAATAAAACACGCTTAACGGCAAATACAGGCAGCTTTCATAATATGATTGAAACCACGACTTTCAAGGCAAATATGTAAAAAAAGGAGATGGTAGATTTACTTAGGAGTTTGAGATAAGGTTAAAATGTCCTTCCTTGTTTGAAACAGTTCTATAAGTTATAAGATAATTTTCTGTTTTGACACCGAAAATAAAAAGAGCAAGACACTTTATGTTTAGGTATGTCCATGATCTTGACTATGACCATTTAGTTCCTGAAATGCAAATTGCGGACAACTCAAAGTTCAAATATATCCTTGCAAATGAATCTGTCCATCTTTATTTTAAAATAAGCTAAGTTTTCAAGTAAACTCTGAGTACAGTAGTTCTCGAGGAGATAAAAAAGCGAAACACTGAAATTGATTTATTGTTACATTAAAATGTCAAACAAACAACCTATACTTTTCACTACTTCCATGCGAGCGGTGCCGAGAGTTTAGTGTAGTATCTATAAATTGTGATCAAGCGCAAGTTCTACCTCAACCCGAAAGTCTATCAAGTCATTTGCCAAAGTTGCTACTTCACTGTGCATTAATATAATATCTATTGATCAAAGTTACCTCAGAGTTTCTGTGAACTCAAATTGAGTAAAATTCCGCCTCTTAAAACTCGGCAGTACTGAACTCTTTTTCGTATAAAAGAACCCGTATATGTTGTACGTTTGAAAGAGCTCTTTCATACAACTACAGTGCAATTCAATACATTTCCACCGTAAGGTTATTTTTCTTTATGTGCGCTCCTATTCTTGCACGAAAAAGTTTATAGTCGGTATACGTAGTGACCAATGGCGTAACAGAGACAGGCAGTGAAGGGCAAACCAAAAAATATGTTGGTTGACTCTTCCACCATTTTTGAAAACAACACCAGTACACATGAATGTTAGCACATGCACCACTTTTTAAAGTTACATCTGTGACACAAATGGCAAGATTTCTAGTAACGATAACCATTTTTAATAACAGAACCACCACCGTTTTGCTTTACGTACACTGGATACATTTTCAAAACCTACAAAGCGTTTACGTCCTTGTTGCATTAGTAATCTTATGTCAATATTTCATCAAAATCCAAGCCGTACTGTGCGTTGGAAGTCCAAGGGTTTTTAACAAAAGTCAATTTAGCTTTCCGATAATATCAATTTTTTCCAAAATCCAGCGTACTATTTTTTTGCTAAATGTAGAGACTCATTTTATTTCCGAGGAATATGAGGTGAACTATCATATACGCACACGTTATTACGGAAACCAAGCATTTCGGGCCTGTGTTTATATGAACTTTCATATTTTAAAATGCCGAATCTGTCCCTCTGAGTATCCGAGTTGCAGATAATTAAATTCTTAGTGATATCAGGTTCCTGTTCACACGTAAAAGACGATCTGCCACTGCTTATAACCTATTAAGGCCGAAACTTTTATAAATTTCCGTCACACAGACTGATGAAAGATTAAAGAAGTTTCGTATTCTGTTCACTGACAATGGCTGGCCATTATGATGTTTTAAAATGTAACATTTTTGTTGTCGCTCCGGCACAAAGGAGCGAAGAATGGGATCCCGGATGAATGGTGTACTTATTTACGGGAAATTCAAGAATGTTACTGCATGGAAGAATCCCCTGAGAGACAGGGATGGAGCAAGAAGAAATGGGGAACGTGTTGTAGGCGTTGCTAAATCGAATTAAAAAAAAATAAAGGACATGTCCGCAATAAAGAAACAGGAGCAGAATTAGAACGATTGGTAACCCGAGCGACGTACATTTCTGCTTATTGGCTTCATCAGGTCGAAGTGGATGTGCATCGAAAACACCGAAGTGAAAAGATATGCCCATCACATCTGGATACGGGTGTAACCTTAAGAAAAACAAGGATGGAAAGGGAAATAATTATAAGCCACTGACGAGAGCTATTAGGCATATTTCAGCTTCGGTCAGAAGACCTCCTGTTCACGAGGTATCTTCCAACGTCGCTACGGAGACATGCTTTATATACCTGCCCTGGTAATTTAAGAAAGACAAGTGTAGTCTTGTTTTTCATCTAAGTTTCCGCAAGACTACTTGTCTTTCTTTATATTGGATGTATACAGGGTGTTACATAACGTTGTAAAGAAACTGGAAGGCAGATGTAAAAAGTTGAAATATAAAAAGATTCAAACAAATTTAGGCTCGGGAAAGGGGTACGCTCATTGAAGGGAAGAGGAAGCGAAGAAGCAAAACTTTTCTGTTTCTTGCAGATAATCAGATGCGATGTGTCGCATCCAGGCGATAAATGACGTCCTTCGTGTCACTTCTCTTCAGTGCTCAATGCTTCGTTTTTACAATACTTTATACTTAGTCGTTTTTAATAGCTCAGCATACGAGGTCTGTAAAGAGTAGCGTTCGATATGGCAACATGGAGGCGTCGGGCTTGAAGGGGAGACAGGAGTACGCATGATCGGCTTTCAGTACAAGTTTGAACCCACTCGAGTCATTTGGTTGTCCGTAGAGATTTTTTTGTGTTCTAAAAATGATTTATTCTCAATTTCAAGCAACGGTGTGGTTCAGACTTCGGCACAGAACAATAGACACTTTTACTACATAGGAGATAGTGTTTTATCAAGAACACAGGTTTTTCGGTGGTTTAAGGCATTTTCAGAAGGGAAAAACTCGGCTGAAGTTGAACGACGAAGCGGAAACCCTTCATCTTTAAGAACCGATCGACAGAATCCTATATCTTGTGCGTTCAAATCGCCGGCTGACAGTGAGAATGATCTGGGAAGAGTTAAATGTGAGTCACACCATCGTTCATCAGATCAAGAACAACTGGGTGTTGCATCACGATAATGCTCCTTGTCACAGAGCAATGTCAATAAACGGGTTTTTGGCAAGTAAACATATTCCTGAGTCTCCTTCCTGACGTGAGTCCTTGTGACTTTTTTCTCTTCCCGAAGTTGAAAAATCACCTTAAGGGAACGTATTTTCGGATAGTCAAAACCATTCAAACGGTTGTAACCGACCAGGTGAAGGCTATTTCAGAACTCCTATGAGGAGTGGAAGAACCATTTCCAGCACTATACACAATATAAAATTATAATTATGTTTGAATAGAAAAATTTTTAAAAAATCAGTCTCATCACTTATTACAGACCTCGTTCATTTCTCGAAAACAAATTGAGATAAGATACAAGATGTACAAGCAATTGTACAGAGTATGAGACAAACAAATCATAGACTTGCACTTTCTACGCAGTCTGAATTCGTTGAAGCACATCGGGAATTTCATTAACTAAATGAATCTAACCCCTTTCACCTCAAATCAGTTAACAGAACAGCACATTTTTGTTCGGCAATTAACGCACCCCAAAACGTACATTAAAATCGGCACGAGAGCTCGTCGTGCGGTGGTGTCCCGGTTAACCTGTTGTGAAGGGCGGGTGGGGGTTGGTGGGAGGATGAAAGGGAGGAAAAGGAAAGGAGAGACCGACGTCCCGGCCTGGTATGGCCCGAATCGAGAAAGTGAAACGGGAAAAGAGAAAAAGACGAGTGGATCTCACGCAACGCCGCTACCGCACTGCTTTGCGGGGGTGAATTGTGAGGTGTCAACGACTCCGAAAGGGTGCTTGAAGGGATTTTGGGCAACTTCCTAAAAATAAGGCCGATTGATTTGGATTTGTATCAAGTTTATCTACAGGCAGGTTAAGCTTATACAGGCTGTTACAGGAAAACTGAGGGGCAGATTCAGCACGTTAAAATAGGGAAAAAAGTACATATAAGCATACGTCTGGAAACGTTTTGTTTCCATAATAAGCTTGAACATCTTTGATAGTTTATCTGCCTTTTTTTCGGATAAAAATTGGGATACATTTTGATACACGAAAATAAGTTATCAAAGATCACAATAGTATGTGAAAAATGGTTTCCTAAAGCACTAAACTCAGAGACGCCAAGTATCTATGTTTAGCGCAAAAACAGTACTCTACTGGTTCTTACCGAAAATTACTATTAGTATCTGAAAACCAGATTAATTTTACTTAAAAAATGAATTTTAGTTTTTCGTTCAAACGTATGGGGTTGTCCAAAACGGACGCAGGAAAGTAAACGCATATTAAAACAAGAAAGATTGATATTCAAATCAAGTTGGGTACTTTATTTTGAAGGTTCATTTATACCATTTATGTATGAAAAATAATATCGCTCAAATGTTCACCACGACTGGATTTACAGACGTCCACGCGATGGTCGAAATTTTCAATGACATTTTGCAACATGGTCGGTTCTATGGCATTTATCTCGGCAATGATGTTGTTTTTGAGTTCTTGGAGGGTGGCTGGTTTGTTGACGTAGACTTTGCTTTTCAAATATCCCCATAAAAAGAAGTGAGATGAGGCTCAATCAGTGCATGGTATAATGTTCGAAAATATTTTTCTGTCAGTATATTCGCAAGGTACTTAATTTTGTAGCTGGATACAAAACTAACATTCTTTAAAATATAATTGACGTGGATGTCCCAACGTAAGTGAGGATCCAAGACCACTCCAAGGTATTTTATGTTCGGTAATTTGGCAGATGTCTAGCATAAGATTTTGCAACATGGTCGGTTCTATGGCATTTATCTCGGCAATGATGTTGTTTTTGAGTTCTTGGAGGGTGGCTGGTTTGTTGACGTAGACTTTGCTTTTCAAATATCCCCATAAAAAGAAGTCCAAGGGAGTCAAATCGCACGATCTTGGTGGCCATGGCACATTTCCTCTGCGCGAAATCACGCGATCACCGAAGAAGGACTGCAATCGATGGATATTGACGTTGGTTGTGTGGCATGTTGCACCGTCTTGTTGGAAATAAACATCGTCCATATCCATTCCTTCAAGTTGCGGCAAAAAATAGTCCTCTATCATCGCGTGATATCGCTCAGAATTGACGGTAACGGCGTCCCCGACCGCATTTTTGAAAAAGTAAGGACCGATGATGCCTTTTGACCACAATGCACACCACACAGTCACTTTTTGAGGATGCATCGGCTGCTCTTGATACTCACGGGGATTTTCGTTCGCCCAGATGCGGCAGTTTTGCTTGTTTACCGTCCCATTCAAAGCGAAATGCGCTTCGTCGCTGAACATGATTTTTGATGAAAAATTGGCATCAATTTGGCGGTGTTCAAGGAGCCAATCTGAGAACGTTCGGCGTGAAAAATGGTCGGCCCGACGCAGCTCTTGCGTCAGTTGGATCTTGTAGGCGTGTACATTCAAATCCTTGTGGAGAATGCGAAGCAAACTGGTTCTCGAAATGCCCAAATCTTGGGATCGACGCGTTGTTGATTGTTTCGGATCGTCTCTCACACTCTCCTTCACAACAGCAATATTTTCCGGTGTGCGAACGCTCCTTGTCCGGCCAGAGCCTGACAGATTTGCCACAGAACCTGTTGCCTCGAATTTACGCACCAGACGACCGATGGTTGTTTCGTTTTGGCAGTTGTTGCGACCGAAATGTTCACGAAGCGCGCGAAACGTGTTTTTTTATTTTTGCACCATTTTTGTAGTGCTCTTGAATAACTTTAATGCGGTCTTCAATCGAATACGACTCCATAGCGATCAATGGTATACATTCAACTAACAAAATGACATGTCGGTCACAGAAAACAAAGATGGCGTCTATGTCAAATTGACGTTTACTTTCCTGCGTCCCTATCGGATAACCCTTTATTACATTCCAAATAAAAATTACTGAATTAGCCAGCCTATCATTATACTTTATTACATTATACCTACATTTAAATGGCACAGTTCACAACAATGAACACAAAAAAAGTCTAAAATGTTACATTTCTCAGAAAAAGGAAACAATCAATTACCTGTGGATATGCGTAAAGTTAAATTCTAGCCATCCGATTGCTTTAAGCTCATCCTTAACCTTTTTCTAAACTTGCTCAGGCTATATTCTTTAAACTGATCTTATACTCACCTCTATACTCTATAAAAAATAGCAATGAAGCTGGAACTTTTACTTCTGACGCCAGTGGCGAGGAAGTATTGTAACTGAGAAAAATTTCGAAAATGAGATATAGTTTTTTGGATGATATGATGACATTTACACCACGAAAAAGCACCCATTTCCGTTGGTCTGTCCGCTAATCCTTTGCCCATTTATAAGTTAATAATAATAATATTTATTCACTCAATTTGTTATATTGCCTGTACATGGGCCAATAATTTCAAGTTGCAACTGTAGAACGCAAATGACAAAAAATGACAAAAATTAGCCACAGTAGATTATGTATTTACTTGATGTTCGTATTTATGAGTTTATGAATGTCAGTCCTAGATGTAGAATGTAGCCACTTTTTTAAATTTCTTTTGAAACAATTTCCGAAATCTAAATCATTTTCAATTACATTTTTTAGAGTAGACCAGTCAGTGCCTTCATATAATATTGCAGTATCATCTGCAAAACTGGAAAAAGTCGGAAACATTGATTAACGTATTCTACCTGTATTCATACTAACCTAATACTATATTTGGGCATCCAAAAATTATCCGAGATAAAATGAAATACCGTTGCGTCATCTATGAGAATATATCACAGCTATCATTCTTCTCTCCACAATAATTAGGAATCTACTTTAAAACGGTTAGTGTCTCGTAGATGGCGTTGTAGACATTAAACTTTTCAAAGTACTTACTTTATAAAGTAATTTATTTAATGTGGTTACAGGGTATCGAAGATTAATTTATCGAAATTATTCTGAGGATATGGAGGAGCATTACTAATGTATAACATATCGTTCAACCAAGATATAGCGGGCACATTTACCAGTCTATAATTTCTAATAAAATGGCGATTTCCATTGTGTCTAATAAAAATCGTCTAGTATTTATTTTGATTAATTATACCCTTTTAGAGGTATTTTCATTTCAACAACGCACACTATGAAGGATAGTTGGAAAAATAATAGTTAATAGTGGAATATGATTTCAGTGACCTGTTTCTGAACTTGCCGTTTGAATGTGTGACAGAATATTGAAATGTAATGGAATGTGGGTCATGCGAAACCTGGTTTTGAAACTTTATAGCCCTAGAATATTTGATTTTCCAGGGTTATAAGGAGCCCGAATGTAAGGTATCACATCACTCTCCCACCTCTTTTAGAAAAATGTTACAAGCCGGCGCCCAGCCGCTATCTTGAAATGTTCAACTGTTATTTTTACATCAAAATATAGTATGTATGCACCAATTTTATTACCCGGAATTTCAGCTTGCAAAATAAGTAGGGGGAAACTTTCTAAAAAGCACAGTATAAGTAAAATGACTTCTTCAACGAAATAAGTGGAAAATACGGTTTTAACTTGAAAATCACAGCTTGTAGCATTTTAATGAAAAACAAAGGAACGATACTTCAAGGAATCTTACGGCCGGAATGCTAAAAGAAAAAAAATATATATGGAATAATGTTTTTGTTTCTGTCGTTGCATTTAAGCTTTTGGGAGGTTGAAAAATCACAATGAAATCACTGGCTTATTAAACAATTCCGAGGTTTTTACCTGAAATTCTGGGATTCCGGAATTTGCACCTTCAACCTAAACAACTTCCGAAGTCCGCGTGAAGGAAATTCGAGCAAAAGAGGCGGAAACAGAAAAAAGCCGACAAGTCAGCGAAAGAGTCGGAAAAATGGAGAAAAGCCAGGGAACTGTCAAAAGGCTTATCGGCCGGGAGGAAACCGATTTTTAATTTGTTCCCGGTTGCTACCAGACGGACCAACAGTGGCGCACAAAAAGGACCATTGTCTGATAGAGAAGTTCTATAAAGATTTGAAATGTGTTTTGATTGTGAAAGTATTATCTCCATTTTAGTTAGTACAAATTATTTGTATAGAATTTTCTTTTCGCTGCGCCTTTTTGCGGAGTTTGAAAGACCCTACTGCTTTATCCATAATTGTACATGCAACGCACATAATTTTACAGTGTATAAAATTATTATTCTTATTTCCGTCTTTATGAAGAATAAAGTTTGAGAACTACTTGCACTCGTACTCAAAATAAGGAGATTAATATAACATGACTTTTCATATGAACTTAGTTTTCGCCCTCATTTTCCGAAGTTTTAGCAGTAATCTTTTCCTAAGAGCACCTCAGAAAAATTATCATAATAATAATTTTTATTTCAGAATCATCAAAGGATAAAATAGAACACAAGTATGTCAAAAAAAGTAGTAGTAAAGATAAGTATAAGTTCAAAATGCAACTTATATGACTACATATAGAATTGAACTAGACAGATAAGCGCATAAAAAATGAATCGCACCAAAACAAAGCATCTTAACAGACAAACAAGCTGGAAAAATTAACTTATCAGCGAGGTATATACTAACACTATAGTAAGCTTTGTCGAGTAGGATTCTTTTAACTGCTTTTTTATATTCATTATCGCTGAGGTGATAAAAATTTGCAGGAAGCTTTTTATAGCATTTTAAATCCATATATTTAGGGCAAGACTCTGTTGCTGACACCCTATGTGTTGGTACCTGGGGCAAGTTTGAGTGCCACGTCTTATAAATATTGCGATCCTTCCGGATGCGAAACTGAGGTTTGGTTAATTTGACTTAAACTAATAAATTATATATGTAAATACAAACCAATGTCATAACTCTAAGGTTTACAAAAATATCCCTGTTGTGTAACTTAAGTTTAGTTATTTTGGTTTGGGTGCTACGTCTTCCATTTTTTTATGGGATTTTGACCCTCAGAAGAAAATCATCATCCTTTCTCCTCCAGTTAGTTGCATCGTTGCAGTTTTGCAAATTGGAAGCCATCCCCTCGAAAAAATAAAGGGCGCTAGTCCATGAATTGGCGCTTGGGGCCTAATATCCCAGAGTCCTGAAAACGACGAAATGATCCCTGCACCACGACCTCAACGGAAACACAAAAGCGAATCACGCAGAATACGTAACGTTCTAAAAGAAGAAATCTTGAGTGGCCTTGAAGAAGATATGTTTTATAGGAAGCCAACTAATGGAGAAAAACTGCAGAGTTTTTTTGCTGAAAAGTCAACACCATACTGAATGAATCGCTGAGAAAGAAAGATATAATACGAGTGAAATTATACAATCAATAAACTATTAAATTTGCCAAAAGTTGGAATGGGCACTCTAGTATCAATGAAGAGAAATTCAAATTACGGATAAGTGATAAATAGTAAAAAAAAGGTAACGTGATTTTGGCACGTGACAATTTTTCAATGGAGAGGACTTTAGAGGCAGCACCGGGAAAAGCCAATACCAGTCTTTCTGCAGAAAAAGTTCTTGCAACGGTATTTTGGGATTGCAGAGGTGTACTGCTAGTTGATTTTCTTTACGATCGCCGTACGGTTAATGCTGCTTACTCATGCCAACTGCTCAAAGCAGTGGAACTGGCCTATCGGCAAAAAACGCCTGCCTATTCGAAGTGCTGCGATGACCCAAGAAAAATTACCAATAAAATTACTAAAACAAAAGTCCGGTTCATATTTGATTCACCCTCGTAACTAACCGGCCAGATACGAATTTCAACTGATTGATACAGTATGACGTATACCTATATGATTGAAATATGGGTTCCACAATCCACAATCCCGGTTTATCTGTCCGCAAAATGATGCTACATATGCTTCAAATACTTATTGACGACGTTCCGGTCGCCACACTTTTCTGGCTCGTTAATTTACAACGGTTAAAATGTGTGGTTTGATAAACAGATATTTTCATATCTTCAGTCACATCACTGTAAGGTATGAAGTGAATTTTTTATTTTCTAAAAATACGATCTTACTTTTCTAATTGAACCCAGCAACAAGGAACTGAATGCAATGCGCCAAATATACAAGCGCAAAGCGCAGCCATCATTCACGAACATATTTTGGCATCAGATTGTTTCGTATCGTATCTGTGCCTGTGCGAGACTGTCTCTCCTAATAGACTGAAGCTATAACCGTATTTTCCGAAGTTTGACAGCGACCGCGACCCGTAAGTTATTCCAAGTTATCGGTTACACAATAGCTGACTCAACCAGAAGCGCCAAACTCTCGTACGTACACGAGCGTCTACAAGGAGTTTTACTATTATGTATTTTGTCTCAACTATATGTTTGGACTGTTTCTGTGGTTTGTTGTATTTTGTTGCCATTAATCAGGTCAGAATATCTTGCTCAAAACTCAAGTTAGTTTGTTTTTACAATGATCATGTAAGAGATGATATCAAGAGATGATAATAGAAATATAACGATAAGCGTAAAAACAACAATTCCAACTTACAAGCGTTCGAAGTACTACCCTGTACCTCTTCACTTTTATTACGAGAGTAGTACATACACAACGTAACAACGGCTTCAATGTCAGGATAATTTCAAAGCCTCTTATTTGGTGACGTTAACGACAGGGGAGTTGTTCTTCGTTGGTGAGAGATACGGTCGATAGAACTGGATTGTCGGGGCCAAGCCTATTTTTGGGAAAAACCTTTTGAGTACCTTTCATATTCTACCGACTCATGACATGCACAACTCTACTGTCTATTCATTATGTTAATTAGCTGTCTCAATACTGATTACAAAACAATGGCTATGATATTTCTCAATTATATTATTATAAATTACAATACATTGCATGGGGGGGAACGGTAGCTTCCTACCGCATTGAAGTCACGCCCATGTCCATGATCAGGGGAACGGTAGCTTCCTACCGCATGGAAGTCACGCCTGATATGGAAATACCTTGCGCGAGGGAACGGTAGTTTCCTACCGCATGGAAGTCACACCCGTGTCCATACTCTGGGGAACGGTAGCTTCCTAACGCATTGAAGTCACGCCCGATATGGAAACCTTAATAATCTGGTGCTTAGACAGGTATGCCAAGTATTTGATTGTTACGAAAAGCAGCCCAGAAACCAGGATATCACGTTGCCGTGTCAAAAGCTCCGCCGTTACCTCTGACAGAGGAAACCGAGCAGTAGTTCCCGGCAACCCGGCTGTGTAGGTCTCATAACAGCCTCCAGGATATGGAGGCGTCACACCTCTGTAGATGTTTGACTCTAAGTTACCTTTAACTTTATATTAACTGTTGAAAACCCTCACCGTTTGATTGATCGAACCTTGACCTGAACTTGATATGGACACTATTCACAAAAGCACAACACACAGACACTTCCACCTTTCAACTGTTAGAACAATATTAGAATGAACTAAGAGGGCATGTGCCTCAGCGTGTTCTTGGTTTCACGAATACGCAGGGTCGTAAGTGGTTGTTGGAATGTGTGTGCCAGCAGTGCCTTTTTTAGCATTCCACGTGTCAAGCGATACTTTTACAGGGTGACTCACATGCAGAGAAGTGTCTAAAATATTGTGTATGCTTACAACTTTGCTGTAACAAATGAAAAAGTATTTGATAGAAATTCAAGTATATTTTATAGACACACTCAAAAATTCTTTTTCATAAGTTCAAAGATAAGAAAACTATTATATAAACAAATGTCAACCTCCTGACTGGAACGCAATACTAGCCAATAACGTAGATTTTGTAAAAAAAATTCTCCAAGTGGACATTTCTGTGTGCCACTTTTTGGCAGAAAACTAAACATATATGTGGTTTTCACTCGGCCAAATAATGGAGTACTGTGAACATGAAAACCACATGATGAATTTTAGATGTTACATTAAACTTCTTTAATTTCTTGATTAGTAGGAACCGTAACAGGAGGCCCACTTCTTGGTCTTCACCAGATGTCTTTCCACACTTAAAATCGCGAAACTATACTCTGGCACCGAGAAGGAAGAGATCATCAAAACACATTACACGCCACTTTGCATTGACAAAGTCGGAGCGCGAGATGCCGCGTTTTCAGTGGCGTGTGATGAGTTCAGCTGCTCTCTTCTTTTTCGATACCCAAGTATAGCGTTTGACACAAGAAATTCCCTCCAACAGTTGGCAAGTGGCCACAATATTTAGAGATGAATTTCACTGGGTACCGTACTCGTTTTTGCAGACATCAGGAACCATTTCCGTTAAAATCTAATCATACATGAACCAAATAACACATAACGTCAAAACCATTGGACATGAACTTACTATTTTGCTTTACTAATATCACTCGTTTCACTTCCAACAACATTATGCGAATGAGCATTTGCAAAGGGGTCAAAGCTGGAGCATAGAGATCAACCCTCATATACTCGTATACATACCAAGCGGATGTATTGCATTGATGTCAACTCTGTTCAACATCAGCCTGTAAAGTATAAAGCAGAATACCATCCTTCGGTATGCACCCTGTATCCGTAATCTACACACGCTGCGGGCAGAATATTGATTCTGGCAGTACAGGCGATATGCGAGGGCTGTCGATAAGTAAATGTATGGATCTGATGGATCTCTGGATGTGACGGGATGTGCTCTTACTCGAAGATATCAGAGTTCAAGTTACAGAAACTTGGGAATCGATATCGTACTTTGATGATAACATGCACTGACATTGTTCGGAGAATGCAAGCTGTAACCAGCAGGTGTTTTTAATTTCCAACCAAGATAGAAGAATGGAAATTGAGGAATCTGCCCAACTAACAATTTATCACTCCTATTAGAGTTGCAAGAATGATTATACAGTCTTTAGTTTATTAGAATACTTTGGTATTGCCTGCAGGTGTTATACAACAATTTGACAAATGTCAGAAATGAAATACCGACAGAGTCGAATGATTTACCTAGAATTTGTACCAGATCTATATCTTCTGTTTGAACAGTTGATAAAACCTTTTTAACCAATATGCATGCGTTGTTTGTCTTAAAACATTGGTTATGGCATTTTAACAAAAATATGACAGCAGAAAGTTAGGTTATGGTGAAGTTGTATACCAACATATTTAGCATATGTACAGTCTTTAACAGTTACTAAACAACAGTTGTATAAGTTCTTCCGTTGGGAGCAATTTGTTGGCTAAAGTAGTAAATTTGCACAGCAAAACAACAAGGCTCGGGTTTGTTTTATAAACGTTACCATGGATGCCACAACACAACCATTTTGACTAACCTGCAAATATGCCATACAAAATAGTTGTATAAACGTTTATGCAACAGTTAAAAATCTGTCCTATAAGGTGTTGTGTAACTATGCTATAAGAATATTTT
This sequence comes from Acanthoscelides obtectus, assembly GCA_963669975.1. Classification (NCBI taxonomy): domain Eukaryota; kingdom Metazoa; phylum Arthropoda; class Insecta; order Coleoptera; family Chrysomelidae; genus Acanthoscelides; species Acanthoscelides obtectus. The sequence continues at coordinate 22,762,195 of CAVLJG010000008.1, forward strand.
AAACACCTCATTTTAGAGCAAATATATTGCAGAAAGCAAATTTGCATTCCACACAACATTAAGCCAGCATTTTGGTGTTCAGGCAACAACAATAGAGAGCTTTTATGGCTGAACGGTTCTTTTACCAAAAAAGCTTACAGCACTACCTTGCTGGTTGGGTGGAAATTTGAGATCTTGTTTATCTGGCGTATCTACAGTGTCGAAAGCATTAGAAGCTGAGAAAATGTAAAAGATATTCTGAAAACAAACAATCGAATTTTAGATACTTTTACTGTTTCATATTTTGATATCAAACAGGAAAGACATCAGAATCAACTCTTCGAGAATCGAATCGATTCCTTCTGAGGTATCGTTCCTTTGGAATGTCTCGTTCGGAAACAAGTCTTCTTATTTCTGAAGAAATCAGTTGCCAAAATGTCATGATTTCGAGAATGAATAATTTTATCCTATCCTAACTTAAATATGGATACATCAATAAATAATCATTGACGTGCAGGCTGCATAGTCAATCGGTATCCCATTTCACGGTAAATATGACGAGGCACAGTAAATACTGATCATGTGACAATCGCCTTATAACTGTGATGATCCCTACTATTCATCATTTGTTTGTCTGGGCGGTCCGTAGTACCTTTGCCCATTAGTCACTGCCTAATGTACGTCAGTCGAATCTGTCAGTCCTGGTTGCCCAGAAACCAGACAATGTCAAGGAAAAAGAGAAAGGGAAGGAGAAGAAAAAAGGGGAAGAGTAAAGAAAAACAGAAGTGTTTAGTTTAAGAGAAAACTCCTAGCCTTTTTGACTTGGTACACGGATTAATTTTGAAGTGAACTAATAAAGTTTGGTTCGGTTTTGTTAGAGTGTAATTTTAAGTTTACTAAAAGTTGGCGCTAATTTTTTATTACAGTGCGAGCGGTGGCGTTGAATGCTTACGAACTTGCTCCACAGTGTAGTTCACTGAGTCACGCAACAGAGGGTTGCTGTGCGATTCTGCTTGACTATAACGTCGCTGCATCTGAAGCTTGACATAATCGCTCAAGTAAGGAATGTCAAGGTCTCTGTGTAGTGTCTCGTTTGAGACATACAATGGAGCGTTGCAAATTGTTCGCAAAGTTCTGCTTTGCAGCACTTGAAGACTTTGCATGTGTGTCTCGGCAAGAAAACACCAAGCCGCACATGCATAAGTAATGGTTGGTCTAATAATCATTTTATACAGGCGAACTTTGTTTATCAAACTCAATCTGGAGGATCTACATAACAAAGGGTATAGTTGCCGAAACGCAAGGGTGACACCGAGGTACTTGGCAGAATTTGTCCATGGTACACGATTGCCGTCTACAGAAACCTCTGCTGGTGATGATCCCTTTCATAAATGGTTAACTTCATATCATAACACTAAGCCTTGCCTATGTTCATAGAATTGGTGTCACTTTACACATTGTTATTATAAAAAAAAAACAGTAAACAGTCTTGGATGCCGAACTATTCCCATTAGGTGTGTTCAAACTGCTTATTGCCATTCAGGCGAAAATATTAAATAACGCAAAATCAATAAACATATCTTCAGCGAAATTGGTGCAACAATGTTGCATTTTATCGGTGGAAAAGTAATAAAAACGGTGAGTTCCGGGTTGCGAGGACTAATAACATTAAATGGTCCGCTTAAGCCTGCAAAGCAAATTTCAGTTTTCCGCCATCACCAGTAGTAATCTGATTGCTCGGGTACGCCAGCCTGCCTGCTCCAGAATCTATTTTAACGAAATTAGCTTTTGTTCGCTTTCAAAGTTATTATTGCATTTTGAATGCGATGCTGCGTTGGTTTTATACTTTTTAATAATGGGTCGTGGATTGTGGATTTCCTGGCGTGAGGACCCTCCTGGTTGCGTGGGATTGGAATACCGTTGACGTTTTTGCATACAAGGATGACTGGCGTTGAACATATTTCACATCTCGCAATAATGATGGAAACTTTTTGATAAGAGGTGCGTATAAATAAATATGCATTATTAATAAGCAAACACTGGCATTGTCTCTACTGGATTTATCAAATTCGACCCACTCCATCTCGAAAACGGTCTGTTATATACACTAAAGTTGCTCATTTGGGTTACTAACAAAATGATACAGGCCCACACCGGGTATCACGTATCTTCAAAAGTGACATTATGCCGATTTTTTTTGACATTATGCTGCTTTTTTTGACAATATGTAGGTTATTCTACAAGATGTTAACTTAGCCACTTAGTTGTACGTGTTGCCTAAACGTCACGAGACTTGTTATCAATCTTTGGCTCTGATGTGATGTAAAATCTGCTTCTGAGATGGCATTATTGGAGGTCTGAGCTGTAAGTTGTATGTGTTGATGATAGTTACATTGGGTTCTTGTCTCAAATACTCTTAATTGAGATTCAAAGCTAGAAATTAGTTGCGCATCCACTTTTAGAGATAATAAATAATTATATTCACTGTACACTGTCGAATTACAAGCCACATACATGTTAACGGCGGGCGCGTTGATGATTTCCCGTAATTCTCCTCCGTTTTTCGTAATTTATAACTTTGAACCTCTCTTCAGAAAGCACAACATAAAAATAACCCGTCGCGCACAGCCAATAGATATACTTCATTGGCAGCATATTCAGTAATGATTTTCTCACACAGCAAATATCACTGATTTTATACACATGCAGACCAATACACATAATCATCCAGAAGCGATCTTGCTATTCAACCAACTTTCTTCTCAGAGATAAAAACTACAGACAAGGACCATTTGGCCTCACAGAAACTTATGCAACCAATAATGCGTGTAGTTTAGTTGAGCGATTCCTTCTTAGATGGACGTTCACAACGATCCTAGTGAGCAAAGTGGAATGACTGTTTGCGCCCTAAAAACTACCTAGTTTGCAAGATGACATCTTATAGGTTTTTTTTGACGTTTTATAAGTTTTTTACATAATACCCATGCCGGTTTTTCTTCAATTTACTTTCAAATAGGTAACTATGACTTAGCACTTACCTATCACTTGTCTGTGAATTCGTTTTTCAAGCTGTAGTCAACAGTTAATAAACCGTTGCTGCAGCAACGTTGCTTTTATGCTCGAATTATGGTGTTCTATGCGTTTCGGGATGTTCGTTATTTTTGTGTCTCGTGCCATCCATGACAACTTATGTCACTGTCAAACTCTTTAGGTTAGACATTGCGATTTCACCATAACTTACAGTTATCCCATACATGGTCCTCTGGTTGAAGTTGACTATCACTTTAGGACAAACTTGATATTTAAACACTGATTTTTAAAGTTAACGTCCGGTTAGCAGACAAGTTGCAGTTAACTTGAGTGATTGAAAAACCAGATCTTAGAAAGTTTCGCAATTCAGAGCATTTTCGAAGACAGACAAAAACAGCTGTACTTTCATAGAATTCTTATTTTTTTTTTCCCGATACAGAATTAAATACTAACTACTGAGGAGTAGTCCTGATAAACTTCTAGATTTCGCCTACTTTCACAAATTTGACATAGATTTGACCTTGATCTTAGATTTTAATACATATTGGGGAGTAGACTTTTCCGTTCTTTCAATTGTAGGTATCATAGAGAGAGCTTTGCATTTAAAAAAATTGACCTTGACATAACCTTTAAGCTGAGACTTAAGATCAAATCCAATGTCACAATTGGACACTTTGTTCAAAGCTAGTATAGACCTGTCTTAGACCCTTTCAAAAAATTCCTTACCTGGAAAATACAAAGCCGCTCCCGTCACTTTTGCCGATATTTGGTGTCATTCACTGCCCAGAAAACATGCAGCTTACCTCTTGCTGCCGAAACAACGAACGTGTAACACGCTTTCGATATCGCTTTCGTGACTCTTGTTTTGAGCCGGGAGTGAAAAGTGAACCAGACACGGTCGGTTCACACTTTCACGATTCAGTTTATTTAATTAAGCCAACCATGAACGACTGATAGTTGTGCTCTTTTGAGTTCAGATTGTAATGCTAGGTTAACGAAAAGGTTGAGCGTCACGTGGTCAGGTAAAAAAAGAAAAGGAGAAGCTTTGTTAGGTCAGGAAGTGGATACTTGAATGAATAAACTTAGGGGAACATAAATTTGGCAGACGCTGAACTAAGAGATGAACACCCAGAAGATTTTAGAAAGTTTTGCTACAAATGTCTGAAGTTCAGTTTGATTTCCTCCTGAAACGCGTTTCGCTACATATTTCAAAGGCAAATTACGATCTGCCTCGCTCGCAACTGGTATGATCACGCCTGAAAATCATGTTTGATACCGAGCGCAAGAGGTCTCTCCCAATGACGTCAGAGGGATCTCACGACGGCACGCCGTCAGGTCCGAGGGAATTCCACGAACGCGAGGATCACACCAGCGTGCCACGCTCCGTGAGAACGGCTTAAGCCAACTTTTCCTCAGCCTAGCCTACGCCATTGCTCCAGTACTTTACTAGCACATTGTTCATAGGAAATGTTCGCAGACAGGATGGTAGCGGCGCGTGGCCATCGATCACGGCCATTGTGCTCTTCCCTTGTGTATTTTCTCGGGCACAATGTACCGGCTATACACCGACGATATCGCAGAACCTCCCAATATTATATTCTACTTTTCATGCGTTAACCTCACTGATTCGGGCACAATGTTACTCGAACTCCGCTGCTCTTGTTTCGGCGACAGTGACAGGTTTAGTCGCACGACGCGACGTAGAGATGAAACACAATCCCATAGGCGTTCTCAGCGACCCTTACGTTGGTGGCAGGAATATACATACATTATGTTTCCTGGCACTTCCAAATGACAAGTCGCTTCTATAAAATAGATGTGTCGCCCACCACATAGGTGTTTTGTCACTCAAGGGAGCATAAAGTTGCATAAACTAAACAGAGATCCTATTCAACTTATTCTCAGAATAGCCTGGTACTCGGGCAGACTATTTTAATGAATCAAAAAAATTGTAACAGGCTGAAATTTGGCATGATGATAGTAGCTTTAATAGTACTAATAACAGAAAGCAATCCGCACCCCACCTGAAACAATTGACGTTCAATGTGTATTACCGTTTTCATTTTTTTTTACAATTACAAGAACCTTCGGAGTTTATGGTTATACAGTCTCAAACTACATTCAAGATAAGAAAAACAACATTTTACACATCACTAACTTTTTGAGAAACAATGCCAAATTGCATTTTTGAAGTGAGATACTGGGGGTGAGTCTCTTCTACTCTGAAAATACGATATAGCAAAAGTTGATATTGCAAATTACATGATCTTAGTTCAAAGAATCTCGAGCAAATAACAGGCATGATTTATTCAATTTAAGATAGCTACCCTCGCTCCAAAAATCTTTACGAATACTTTTATCAAATTCATAATTTACTTCAAGGTACTAATTATTAAGATTTCAGAGAAGTTTGGAATATACCAATCCTCATTAAGTGAAAAAGAAAATATTTGTCTAAGGAAAAACGGCTAAATAATAAATCATAAAAAATAAAGGAGTTTTAAAAAGTTTAGGTATCCATAGCTATATCGAATAAAAACCGTTAATACATAAAATAATATCAGTAATGTATTCTTCTTCCGAGATATCTCACACTACCGATTGTGTACAACATTTAAACATTTTTTACGTCTATAAAAGTATTAACAGCATTCCAATCATTTAGAAGAATGCTAAAGGCAGCCGATTACAAGTAATATAACAAGTTTACAGCCATAGTAAAAAGATATGATTAATTTGATGGACGTTTTAGTGACACTATCAGAAATTATCAAACGCCATATTAAGATGTATGCCTATAGTAGGACAACAAAATCAGTTGGGAAACATACGAAGCAATATAAAATAGTTGGGAAACATGCGAAGTAATATAAAACTGACGTGGTCCCTGATTATGTGCTTTTGAAATTGATGCTACTGGGAGCTTTATTTATTTCGTATATTCTTACAGTGTCTTAGCAATCACGATGATGGGCTGGCCCTAATATTATACGAGAAGTTCTGTAAGCAGTAAGCAAGAGAGTAGAAGAAGAAAATCAAGGAGGCCATAAAGGCGTCCTACAACTTTTGGAACGACTGACGATACGGCCCTTAGGTATAATATTTGATACCAGACTTACATTTCTGGCGCATATTGCTTATAGAAGTTTGGGCTTTATAGTCAGGAATTCTAGAGATTTTAATAATGCGAATAGCATGATTGTATTATATAATTCATTTGTTCACTCTAATAAATTCGAGCGTATTCATAGGCGGTTTGTGAAATATTATGGGACAAGGAAGATTCAGAAGTTGGCTTCAGCCATGATGTATTACTTAACAGATATAACCTCTGTAACTTGAAGAAACGCAGAAACTAGGCTGCTTATGTATTTTTATACAAACTACTTAACAGTGCAATAGATTGTGAAAAGTTACTACGTAAGATTCTCATTCATGCACCTTATGATAAAACGCGATCCAGTCCAAGATAATTTTACTTAAGCGTAGCTAGAACCAAACTATGAACATGCGAGAAATGCTGTAGGCTTGTTCTTTTGTAATTTATGTAGTTTAAAAAAACATATGTCAGTAGGATGTCATTTGGTAATTTTACAATATTTTTAAACAATTGTATGTCTTAAAATTGATTCGTGTGTCCCTATCCCTTATATGTTGTAATAACCCGTTCGGATATTGTATATACGAGTTAATAAGTAAATAAGGAGATCCAAACGGAACATCATTTTAGAACCTTTACGTGTTAATTTTTCTACATAAGAATCTAAAACTTGCTTTCAATTGATAAGTCAATCAAACAATATTATCAAATCAGTTTGCAGCGGCAACATAACGCTTTCAATTATGGGCGCACGATTTTGGAGGCAAAATACAATGATATTTACTAACACACCGTCTGATAACAAAATCGTCCATTTATTCCATAAACTATATATTTAGAAATATATACTGCAAATGCCTCGAGGTAAATGCACATCTTTGTGACTACCGTCCATTGGAATTTCTTCTCAGGTAGAAGGTGTACCGCTTGTTAGAAGAGCCTTCAGAATAAAAAGAAGTGAACATTATGTTTTATAGTCTTACAGTTTTTATGTCTTGGGATATCAAGATCAGGACTGGTATTCATAATGTTATAGTTCCTGTAAGTAGCAGCTTGTTTGACCTGATACGGATCATATGTACGTGAGTGGTCATGGCGCTTGACCAAAAAGTGTGAGAAGTCAATTACTGTTTCAAATCGTTTCCAGAGTAGAATCATTGCACAATATGAAATTCTACAGGTGTAAGCTTTTATGACGCATTCCCACAGTTAAGTTCAGGTTGTTGGCTTTAGTTTTATAGACAATAATTAAATATACTATAATAAAAATTGTTTGATAGCGTCATAGGAAACTCTACAATCATAGCGTTGAGTGAATGCAGATGATAGGTATTCTCATCATTAGTCTAAGCCAGTCATATGTCACACTGAAAAGATACTTTTTGATCAAAAGCATCCATCTAGAATTTAGGAAATCGTGAACTTGATAAGTTTTTAAAACATATTTCTTTCAGCTGAGATCTTCACTCCATAATATTCAAGAACCTGATGATAGCATCTCTTGAAAAGAGGCTCTTAACACAAGGACTTGTATTTTTGAGATTATACCAAGAAACATTAAATCTTGATATATGATGGTGTAGACTCTAGACTTATTTAGCTTCTGAGTATGTTTCGAAAAAGTATATTTCTTAATTGAGTCAAAGAGTTTGTGAGTCAGAATATATTTTCATGTAATCAAAACGATTGCCTACAAGTGCTTATGAATTTCAAGCTTATTTAGCTTGCCTGTTATCTGTCTGTTTGTCTTCGATACAAGTTTCATCGATAATCAGTTCATTTCGTTTCAAATTTCCTTTTTTTTTATAGGCACATGCTAAAAACGCGTTATATTGATACATTTTTTATTAAAAGGTCATCCGCAAGATTAATTTTGATAATAACCATCACACATGAAAATGTTAAAGCACACACGTATACATAATAGGAAATAGGAATTTTATAAAATGGACACGACGATAAAAATAATAACTTGCGCGACAACATTGCGAAAATTAAACAATAATTATTATGATACAATTATGAAACAAATTTCAAGCAAGACAAAAAAGAATGAGCAAGCTAATAATCTGGGATAGACATAATTGAGAATTCAGTGAAGTTTGCCACCCATTTTTTACGGTTGCTTTTTGTCCAAAAGAAAAGCTCTTCCTGTATAATTGATCAGATGTTCAATTCTGAAATTACCATACCGTTTGTTGATAAACAAGAGCTATACCTCTCTCATTTATCAAAATGAAATGGTAAGATGACCGTACTGTATGTATAATCCATATTCCATGAAATGCCGACGATGCAGACAAGTTTCTTCATCTCATATCATCAAAAACTTGAGGTAATTACGAAGGAATGTGGCAACATTGCCATACCGTCCAACCTTTCCCATGCTCCCTTGACCTCCCATCAAGTCGCTGTACTCACTAACTTGCTATGTTTTTCTTTTCTTGTTAATTCCGCACGGTTTTCACTCTTTGATTGAGGATAAGGCTCCAAAGCACGGCGCCATGGTACAAGATTTTTCAGCGAAAAACCCAATAAAGCGTATCTGTCAGTTCTTATAGCCTGAACATCAAGGGTGATAGGACAAGGCAGTGGGAAATACTTAAAAGATTCCCACGTTACAATACCGTAGGTATTTCCAAATACAAAATTATCCTGGTTATTAAAAGCCTGGCAGCTGATCTCTCCCTTTTTCTTCTGATGTTAATAGGCTAAGACAGTATTGTTATCGTGAAGAATTTCGAAATCGATATAATAGGCTTTTTGAATCACGAAAAAAATATGTTGCTGCTCTTTGAAATTACGAGTATGTCTTGAAATTGTCTCACACTAAAATGATCTGCAAACACTCGCCCTTTTATAAAATAACACTAAATATACGAATTTAATGAGAGAACCGTATGTGTGAACTGAAATTGACTTATGTCAAGTGCACTTTAATTCTCACTGCAGACTATGAGAATGAGGAGATAAACAAATTCGTGACTGGTTCCTGCACCTAGTCTGAATTCGTTGCTTGAGACAGATTTGTATCTGCCGTGCACAAATGTAATACAAAACAATAAAAATCAATAAAAACGTAATAATAGATAGGAATGAATGAATAACAAAATTACTGATACCATCTTGATGTACTCAAGTGCAAGTTCGTACATTCTATATTCTCAGTTACATTGTAAAATGAATATTTCTACAATAATTTCTTGACTTGTTTTTCTACATGAAGTATAATTACTAATTAGTTGAATGTCTAGTGGTAATGTGTTCAATAATATGACGCAGTTGTAATGTGGGGACTTTTGGCATTGATATTTGGCAATAAGCTGTTATACTTCTCAACATTGGTTGCACATTTCAAAATCTAAGTGAAATATACATTGAGGATTTCTCTTGACTTGAAAATTTCTTTGTAGAAGTCAGGTGGCTTCATTTCAAAAATTAATTTAACGATTATTTTTTGGGCTACAATAATACTCTCTCAATTGATTTTCCCCATGCCATATTGTTGTAGGATATGTGCCTATAATCGAGGGATAATAGATGTTCAGTTTTCGAAAGAATTTTACCTGCAGTATAAAATAAATAAAATATGCTATACTTAAATTTTTACAAACATGGTCGATATGTCCGTGAAAATTTAGCCTGCTACCAAAATATGTACCGAGTAATTTACAAGAGTCAGAGAAAATAAGGTTAATATATATATATATATATATATATATCAGTTCTATATTAATTATGCGCAAATTCATTGGGTTCCTGATCATGAGAAAGTTTTGAGAGGGGTTGAAAATTTAAGGTTGGCGGTCAAAGTGTTACTCTCCTAAAAAATAACGCGTCGAGTTGATACGAATGTAACAGATATACGTCATATATCTCTTTCAAGCGAATGTATGAGCTTTTCTCTACTGTCGGACCCCTAGCCACTGCCTCCACCGATCTTGATGGCCGTTCGTCAACGATAATGCATCCGAGCGAGTTTTTTACTTCTCCGCTGTACATGTGGTTTACGTGGAAATACGCCATGGGATAAATTTTTTTTTTCATTTAAGTAGATTTAACGTTTGGTTAACAGTTAGACCATAATGTGATGAAGACCAAAACGCTACTTGTCTAGCTACGTGATACGGCCTTTTCAGAGATCGATGGTCATAGACCAGTATATGGCAAATATGTTGATGGGTAGAAAAATGGACGCTGGCGGGATTCGAGCCCGCATCTTTGCCATTCAGTGACAAGATATTTTTAGCAGTCGACACCGTGGATTGACACAGCTATAGACCAATTGGTGGTCGTCTCTCACAGAATGACAAGAATACAGGCTTAGGCCGCGAAGTGCCAATTTTTCCATTTGTCTTCATTGAGCTCAGTATGCAAAAATGCATAAGTTATGACGCAACTATGGACGTATGTTTACACATAAAGAGATAGCGATACTGCAAAGCCTTAACATATGTTATCAACACCTACAGCATAAAGCCTATCAAGAATATGAGCTTTTTCGGAAAATAAAAATTATCTATGTGGAAATATGTAATTTCAACATTTATCGCTATCTCCTTTGCTATAAAAACAGTAGAGAACAATGTACATAAGTTTCCTTATCTAGTATTTGAAACATAAAACTCATTGTATATAAGCTGGGTACAACGACCTACCATTAACTAAAGTGTATTTCGATAATTCTGTATACGACTTGACTATAAATAAGCTTTCTTCTTACAGTGCCGCAGGAGTTACGATTCAAATGGGTAGATATATTTCTAAAAATGCATTTTGTAATACTCATAAGAAGTCCTTAAAACATCATTTTTGTAATGATATGGTCACAAGCGGGCTAACTAAGCGCGGGGCAGTTGCCCCCTAGAGACCCTGAAAAATGTAGTGAAATGCAAATCAATAAAATTCGTAAGTACACTTAACGGATCGATCATCCTCGCACGTCAAAACTCGAACGAATTCACCATTTCCATTCCTAGTGTTCAAAAAAGTTATAATAAATATAATATCGTAATTTAATTTAATAATTTAAGTTTCATTTACCGTACAGCCAAGAGCTCATGAAAATTCACACATTGGGCATTATACTGTTCTTATCACAATCACCATAATACATGTGTAAAATTTGACTTTACCTACAATTTATACATTTCTCATTCATCGTATGAACTTGCCACGACCTTGGGGCTAACGCTGTCAACTGTATTTATTTATTTATTTATAGCTTTTATTGTCCATAAGATAATATAGGCCAAAATCTTAAATTAGAAATATTACATATACAAAAGCCTAACTTATAAAACTATCTAAGGCGTTCCCGCAAAACACATTTCAGCTCCGCAATAGAACATAAGAATATGTCACAAAACTTACAAATACTATTATAATTCAAACACATAACCCTTTCAGGTGATTTCAAAATCAAATTTGTGTTAGCACGACTGCAAAAGAAAGTAACATTACATCTTGAAACGGATCTTGCCGTTAAAAACTGTAGTTGTGATAACAATTCCTAAGAAACTATAGTTCCATGCAAGAGATTAAACAAAAAAATAACAGAACTGTGCTTCCTTCTCACATTCAAAGACGTCATTTTAAATCTGTCTAACAGAATTTGGTAGTCCGATCCACGTTGAGGGTAGACTCTATCGCACTTAAAAGCTAGATATTTAAGAAACTTTTTTTGAACATAATCTATCCTGTTTATGTAACAGTTATAGTAGAGATTCCATATTAGGGATGCATACTCTAACTTGGATCTTATATAAGCATAATATAAGGTTTTTAGTGCTCTCAAATCATTGATTAGCTTACAGTTTCTGATGAGAAAATCTAAGGCCCTATTAGCATTATTCACAATATTATCTATATGACAGTCGAAACTAAGCCTAACACCCAAATCACGAACAGTATCAACTCGAGTGACCTCAATTCCCCCAATACTGTATGCATATTTTATTTTACGTAGCTTTCGGGATAAAGTAACTACCTTGCATTTAGCAATATTCAAATGTAACCTGTTTAGCATACACCAATCTTCCAAACGGCAAAGTCGGGTTTGTAAATACGCACCATCTCTTTCACTATTAATATTAATATAGTTTCAAATCATCAGCAAATAACAGTTTACCATAATCAATATAATCACATACATCATTCACAAAGATCAAAAATAATAAGGGGCCCAGGTAGCAGTGAAAATGTGGAGAAGCATGAGTTTTTACAGAATTTTCAAACTTCGCATTCATTTTATAGTATTCGTTTGCAGTACCAATGCAAACAATAATAATTATAGACCCCAAACTCTGATCGAGCTTTTTATAAGCAGTGGTTTGAAAAAAGTAAACGCTCTAACTGTAACTCGAATGTTTTCAGGACTGGAGAGAACAAAAGTATCAAATACTTGAGCTTAATCACTAAACACAACTTTGGTTCAGCTCACATGTGTCTACCTAATGCGACTAAAGGTAAACTAAAGGCTTAATATTTATTCCTAACCACCGGAACGAACTGAATGCAAAAAACATCTTTTGACTGTGGACATTAACCCGAAAAGATATTGACTCCCAAATTAATAAGACATCTTTGAAACGGCCTATCCACTAAATGATTTTAGGAACGCCTATATCCAAAGTTAGGCATAGTTTGAAGTTTGGAAGCTTTCGCATCCAAATTTTCATTCTTTAGAATAATTGTAGTAAAACACTAACTTCATACTTATGTCAGTTTTATTCTATAACAAAATTGAGCTGCAACTAGAGATGACCGATATCGTTATTTTAGAATATTTGTGATATCTGATATCGTTACTTTTTGATATAAGTAATTTAAACCGTGGCGTGGTCATGACTTTCGAACAACGATGAGATTATGGGTATATTGATACCCTGGTCAAAATATGGCGTTAAAATCGCATGGAGACAACTACCAAAGCCTATAAGGCTGCAGGTCATAGTCGTCTTATGACTATATAAGATTATCGACCCTAGCCATATAGCACTGTATAGCACTCTTTTTTGAAGATGCTACGCCACTGCTACTTACAAAATATGCGGATTTATTATTGATAAATATTAATTAGTACAACGCTTTCAGTCTCACGGCGGCAACGAGCAGCTTCAGCAAAGTCAATAAACTCCTCTGGTTCCATGTAGAAAATGACTTTACATCCGAATTATAAATAAAGATAACATGAAAATTACTACCATTTCTACCGAATTAGAAGCGCAGTGTGAAAGGAAATTACGAATGATTTTATTTTCGAAAACAGATAATCCAGAACGAACCCATATATACATATGTATGACGTATACGAGGTCTAACCCAAAATTGATGCCGCAGGAATAATTCAGACATGATTCAGAATTGTTCTTACAATTATTGAAGAGGCGTTTAAACTTCAAAACCAATGCATAGTCGTAAGGGTTGTTATCAAGGCTGGCAAGATAGTAAGACGACTTGACTTGGTGAGAATCCTTTTGCAGGAAAAAAGAACATCAAAAATGTAATCAAAGCTCCACTATGAGAAACGTCCACACAAAAAGCGGCCATATGAATGAACAGAAACAAAGACTGCTTATATAAAACTAAAAAAATCCGTAAATAGGAATTTGAAAATACATATTGTTCTTTTCATGGTTTTTGGAGGGTGCGTTATCAATGCCATACGAAATAAGTAACAAAATCGATTAACTGAATCATGTGTGGAGATTAAGCTTCACTGCACACTTGGCAAACCAATCTTAAAGGCAGCTCTAACAAGGGGCTGAATTTTTTCCAACCACGTCTTCTAGTCTTTGTGAGAACTATAGAATTGGTATTAAGAAACTGATATCAGGAGTATCAGAACAGGTTGGTCTGAAATCTTATAATTATTATTATATGTTAATTATATAACAATTTGGAAGAGAATTTTTGATTTTCTGTCACCGGCCTTTTTTATAGAATTTATTCGATTCTTGTACAAAGATTAAAATATATCAAGCTGAAAATTTAGAATCGAAACGGTGGAGGTGTTATCACCTTGGTGTATTTTTAAACTCCACCTCTCATCAAATTCCTATGCGATGTAACAATTATCCAAATAATATAAAAAAGTGAATTTACAATATACGTAGATAAGTTAGATAGATAAGACAATTATATACATGTGAATGGCAGAATACAAAGCATACATTTTCATCTAAATAATAATATCACGATGATGAAGTGGCTAGAGGATGGACACATATATCATTTGTAGCACATTTTTTAATTTATTTTTGAAGTGTAGTGCCGATATTCAGTTGGCAGCTACTTAGGAAATACTCTTTCGTAGAGTGACGTAAGCTGGTATACGAAGTAAAAGCATCCACCATTTATTTAATACAATAAAATATGCAATATTTAAAATATTATAGTTTTGCTTACTCTACTTTTGGAAATAACCTCGTATGAAACATTCTGTATTGATCACATTATGATTATCATGTAACGCGTATGTAGAGGGCGTCATATTTTACATTCGTTTTCATTTCCAGTGTTCCAGTACAACCTATTTCAGATATTGACGACCGCGTTGGAGGACGTTGCTCCGTGGATCGCCTATATTGCAATGTACAATGCAGTCATACGCGTGTACGAAAGATCTATTACCTTTATTATGGTAATATGCAGATCAGGAAAGTGTAAAGCTAGACATTATTGCATTGGTAAGCAAAATGAAAACGGGAGAAGCTTGTTGATATAAAACGGATATCTAATTAAGAATTTCTTATATCCTCCGTTGCCGATCATTTATTCCACTTGCTGGCTATCCAGAAAAGCTCCGCATTGCTTATCAGCATTGATCAACGTATTCTACCTGAAGATAGCCAACCATATACTGTATTCCGACGTCTAAAAAGAGATTTGAAAGATACTAGCACCATCTGTGAGACAGAGTAAAACATAAAAGTGAATTTAGGAATCTGAATTGAAAAGAGTTATAGTGTTTGGTTTGGCTAGTGTCTCACAGATCGCGCTAGGATATTCACGCTTGTTTTGGTGGCTCGTTAATGCCTGGAAAAGACGTGAAACTTCGAGGTCAAGCTACGGAGCGCTCTCGAATCTCAATGCCTGCCCGATGGTTTTCATATCTGAAAGTCACTTGTAGTATGAGGAACCCGTGTTATCGATTGCAGGTGAGGGTTGGTAGGGACGTCCATGGTGATATCTTTAACACTACGTCTGCCTTAGTGTTGAGCGTAAGCGGTGGAAGGTGGCAGACTTGTATTTGAGATATTTCCTTCGTCCTGCTTGGCCAATGTTCTAATCTTCACATCGAGATATTTTTTTGAATCATGAACAGTTCTCCTGTATCTGTGTCTGTTTTTTCCTGTTCTCAGCAATTTGTTTTTTGAAGAAAACTCTGTTATTGCCGAACAGAGAGCCGACAGATACTTGTTAACTTGTTAACAAAACAAATATCTCTCTAAATAAACAAGAGAAAAAATCTGGGCTTTTCCTAGTCAGCATGATCGTAAGACAATTTTTGTGGCATGGGTAAATTTCCATATCATTACCTGTTTGCAACTTGATTTGTACAACGCTATGGATCGATATAGTTCAGGATCAATGTGTATCAAAACCGTAGAAGATAAAGCACAAAGCCAAGCATTAACACTGAAATACTTCCTTGTTTTTTGAAGCAAGTAACACTATGTTGCTTTTTCCCTTTTCTTCTCCGTCAATGTTTTACTAATCAGTCACCCAAGCGCGTGAACTATGTCCGATCGACTGTCATCGAATCGGAAAGATCAATGTGAATGAGATCTAGTGAATGCGATGGAAGAACAAAGGCGAGCATCGACATTCCGATCTCAGGTCAGATCCGGTGGTAATGGTTGGTGGCTGGTGGCCTGTTTTGGTACGACCGTTGCCATTATGATCATCACTGGAGCCAGCCGGGCGGCCTTGAAGGACCATACACAATCTCAACAACGCAACGGGAGGATCTTCTTCTTCGGTTTGCTGCCCTGTTGCCAGGTGTGTAAGCTTTGAATGCAAGATGCAGGGGGTTTGAACGAATTTCTCGTTTTACATCCAAACCATGAATCGACCAAAGCGTAAAAATACAGAGACATAATCATCCAAACTTCTTCAATAATGGCCAATCAGTTGTAGGAGAGCCACGTGCTCGTTTGGCCACAAGACAACATCATATGTTTTCTTAAAAAAAAATATTTCACTTACACAGTCAAAGTATCACAAAACATCATGCCCTTTAACGTAAGAGGGGAAGGGAAGCAAGGTCGAAAAGTTTTTCTGAACTTTATATCTTTGTCATTAAATGCTATGTCGGGTCCTAGGCAAGAAGCGAGTGCCCCCCTGTTGATTTACCATTCTCAGTTATTCCTTTTACCACAGTTATATCTGTCTATGATTGTTCATTCGGTATAATAATAATAATAATAATAATAATAATAATAATAATAATAATAACGCCTTTATTTGTTGTACAGGTGAGGGACAAAGATAGCGAAGTTTAGCCTAGGCTACTCTTACACTTAACTATCTTTGTCAGTACATTCAGAGCACGATGTAATGTGCGTTGCCTAGGATGTTATAAAAAAAAATTATAGTTATAACTAAACTATACTATAAACTAAAATACACAACTATAGACAGTATGTACATGGATACATATATACACACATATATTATATATATATATACACATACATACATCTACATACACACATATACGTATACACCTATACACACCTATACTATTTAGATACATATATACATAAGAAAAGATACTGCACCCATATCAGGTAAGGGTAAATACAAATTGTTTTATTTGTTTACGGAAATTGGCAGGAGACACTTCCTTGTATTTACCTGGTAAAGCATTGTAAAGTATGGCAGCATTATACGAAAAACAACGCTTGAAAAGTGTCATAGAGTGAGGCGGTATTCTGATTATTTTACGGTCTCTTATGCTCCTGCTATGAACTTCATGACTAAATATAATCTTACGTATGAATCTTGTATAGATCTATGTGGTGTCTACACATAAGACTATTATTGTGGATAAGCACGTTTATATGATCTATTTCTAGCTGATGGAGAAAGAGACTAAGCCCAATTACAAAACGAAAATTAATATCTCGGTTATCTGAAGGAAAATTTGCTTTTTGTTGCCTGGCCTACACGCTCTGTAAAGTGCCAACTTCGAGGACACCCTGTATATGGAAGTCGACAGTCATCGTTTTGTTAGAAGATCTGGATATCACAGTCCCTGACTGCCCAAACAAAAGTCCTTCTGGGCCCAAAAGCTATGGGTTAGATCGTATAGTGTTTTGCAATTATGGTGAATGTACCCGCCATAGTATTTAAGAGTTCTGAGACTGAGAACCACCTGCCATGAAAGCTTGCGTATAGGCAAACATTTCACAAGCCGGATAATTAATTTAAAATTGTTGTAGTGTTTAAGATTAATATTACGAATTATGATCTTTTCACTGGATACATTTGGCTTCACCCGAAAACGTAATGATCGCTGGTAAATAATAATTACAATTCTATTCTGTCTATATGTATTGCATTATCTCAGTTTGAATTTCTACTTCGGAATATCTGAAAACTGTTGAAAAACGAATGACACAAGTACATTTTCTCATGTATCAACGCCTTCCTCCATAGTCAGTGAAAATTGAAAAACGTTTATTAACGTTAACAAAAGAAAAGCACACCCAACCAGCATTTACATCCTTACTCCCCTTTAAAATGGTCAACTCCTACTGGCTGTCTGCTACATTCAGTAATTTCAGTTTGACAACAACAACTAGATATTCCAAAGCACTTGCAATATTGTCATAATCAGTTGTAGTTTGAAAAAGACCAAGAAACGTCAGTAATAAAAAGTAATTCAAACATAATGTGCTTATATGTATTTAGCAGTCAGACAATAAGTATCAGTATGAACACGTCAAGATACGTTTCAGGTGTTAGGTTAGCCATTAGTAATCTATAGCACATCATACGAAAAGACAAGAATGACAAACTTGTTACATCGTACAAACTCGATGATCTATTTAGGACTAGGATTACTGAACATGGATCAATAAGTTAACCCTTCAAATCCCAAGATTGCCTAGAGGGGGTCCAATCAAATGAAAGAAAGCATCAATTTGCTGAGAAAAAATTGATATAACCTCCTTGATCTGATAGAAACATGAATAACGTGGTTTGAAGTTATTCATGTTCTTTTAAATCTGGTTTCTATTTTTGCTTACCATAGAAACGAAAAGGTAAGATTCGTATTCATATCACGATTCGTTTTTTGCACATATTTTTGACCAAATAATCAATTTTTTAAATATTGTAGGGAGTAATTATACAGGGTGTCCGCAAAGTTGGGGTTTTCCTTTTCAGAAACAACTACCCTTGAAATAACAAAGGTAATGTGTAGTGAAACGAGGGCGACCAAGTAAAACAAAATAAAGGAAAAAGTACTCACTCTCCAGTTGACGAGAAGGGCTAAGTACGTCGCCGCCCGAAATCATACCGCTCCAACAGAAAATGAAATCCCACGAACGGAGGTAACAAATATGACGGCGTTGCCGCGTTTTCAGTTTTTAGGTAAACGTACTTTATAGGTATTGTTCGAAGTTATCGCCGTTTGATTCAAAAACACAGGTGCGTGCACGACGTAGCCAAGCATCGGTGCAGGCTTTGAGAATGGAGTCCCTCCCCCGAATGAAAGCACCAGCTTGTTCAATTCTGAGACGAAGTTCGTCAACCGTATGCACTTCAGTTTTGTACCCTAAGCGTTTCATTTCTACCCAAAGAAAAAAATCACATGGTGTTAAGTCTGGAGATCGCGGTGGCCACGCTACGGGTCCATTACGTCCGATCCACCTATTCGGAAACAATTCATTCAAAAACTCACGCACTTCGCGTCTAAAATGGGGCGGTGCACCATCGTGCAGAAACAACATTGATTGTCTTACACTTAATGGCACATCTTCTAACAAGGAAGGCAAAATGTTGCGTAAAAAGTCTAGGTATTGCATCCCGTCCAATCGATTTGGGAGAATAAATGGACCAATGAGCATACCGTTCACCATGCCAGCCCAAACATTCACCGAAAATGTTTGTTGAAAATGTGCCCGACGGACAGCGTGCGGATTTTCTACTGACCAAACATGAGTGTTGCGAAATTTATTCACCCCATTACGCGTGAACGTAGATTCGTTTGTCACCAATATACACTTCAAAAAGTTCGGATTATTGTCATGTTGATGCAACAACCACTCACAAAACCGCACTCTTGCTGGAAAATCGTCAGGTTGAAGGGCTTGTACACGTTGGACGTGAAACGGATACAGCCCCTCTTCACGCAGCGTTTGCCACACTTTAGTTTTTGATACTTGCACTTCTCTAGCCACGTCTCTAGTGCTTGTTGAGGGATTCTCGTCTACGCGATTACCTCTACACGCGTGACCGTAACCGTCGGTTGAAGATTGCATACTGACCTGACACACTGACCCCGACCCAGTTCTGTCGTCGGGTTGAGCCAGTGACCTTGTACCACTCGGTGATGTCGCGGGTCGCGGCTACAGGATGGTATTCAGATAGTTTTGATGTTGCAGAGCCCTTTATCTCGTTTCCCTTAAGACATTGGTGTATATGGTACTAAGAAAAATTGCTTATGTTTTCAAGATCTACACGTCGTGTAAAGGAAAACCCCAACTTTGCGGACACCCTGTATATACATACTTTTCAACTTTGTTATGTCGGAATTTGGAATAAAAATAGAATCATAAAGTAAGTAATACATTTTATTATAAACCAAGTGCAAACATTTTTATGTTTTGAATGTAATAATGATAAATAGCCGAGGAAGGTGAATATTGGTGTTGATATTGGTCGAAAAATCGACCATATTGAGCTAAGGTCCGTTCTTTTGATAAATAGGGCGCTTTTATGCTGTTGTGTCTTTAATACACATATTTAGTTTGGTGGTATAAACTACCACAGTGGAACAGAGCAACGTAACACAATGTACGTCACTGTTTACGCGGTATGTTTTTGATATGATAAGATCCACGCACACGTACACAATGATACCCCGCGTCAGCAGTGGCGTACGATGTTAGGTAACTGTAGGTCTGGTCTGCTATTGATCCAAGTCCTTTGTATTCAGTTCGTTTGACTGCAAGTAACTTGCTGAAGTAACGTATCAAGTTTACTTGCAAGTGATAACGGACCTTCATGACGTCGAACGCAGATATCCTTGTATTTATATCACAGTAGGTTCAGAGGTTGTTGATACAATTTCCCGCGATCATTGCCTTTTCCCGGAAAGAAAACAAACAGTTGCACTATTCATACTATCTCTTTCTGTTGTCGTATAAACAAATGTAACCTTGAGATTCCGAGTGCCGGTGAGCTGTTGTCGAGCGGTGCAGTGCGGTGAGGGGAGAGGGGGTGACCTCGACCTAGACAGCGGAGGCTGGCCGACCGACCGACGAGCCGCCGCCGCTCTGACGCTGCCGATTTGACGCCGTCGACGCCGCGACGCTCGACGCCCCGCGAATTAAAGGGGAACGAACACGACGATGCGTCGGTCGCAGCCGGGCGGAGGCGATGTTGCCAAGCGCAGTTGGAAAACAGGGATTCGCAAAGCTTGGTGGTATATTTTTATTTTACATCGAAGCAGCCGCGTGGGTAGAAGCCTAAATGCCGGATCATCGCGGCTGCTATGATGATCCCAAAGAAATTTTGTTAATACGATTTTTGAACTGAAGGTTAGCAAAACTGGGAAAAGCTTCCTCTTGTAGATTGTTCCACAATCTCGATACCCTCGGGACAAAGGAGCGGTGGTATCGGCCAGTTCTGGATGTACGAAAATTGACACGGTTAGGATGGGACGCCAAAGTCAGGCGGGTCTGTCTGGCAGGCACATCGCGCGGCGGCATCATGGAAGAGAGCTCTGTAAGAGAAACAGTGTCGGAACCAAGACCGATCCCTGGGGAACACGTTGTGGGATGAAGAGAAGAACCCGTCAATTACGACGGATATCTTGCGGCCAGAGATAAAGTCAGCCACCCATCTGCAAAGCTTTTCTGGGAGGCCATAGGATGGAAGTTTGCTTAAGAGGGCAGCGCGCCACAGCTGATCCAACGCTTTCGTGATGTCAAGAGCAACGACATGAGCCTCACCATAAGACTGGATGAGTTTACTCCACAATTGCGTGACGTAAGCTAGGAGGTCCCCTGTGGGTGCCGGAAACCATACTGCCTGTCGCTAATCTAGCTGTGACGTTCGAGGTAGTCCAGAAGATCGCGATTTATGCACTTCTCCATCACCTTACTTATAACAGAAAGCAGAGCTAGAGGCCTGTAGTTGTGAGGGTCGGTCTTGATCCTTTTTTGGGATAGGTTGGACATGAGCAAATTTCCAGTTTTCTGGAAAGGTGTCGGATTCATAAGATATCTGGAAGCGACGCGAAAGAACTGGAGCAAGCTTCGCTGCACACCTCTTCATTCAATGGCAGGAATCAAGTCCGGATCAGAAGCTTAGTATAGTGGTTATAATACCAATGATTGAAATAGCAAGAAACATGGGATCGCGAAAAAGGTGTCCTTGGTGTCGAACAGGTTGCATTTGAGCCATTGCTTTAACCTATATAGTTCCCTCTATATCTCTTTCATACGCGACATATACAAGACCTGAATGATTCCCTGCCGATCCTGTATAGACAAGTGTGGTACAGCAGATCATAAGACCTGTTAAATCCTTGACAAGGGCATACATAAAAATGGCGTTAAGTAGTTGAGTCTATACTTCCTACGCCTTCGTTGGAGGTTTCAAAGACAACCGATGAGCCAAATCGTTACAAAAGGCGAAATCCAATCGTGATTAGGTAGGTTCACTTAGGTATGATGAATCTTCGATCTCTACATATCAACCTATATAAAAAATATATGCATACTTCTGTGTCCATGGCAGCTGTAGGAAAAATATGTGTGACTTATTGTGTCTTACAGGCAAATAGTATCACTTCTTAATAATAGGTTTTTCACTGACACCAAATATGCAACAATTTACAAGCATTTACCGCATTCAGCTTCCAACCTACAACCTCAAAATCTACGACTACCTAAACGATGGCAGTATTAAACTCGTGATAATATTCGAACTTCCTTTCACAAGTTTTCTGTTGCTTAAAAACATCTGCAATACACAAGTCCTTGTGTATCATTTATGTCTGTTTGTCAGTCTGTGTCTGTTCTATATCAATGCGTCATAAGCACTGAGTCAAACTACTTGACGAAATATTTAGAGAACCATCACAGACGAAGAAACACAAAGTAAAGGTTATGCGAAATGGATGGTACAGTGTACATATGAAAACAGTTAAGTCATCATTTACAAAAGCATCGCAAAACACTAAAGTGGTACGTGCTCCTGATATCCAAATATTGCTAAAAGTTAGCAGTGGCCTCCACGACGATGCAGCATCGCACCTTACATGCAACACCAAAGATTGTCAAGTGATTTTGAATTATTAGCAAATTATAACATACATCGGACATAACATTTAATTTTCCCGTTGTGACCGGGATCAGATGCTTCTTAATGATAGACTAATACTACAGAGTTCCATTTTCAACCCACCACTAGACCGATTTTAAAAACTTCAAAGCTTTTTCATCCTTCGCATAGTAGTAACATTGTGTGAAAATTTCACCAAAACCCGAGCGGTTTTAGGTCATATAACATCCAAAAAACATAATATCTCGATTTCGAAATTTTTTGCGATTACAATACTTCCTCGTCCGTTTTGGCATAGGAAGTAAAACGTTACATGAGTCTATTTTATTCCGACGTCAATTTTGGTAGTCGCGTAAAACAATGAAAACGTGAATTTCTAGTCAAATGTGGTTTTATTTTCTATCAGCATGAAAGTTACATGATAAGTTTCAGGTATTACATTGTGAATTTCTATAGCTCATCAGGGCTCGACGTTCCACGTACATACATTCCATTGTTTGGTTGGTTATTAATGTCAGCATTGGAATTAGTGATGTGCTTACTAACTGCTAAATCTGGAAACTCCTTCTAACGACAGTTCCGGATCAAAAAGCAAGGATTTCTATATTCGGTGTCAACGGACAAAAACAAAAATAATTCATGAACAAAGTATCGAAGACAATAATTTATCGTAGAGGAGGAATACTACTGGATACGACTAAGCGAAAACGAAGGAATGACATAATTAAAAACATCGATAAAATGGGCATAAATACTTGAAAACCACTGATGGCACAAGTGCTTTAGATTTGCCCATGCAGCAGAGGCAAAATACCAACGGAAGGAACGTAGGTTAATTTGTAGATTAGCTTATGTTATAGATTGTAATGTGTATACAAAATTGAGGTGTGAGTTCATTTATATATTTTCTGCTTGATTTTCCCAGTATCCAATCACCAAAATGAAAGTAAAACACTTAAAAATGACGATCAAAATGTTTTTTTTTGTGTTCTTGCCAATAATATATCTTTCAGTGAGTTGGATTCACCAGGTAAATCAATCATTGTACGTAACTTTTTATTGATATGGTAAATATTTTCTAAAGCTTGTCATGAACACACAGCAAACTTTATTTTTGGACTAATTTTCGAATGCATTGTGGCTGCTCCCTCAAGAATTTTTCACTTTGCAAACCTAAATAAATACTAAAATATTGAACCCTATCAGTATGAAACATGACGTCTATGACAGAGTTCTGTTTTATGTACTTTCGTCACTTCACTCCTCCTCTATATTGAATTTCCCACCATTTTCTTTTTTAGGTTTTCAGGTTAAGGAACCTCCAGCGGCTGCGCCAGTACCACCTATACCTTCAGCAAGTTACTGGAAAAACAAATGGGAACGACCGTCCTATTTTCGTATTGGTTGGCCCGTCCAAGCTAATACAATTTCTGAATGGCTGAGTTTTTTTACTGGGCGTCAACATGGACGAGATAAGAGCAATAGAACGAGTCATTTTTTGTCACAGGTAAAAGAAATAAATTATTTTAGTTCTATCTAGTACTGGTTGGCCAATCAAATTTAGTGACGCCTTATTGGATATTTTTATTCCTTGCTTGTATACGAAGGTAATCTTGCTTTCAGTGAGTATTATTAAACATGTTGGCTCATATGGATAAAAAATCTAGTAAACATTATATCAAGGGAGTAAATACTCGTGCCTCAACTAAGTATCTAAACAAAAAGTAAACTTTTGACATAGGCTGCATAAAAAAGAAAAAGCTAATTTTCGTCATGTGTGCCTTGGTCCCAGGGATTTCAGGGAGATGATCGAAAATTTCTTGAAATGATCGCATTCCATGAAGTGGTCAACTAAATTTGAAGTAACCGTAAAATCGACAACGTTTAGCGATTGAGCATATCGTAAAATAGGATGTCCATAAAACAAAAAATCCGTACAGTACTCGAGTACCTTTTTGTTGTACAGTATTTTAATCTTATTTTTCTCCTCATTTAGTTGACACGTAAGCAAAACGCGATGAGCAATTTTACAGTGTGGCTACGACAGGGTGAGCAATCCTGTGGAAAATCATTTTGGTAACGCCACTGAGGTGGCGTCAGTTGTCAAGTCAACGCCGTGCCGCGCAACGTTTATTTATTCAGATGCGGGCGGGGGTGACAACCTGCTCCCTCACGCTTGGGGAGTGGGCGCGGTCGACGCTATTTTTCTCCTTGTCCTTTTTATTTCATCCCGGAGCTTGATTGAAAGGAAACGACCTGAAGAATATTGGTTATTTCGCATAGGCGTGCATGGTAATGACTTAATTTGAACAGGAAGCATATTAAAGAGATAGCGAAGCAGTAACGGCAGGCGGTGGAGAGTTTGTAGTAATTCTAAAATATGGGATTAACTTCTGTTGCTTTTTCTTAATAGATAGAGAATACTGTATTGTTCCTGGTTTATGCAAGTCCAGCCTTATACGAAAGACCTTAGGGAACATACATTGAAATGAACTAAAAAAACAGCCATTTGATAGTACCTTGGAGTATCAGTTTCTAGAACTAAGTACTAAAGCCAGAATTTGTTCGTCCTGCATATCGTGCCGCCTGTGGTGCAGCCAGGGGATTATTTACCATAGGGCCAAAATTGGCCATGGGCTAGGGCGGCGGGCTGCGAGAGGACACAAACCAAGTATTTTTCCGTTCCTTTATGGGGTGCAAACCTTGAGAGACCCAAGTCGCTGAAACTTAAAATACGCCACTTGGTGCAGCACCCTGGGGTATAAGTAAGAATTTGAAAATATATATTGTGACAAATAGTACTGTTTACGCCATCTGGTGGGCGAGTCTCCTACTCGCCAGAGCTTCATGGCCGATCTCTGCTTTTACGCGAACCACGACCGCACAAGCCGCTTGGCGGCGTCTGTGACGGCCGTGGCAGTGACTCACCTTCTAGATCGACGAGAAGTGACCTCCAATATTCTAGATGCCGGTTTGTGGTTCACCAGACCTTTCTCGAAGCAGCAATGGGGACTATATATAACTCGGCGACCGGGAGATGGAGCAGAGTACCTACAGATTTTTTTTTTATACTCCAGCTACCACAAAGGCCTAAGGCCTAAACACCTATTAGGTACCGTGGGGCTATAAGGGGATACAGGGGAAAGGGGGAACGCCACACGGACTCTGGCGAGGGAACACGTGAGCATGCAACATGCACACATTCTGGCTCCGCCTACGAGATCCGCCGGGTGGTACCTCCGCGTTCGACAGTCAGAAACCGTCTACCACCTACGGACAATCACAACATCCATAGCCAAGAGACAAATTTCTCCTAGGACGGGACTCCACAGCACAGCATACGGCGACTGATCAGGAGACCGAAGAGTCTACTACTGCGGCCACCGCTGCTGCCTAATTACACCAGAGCAGAGCGGAGTGGAGTATAGTGCAGTCAATGGGGACATAAGAATTAGTCAGACATAAATAGTGGTGTACATAAATGTTCTATCAAGTTAAATAAATCAGTGCATTTCTTTTTGCGGAATCCATTGTTTTGATCCACACCCAAAAGTACCCAGAAAAACGCTACGATATGAAATGAAACATGAAACTCATAAAAGCTCTTATCGTGGGTATTTGTCCATATGAGAGCTTCAAAATGAATTTTTTAACAACATTTTTGTTCAGCCGTTTGATGGATTTTTACCCGACTGTCTGAGGGTATTTTTTCAAAAAATTGTATTTCGCGGGCTGTAGAACAAACGGCTTGATGGATTTTGGCATATGAGATGTCGCTGGATTCATCTCAACAATGCGAGTGATAGATGCAAATTTTATAAAAACAAAATGGCGGATTTAAATTTTTGAAACTTATATTTCACGGGCTACAGCGTAAACGACCTGATAGGTTTTGACATCCGTCCAGGATGATTCCCCGGACTTGTGCTTGTTTAGAAGGCGTCCGTAGACCGTCCGGAGGGTTTTTTTAAAACTCTTCCCCTACGTCTTAATTTCTACCAATCACAACCGCGCAATTGTGAATTACAAATGGCTTCTCGATAGAAAAATTGTATGACAGAACCTGTCAGCAGTTTTTTCAAGTTTACCCTCGGCAAAACTTGCCAGCTGTTGTCACCAAAAATTACAATACCTTTGATAACAAGTAACTATGGTTTTCTAGAACACCATAAAACGACGGTAAACAATTTTTCTGATTTTATTGTCAGTAAACTTTGTAATAGGTATTATAAGCTATGTGTATGCAGACTGATGAAGATAGTCTTGTCAAATACTATACGGGCATCTAATTTTTTCATGTGAAAAAAAAATCGAAAAACACATTGCTAAGAAAAAAATAAGTTCAAGTGCAAAAATGTTTTCCACCAGTACTCATGATTCTTGTTAAAAGAATGTTACTGTGCAGTGTGCATTTTTTTTTTCTAAAAAAAGTAGATGCCCTTGTGATATTACTTATGAGTATCCGGGGATTCCCGGGATACCTTTTGTGTTTTTATTAAAAAAAAACCTGAGGTGTACCAAGGAAAATCTCAATTTCACTCAATTTTTGAAGCTTTTGTTCGGCGTCGGTAATTTAGGTGATGGCAGCTCTAGGTATACCAAAATGCCGTGAAGTCAAATTGGCGGATATTATGCTTCAACATTGAAATTTCTTTTTCGTAAACTACTGTCCAAACCTCTTGATGGATTTTGAGATCCGTCTTGATAGCAAATTAAAGAATCATTCTTTCCAGTTACAGCAGTCGAGTTTTTTGTATTGTTTTAAAATGTACTTCTAGTTCAAATTGCACTTATCCAAGCTCGTGATTTAGTATCTATGAAACATTGCTAGTTAGCGCAATATTTTTGCAGATTATTTGAGGTTTTTGACAACCTTGATAAATTAAAAATTATCATCAATTGCCTTAAAAAATCAAACGCCAGAATACATTGAAAACTTACCCATTGTCCTTATCCCTGTTGATACCTGTTTTTCAATGAACGCGTTCAAGGAACAGCTTGCGTTGAAGTTGAAGTCAATAAATTTGATTTATCAGCGTCCATGTCAATTTTGACTCGGTATCAAGTGGACATAAGGACCTTGGCTTCAATGCTGCAACTCTGATTTTAGAACGAAGCCTTATGGAAAAATCAATGAAGAACGCCCTAAGAAAAAATATTAAATGCGCAAATGCAAAGAGAGCGAATTTCTATCAATCAAGCTATCTTTTTTTCTTCATAATGTCTGATATCTTTCGCTTTACCACAGTTTCCTAATTTCTTCATAAAATTACTGACAACGAATATATATCTCCAGTTCTTTTTATCGTCACAGTTCGTTATCCCTATGACTATTTTACCCCCGAGGGTTTTGTGTACCATAAACTGAACTCTTCAGCTGTTGCTCCATGACTCATTTTCTCATTTTTCTTCTCACGGTCGCAGCGAGCTTACAATAAACCAACACTTTACACATGCATAAAAACACGTTATTACTATGTTAATGCGGTGTGTAGTAAAACTAAAAACAAACGCTGATGACGATGATGATCGTGATGCGTGCCCGTTTTGGTCGTGGTCAGAATGAGCCTGGAGGTGTCTAACCGTGAGAAGGAACGCCTCTGTACCGCCAAGTTGCAACAGAGTCCGACGGTGAATCCTCAAACGAGAATTGCTTCGCATTGGAATAGGCACTGTTGCCAACGTTGGGTACGGAAAGTCAAAAAGTACATATGACCCATGGTGGAAAAGTCAATAGATTTTTGTCTAAATAGCTTTATAGTTTACAACTTTAAGTGCTTTATATTGACCACAATCATCAAAATATTACTAATTTTTATAATCTAATCTAAAACGTTTTTAAATTGGGTAATTACCAAATAAATGACATCAAGTTTTTCTAAGTGAAGCCAAAATTTGTAGTCAGTAAGTAAGTAAGTAAGTTTCATTAAATTGCATATTTAAAAAACACATGACAACAGCGCGTCGGCCATCATCACTCTTATCGGACCGGCAATCGATCGCAAACGGTAACACTGGTTAGTTATGGGGCAACAGGCGTGTTGTTTACAACGTTACCGAATCAAGAGTTCGCCGACATGTTGTTAGTTTACGGTGAAGCTCGTCAGAATTCAAACCTTGCAGCTCAAATTTATCGCGACAATTTCGCCAACGGGTACACCCAGACGGAAAGACATTTGTGAAAGTGTACCAAAGACTTCGAGATACTGGAAGTGTTAAGTCCACTAATATTCGCATTCGTGAAAGACAGGTTACTGTAGAGCAGGAGGGACAAATTTTAAATATAGTGGAAATCAATGCAGATATCAGCACTCGGGAATTAGGCCGCCGCGTAGGACTATCGTATACCATAGTCCATAGAATCCTACGGGAAAATTTGCTTTATCCCTACCATGTACAACGAGTGCAGGCCTTGTTACCAGAAGACTATCCTCGCAGACTAACATTCTGTCAGAGGTTTTTGAACAAAAACATTGAAAATCCGTTTTTTTAAACATTCTAGCGACGGACGAATGTACTTTTACGCGAGACGGGATATTAAATTTCCATAATAGTCACACGTGGGCCCAAGAAAATCCTCATACCATTCGTGAATGTCATTTCCAACAACGTTTTAAAATAAATATTTGGGCGGGTATGACGATCAGGTAATTTGCCCAGGTCGAGTTACCCCCAAGGAAAAGGATACCTTAGCTTTCTAGCCAATAACCTACCAGAACTTTTGGAACAGACCTTAGACAACATGCCATTACAACGGAGACAGAATTTGTGGTTTCTTCATGACAGGGCACCACCACACATTTTTAGAGGCGTCATTCAGTATTTGAATGAACATTATCCAAATCGCTGGATCGGTCGAAATGTTCCTGATCCTCGAAAATGGCCAGCAAGATCTCCTGACCTCAATCCGATGGTTTTCTGGTATTGGGGAGAATTTAAAGGGATGGTTTATGGGGCTGGTCAAATAACAACTGAAGCAAAACTTGCGAAAACATTTTTAATGCTGCTGATATAATAAATGGACAACTTCGAGGACCTAGAGTAAGAAGAAACTGGGTTCGTCGTAATGAACCTTGTGTGAAAAGTAGAGGACGACATTTTGAACACCTTCTGTAAATACAAAAAAGTGCAGTGTGGGTTTTAAAAAGAAAAACAATGTATCAAAATTTATAAAAGGATTTTTTTAATGCGTTCAATAAACATTCACACACCAGGTGAAGCGCTAAGACAAATAGTGGTAAGTCCATTTTTTAATTGTTTGCATTTTACGAGTACATTATCAAATAATGAAATAATACCATTGAGTCAAAAATAACAAACTCCATCTTTATTTACACTGCGTTCCGTCGTAATTTGCGTCTGGCATTGCGGCGTTGTCAGATTTTATTTTACTTGAAAGTCGTTTTTCTCTAAAAAAATGCCGTTTTGACCCCCATGTTATATGAAACTTTTTGCTTTTTTAACCCCCTATATCACCCATTTAAATAATAACTATCATAACGTTCACACCCTGTACATCTGCCTGTGGTTGTGACCAACAGTTTTTGGTCCCCAGGTTTCTACATCAGTCGTCGGTACAACCTCAAAAAAAAGAATGAGTTTAGTGTGCAATACAACTCGCAGTGTTGGCAACTTGAAGATAGACAGTTCACCCATCGGTGAATCCTTCAAACAGGAGGCAGGCAGTGTTGCCATCGTTAAAAAGATAAGGTTTTTAAGAAAATTTTGACACAGGTGTTACTGGAGATGGTCCATGCATTTCAGGAAGACTAGAGATAGGAGGCTGAACTGCGTAAGCGGTACATGTATTCGTATGAAGCCAATTCTGCGGGCAAGGATGCTGTGGCTCTCGAAAATCTAGTGGGCGAAAAATATAACCTGCCACAATCTTTATGTACATTTCACTAACGTTTTGTCATGCTTTGTAGGTTTATTACTTCGTGGTTCATTAATATTATCCAATATTGCTGCTTGCAACTCGTCCGAACCGTTAAAAATAGAGTTGTTTACAGTCATGCGCAGCACCTGAAATTCATTCGCTGCACAGTGTACCAATTCACTTAATAATAATAATAATATTTATTACCCTCATTAAACTGTATATAAAAGTTTACAGTAACAGACAGTGTTGTCAACTGTGAAAACAAGAAGTCCTTGAGGTTTCTCCAATTTTGTGGCTAATGAGGATGAATGCTCTAAACTCTTTGGTCTGCATTGAAACAACTGGTGTCCTCACGTCAAAAACATATCAGTATATAATCCAATAGATGTAAGAATAACAAAGTTGCGAATACGGGATTATTTCGTTAGTTAAAATAGTTATTTATGTGTATATTAAGTTACGAAATGGGCCATTTGGAAACGCGACGTCCAACTTATCAAAATTTGAAGTAATTAAAGCGGAGTTCGCAGGCTATTGAGGTTAGGAAGTTTCAAACTAACTTCTGTTTTCATAGGGTTGAAAAATTCGCCCGAGATTAGTATGACTGATTTATAATTTTTTCAAAACATAAGATCAGTGAGTAGTTCCGTATGCGATTAGCTTTTAGAGCCTTACGTGAGAGATTAGACGGTTTAGTTCAATATCAAAAGAGAACTGTCGGTTTGAAATTCAAATTTTGCCTGAACTGCAAACCCCGGTAAGGGGTAGGTAGTAAGTTTGCGCTCCATAGCTTCGTATGCTGTACGTACTACGAGGACGGTAAATTAAGTGATGAGACTGGCAACGTAGCGTTCGATCTGGCAACACTAGAGGCGCCGTGCTTGGAAGGGAGACAGCGAAATATGTGAACCGCCTTCAGTACAAGCTTGAACTCGCCCGATTCATTTGGTTGTCTGTGACGATTTTTTTTTGTGAAACGGTTTTTTCTATCGTGTTAAAAACTGTTATTTTGAGGGTAAAAAAATAAAATTGTAATTATATTTGGATACAAAAAAATCAGTTATCTCTTAATTTACAGACCTTCGAACAACGTGAAGGAGAGCTATGCGCTTCTTGCGCGGCAGTCCTCCATGCAGAAGTAATTGCTATCCAGATCCACAGATGGCCAGTTACTCAAAAGGAAATCAGAAGTGTATGGATCCAGTGGTTATTTACATTTATATGCTCTGCCAGTCCTATAGCTTAAAATATAGTGACATCTCCTAAAACAAGTAGTCTTTCTACTCCAGGAATGAATCACTCCTATTCAACTCTCAGCTAGTCTAAAAAAAGTGACCCTGCCCTGAGTCCTTGGATATCGTGAATGTCGGATAATATGAATACAGATCATCTGGATAGAGTGGTGAGGACAGGCTCATGTACTGGCTCCGCGCCTATGTGGCTGTCATCAGATGTCAGGTTTCACCATTGTTGCCAAATACAAGAGGATAATCGCTTGATCTAGTAGATCAACCTGTGGTCCCTGGACCCTTGGTGCTCCCTTGGGAGGACCCCGTTCTTCAATTTCCAATCGACGGCAATTACATACACATCTTCTCGGAATGGAGAAAGCCCGCATTTGCTTGATGACTAAAAGGATGAAACACCGATAGTGAAGACAATTGAAAACCCTGGTTGGCAAAAAGATCTAAAAGTTGCTCAAAAGTCAGGTTCCGCTTTCTTGTAGAAACGTATCTAGAATATGACATCTTTGTGCTTTGTAGATACATTCAACTGTTTACGAAAATTCCTAAAAAAAAACAAACATGGGTAAAACATCAGACAATTGGACAGGTGACGAGTGTACTGGATGTAAACACCTGACTGACAGCAGGCACAGGCTCACAGGCACAGATCAGGTGGTAGATGCAGGGGGGAAGCAAAGCACCGGTAGAACATCCAGACAGCCCCAACCAACATCGGGATACGGTCGAATTGCTCTCGGATCTCGGTGTCTATCACAAAAGACAGGGACGGATTTCGTATTAGCGCACAGTTTGGCGTTAATAAGATGAAAATCAACGATACCTCATCTCAATATTCCAGCGCTGAAACGTTTGATACAAGAACCTGACGCGATGACTTAGGCTATACATTATCAGCAGCTTAAGATGTACATTTACTCATCCACTTAAGGTATACAGTATGTCCTAGATTCGCTTCTCTATACAGTGATCTCGGCTCATGTTGTACCTACAGCAAAGGTTAAATGGGCATCGTTTTAGAGGAAACTTGGTGCATTCGATAGCCGGCTTCAGATTTTCCATCGGTCAATTGGTTTTGAAAATAAGAGCAAAAAGCTAAAAATGTCGGATTTTGTTTTTTGCCAGTAAATCCGAAAAGGTTAATTTGACAGCTGTCAAAATGCGATATTATACGGAGATTTTTTGAAGCAAATAAGATAGCATGTATGACATGTCTCAATCGTCTTGTGTTTTCCCGCAACCTGCCTCAACTTTCATTTTTCTTATGGCCGCCATATTGAATTTCTCGATTTTTGAAAAGAGCGTAAAATTCCCAGCCTAATGATGTCTCACAAGTGCATAAAAGATTGGAGTATCATCGAGATTCCATCACACGTAATGTTATGTATAATTTTTTTTCTAAGGAGGCCATGATTTATTTGTCAGAAAATAACATTAATGAGTAAGGCATAAAAAACACATAAGCGCCTCGAATTTTCAATAGAATTAACAACAAGTCAAATGTTTCGGGACGAATTCCCAACTGTTAAAAAAAATCGTTAAGAATAATTATGAAAGGTATTTTTACATTTTATGACTATTTTATTCTCACAATTACAGGTTGGTTGCAATGAAATATAAATATGTGAATATTCACTTTACTTTGAAGTTTACAAAGCTTTCAGCTTTCCCAAGATCGTGATACACATCCAAAGTGAAAACGCCTAAAATAATAATAATAATAATAATAATAATAATAATAATAATAATAATAATAATAAATGGGCTTTATTTCGTTCGAAAGTACAAAAAAGGCGAAGTGTCGCTAAGAGTAGCGTTTTTCAACTTAACCTTTGAAAGAACAAAAAAAAAATATACAACTTTGAAGTTGAGTCATTAATTTTCAGATAATGATTGTAGAAGGAAGATAAACCAAACTATGTGTGTAAAAATAAAAAAAAAATAAAAAAAATTGTTTACCTTGTTTTATAAAGTATCCTCCCAACAAGTATTTCAGTGCGGACCTGTATTTGATCGTGAGGTGCCCTGTGTGTCTTAAGTCACCTGATTCACGAGCCCGTTGTACTACATTAACAAAGGCACGAGGGGTTGGTTGCACTCGATTGGGAAACCGATCCGCATAAACATGTGCCATTTTTTATTTCGTTTGAGCCACGCAACAGACACTATTCACACGCGACTGACACTGACTGTATGTATAACTGAACTGAATGAAATAAAAACATCGTTCCAAATTCTTTCGCTTTTTTGTTTCCCATGCGATGAACCGATAAGGTGGATTATATCCGCTGTTGCCAAACACGAGTACATGATATTATTATTGAGACAGGGCGGTACTAAAACTTCCAAAGGGCTATAACTTTGTTACTTTAATTTTACCAGAAAAATGGTAAAGGAAAAAAACATTTCTTTTGATCAGATCTACTCACTGTTAAAATAAATGACTCAACTTCGAAGTATAATAAAACATTCAACCAATAGAAATCTATCCGTAATTCTCAATAATAACTAATTAATTAACAACACAGAAAAAAATAGAATCTATTACAAGAATAGTATATATTTTCAGCATTTTGTGTTCATCATCAGACCTCGGCTTGTAGTTTTAGTTTAAGTCTTATTTTAAAATTAAATAAATAGTGATTTTGGAATGTAAGAGGCAGATCATTATATAATTTAATAGCGTTGTAGCTGAATGATTTTTTTTGTAATCAGGCTTAGAATGTTAGGGTATCACTAACACAAAATGCCCACAGTTTCTCCAAAATTTAAAATTTGTTGTAATAATATAATATTACTAACCAACACATGTATTAAGTATTTAGACTTGACGTCTCTTACGCAGTTTGTTAGATATCAACGCTAATAGTGACATATATTGAGCTATTTGGCAGATATGAGAACATACTGTTGAGGATTTTTTGGTGTCCCTTTAAATCATAGTGCATACAAAAAAATAAATTGGAAGCAGTTGAATTAATTAAGTAGTTAGGCCATGTTTACTTACGTATTTAGTGATTCATAATATCATGAGTGAGCAGCTCGACAACTTACCTGAAACAAAACAAAGAAATTAATATGGTGATGAAAGAAAATTGTTTACAGTGGTCCGCGCAAAAGTAGCGTTTATCGAAAGCCCAATTAGTTGCATAGCGTTATACAGAGTGTCCCAGAAATAACATGCCAGAGTGACACCCGGACGTAGATTGGCTTCAGATCAATCAGATAAAATCAACATGGCTTTAGTAAAAGTTTTTAAGTTTTCGAGATATTGCCACTTTTAAGCTTTTTAAAAAAATCACTACTTTTGGCCTGTTATGGCTATAGAGAACTTCTAGCTTATGATTTTTTCCTGGGCTATAATCAATAGTTGGTTGAGACAACCGAGTATCCATTTCATTGAAAACTTCATAGCCATAACAGGCATAAAGTTAAAGATTTTTGAGAAAGTTTAAAAGTGGCAATATCTCGAAAACTAGAAAACAATCTACCTCCCTTGTCAGCCTGGAGTGTTATTTCTGCGACACCCTGTAGAACTAGAACAACAAAACAGAAAGAATTTTATTGAAAACGTATATGCGTGGGTCCGTTACACATGGTTTGTTTAATTCTCGTGGTGGAAATGTGATAGCCATATATTTTGATTGTAAGTGAAATGTATAGAATTCTTATACTGATCACTATGCTATAATACCTATAATTGTGGCATTATGAGTACCGTTTCACTTCACATTCCACTATTCTGAATTTGTGTTTTCCTATGACTGTTTCATCGGAGGGTAGGTTCAGTTGCACCTAGCTGCTTGAAGTATGCACCTGAACATAACGAATGTGACAAGCCTTATAACATGCAATAATCTGGATGTGCCATTCATACTCAGTACTCAGTATGATTTTTATATATTTGCAAAATGTCGACAGGAACGCTGGCAAAGTGCTTCTACGAAGCCAATGCAGTTTCAATTCATCCGAGTTCGGTTCTGTGCGCTGGGCGTGTGGCCCGAGCCAGCGAGTGATCCGGCGTTGTGCGTCGGCGGTATAGCGTCAAAGCGGCACGGTGATCTCTTAAAGGGGAACTGCCGTTCCGCAGGCGTCGGCATCGCGTGCTATCCTCGACGCCGCTATCACCGATTAATTGCCGTCTATCCCCTTTAATCTTAACACTTAATAGCTGGTGTGTGGTACGATGGCGGTGTGCCACTCGCTTTTTGTCACTTCGTAACGTCCGTCAGTCAGTCAGTCGCATTTATTCCCTCCACGTTTGGAGACATACGTCAAATCGACACCCGGTCAAAAGACAGATGGAGTAGTTTTTTGCAACTGCAAATGGTCTGCAGTCAGCTGTCTCTTAATTGAGATATTTATCTACAGTAACGTAACTTGAAATGTTACTACCCGGCTAAGGACACTAAAAAAACTATAACCATTTTGGTCATTCGGGCTGGATACGCTACACACGTGAAGTGAAATGGCAAAAGGATTATGGACTACGTGTGAGGCCAAGAACGAATCGAACATTTTGGTCCTTCGAGTCGAAAATAGTGTGTTTATTCATGGTTTACGAGAAAACTAAATTGGTAGCAAATTGTGGGTTTGCGATTGATGATGGATCAGTCTCGCTTTGTTTTTGCTTTTTTATTTGATTTGCGTCAACTTTTGTGTCCGGACACAAATAAAAAATAGGTTTTTGTAGCTGATTCATGTGATATATATGGACTATTTCTTGATTTAATATGAGAATTAGGAGTCAATCTTAGAATCATACACAAATCGTATGGTTTTTCTCTAGTTTGTGAGACATTTTAGAAGATATCGACCAAATTCAACGAATTACATCATCCATCAATTACTTCCGTCTTCTCATTGGTCCAATATATTTAAACTTCTACCTAGTCTAGAAGTATGAGAATATATTACTGCGATCTGACTGTAGCGACTGGCAGTAAGCCATTAACAGTAGATCCATTGAGTGGCGATGAGTCTACGCACCTCGATCCGCCTGAGGCGTTTTACAGTCGTGACACGTACCTACGCTTTTACGATAAACTTACAATGACAAATACAACCGAAAGTATTTAGATAAAGAAGGAATTTTAATTATTTACCGTTGGATTGTCGGCAATGTGATCGATGGGATCGATGAACGACAGACAAATATTCGTTTTTACGTGTGGATCGGACGGACAAGTCTTTGAATGATGTATTTAGGCAGTTGGTATATATATATATATATATATATATATATATATATATATATTCAAAATTGCTCTTTATTGTATGACGTTTTAATTACAATTGCCACTTTTAACAATTTTGTGACGAACATATCGGTTTTATTGTTCAAAGTATAATTCATTACTTCTGCACTAATTTATAGCACTTGTACTAATTTATTACAATTTATAACCATGTCGACTGTACGAACATCTCATCTTAATTCCGCATTATTTGA
The DNA here is from genome assembly GCA_963669975.1 of Acanthoscelides obtectus. NCBI lineage: Eukaryota > Metazoa > Arthropoda > Insecta > Coleoptera > Chrysomelidae > Acanthoscelides > Acanthoscelides obtectus. Next base: position 22,799,409 of record CAVLJG010000008.1, read on the forward strand.
CTGTCTCCACTGTCACTGTAGACTCGACCGTGACTAACTGCTTCCTGAATCTGGTCGGGGATTTATCCCTCTATCTACGCGTCGAAAAATATTCCAGCGCTTTCCAAGTCGTGAACATCAATGGAAGTAGTCTAGATGGACACACACGGGCGCGTAACCGGTTGCCTAAGCGTCAAATCTGCAAGGGGACTTCTCGCCGTTCAAGGCGCCAGCTATACGAGGGCGTTATAATATTCCTGTTTATCTATCTTCCAGGTGATATTTCGTTTTTTTTCTTTCTTTTACACATCCCGGGTAGCCTGGGTAGGTATATCCCCATTGCAAAAACCGACAAGCGAGAATGAGGTTATCTGTCGTTTTTTAATGTACACGTTAACCTCGTCCATTGTCCCGAAATCGCCAAATGAAATAAAAAAAAAACAAACGAAGTGTCACCTTGGAGACAGATAAACAGAATATATTGTAAAAGTGTCAATTGTACTTGAAAAGAATCACCGTTGGAACCGAAACATATCTGTGGTTTGATTAGGCCAGACAGTTTCAGATGTTACATTAACACTTAGCACTTACATAGATTCCTTCAGTAATTTTTACTTTTTTATTAATGATGTCATCATTTCATTTCACCATTCCGTGCTTTTCTTCAATGTCTGCGTTCCAATTTATTTTGTGAATGGGACTATTTAGCAGGCTGAAGTTCCAGATGATGAAATTGATGAACAAATACTATATTTTAGTGTAAAATTGACAGTTACAGATTCCAGGTTGGCACACAGTTCAAATGGAATGGAGGTCATGGGATACAAAGTTTTAAAGCTCCTAATCAGGTCATGGAAAAGTTCTTTCTCTTTCAAAATGGCGGACTGGCGGGCTGTCAAAGCTAAGAGTTTTTGTACAATGACTCGCACTCACACGAATCGCATACCGTTTTGGAGGAAAGAAGCGTACAAGAGGAAAGAAGTAGGTAATCCAGAGACGAAACCAGAACCAAAGTAGTTTGGGAACTGCATATGCAATGATAACAGCATGCCCAGTGATTCCTCGTTTCTATTAAAATCATTAAACACTAGTACCAATAGACAGACCACCCAGTATTCTGCTAATCAATTCCAAGGAAAACAAAACAACGGAAAGTACGTAACACGTGTACAGTCATACACAGCATAAGGTGCCGTTCGTCGTACGCCAAGCCTTGCATATTCAATTTTCTCCATGCTAATGTTTATTTTTATTTCATCGCATGAACACATGCTAATACACACATACAGTAATTCATGTACATAAGAAAAATTATTCATACCAAGAAAATTGCCTCCAATATTTCGCTGACAACGATAAAAGATGGGAATAGGCTAGCTGTGATCGCCAACCTACCTAAACCTTGAAATGTCATAATATCTATAAGTAGGATTCAATTATAGAATTGGACAGCTGATGATGAGTAATGCAAAGACAGCTTTTCTCATAGACGTCAAGCAACTGCAAAAAACGACTTTCAATTATTCGCTGTGTGCGAAATGGGCGGTGGGGGCCGTCAAATCGATCGCAACGCGCGACGTGGCAGATATGTGGAATAACTCGAGAATGACATTGTCAAATTGCTATATTTCATACAATTCCACACTACGAGCCCAAAGAACTAAATATTCGGACACTTTTAAATTTTGAGCAAATTGTTCAAATAACAGAACAAGATAGTAAACTTGTACCGAAAACTTTTATTGATAGTTTATACAAAATGTGACCTATTTTCGATAATAATATTTGTTTTTCAAGATAAGTAATTTAACTTAAAAAAAAACTAAACTTCTCAAAAATATGTGGCAACTAAATATTCGGACACTACAAAATGTAAATTAACTAATAACTTGTTACGTCGCCTTTTGCCTTAATTACCGCCTGAATTCTTGTGTAAGCGAATTCCAAATTTCTTGCAATTTCACACGCAGTTCAGGGATTGTTCCCCGAGTATGGTTTCTCAAATGTTGTTTCATTTTGTGCCAGACCGTTTCTATCACATTTAAATCGGGACTACTGGTGGGCCAAGAGAGGACATGTACGTCATGATCCCCAAAGCATTGTTTTGTGCTTTTGGCAGTGTGGCATCATGCGCCGTCCTGCTGATAAATGTAATCTCCGTCAGGATGTAAGTCTGCTATGGTAGGCAATAATGTGTTCTGAATGATTTATTGGTATTTAGCTGCATTTACTGTGCCATCTATAAAATGAAGACGTGCGTGCAAAAATTACAATAAAATAAACATTAAAATAACCAAAAAATACATTTTTATTATGCACATTTAATGATTGGGGAGTATGTTCAACAGTTTGAGTGATTAAGTAGCTTTGTTTGTTCGTACTAAGCTCTTCAATGATAATTTCTTCCCTTTCTGATTGGCCTTGAGGTTGAAAGACATATCATGTTCTATTTGATTCAGATCCTACAAGTATTATCTCATTCATTTTTAGTTCAAGTACACAAAATACTTAGTTTAATATGCACCACAACATTTTTAAGAACTTTTATTTAGTTTAATTTAATTTCAATGAAAATCAAGCCGAATGTTGTTATCAACATGGTTGCCCAAAATTGACAGGTCTCGAGTCCAAAATAATCATGGCCACAAGGCAGCCCACAGAGCGATTATGATATATCTCTCCCATAAAATGGTGTTTTGTTCTATCATGGTGCGAAGATTACCTTTTAATCAAACCACAAATATGGGCGCGCCCGGGACGCCACTGGACCTAATAATTTCAACAGAATCGAGTAAATATTTATTAAGATATCGATACATTTTTATTTTATATTTATCACCCTGTATCTTGAAAACCCCGGGCCCATGTTTACAAAAACTTTTTCTCATATTTTTTTAACAAGGAATCACGCTCTACAATATCTCCGTCTATTTTTAGAGCACCCTGTAGACATGCATATATTAAAAATAAACAGAATACCCGTTTCCGGCCTTTAGCAACATTATAAATAATAATGTATGCCATTATGTCATAATGTTTAATTAAAATAATATAAATATGCATCGAAACAAATGAGTCGCAGAGGAAAGGGGAAAAGAGAGAGACAGAGATAGTTATCCGCATTCGTCGCGGTTTTTAATAATTAAAATTTATTCCGACTGATATTACTGCCTCTAATTTGTTTTAATTTCGATGCCATTATTTCAATTTGAAAAACTAAATAAATTCCTGCGGGACGAAAAATTACCATTCCAAACGTATCAATTTGAATATATTTTGGCGCAATGGCGTACGCGGATGAATACCCTATCGAGGACTTTTTGATTTTAAAGTAAAGTGGTGGTTTTCTCGTATAATGAAAATTTTCTTTTTTTGATTTATTTACTTTAGATTTACTGTAGGAATAGCGCGATAATGGTAGATTTTTTTCAACTTGTCGAGCACATAATAGGCCGTCGAAAGCTAGGGATGTACCAAGTACTGCGATTTTTCTGGGTACTCGGCAAGATTCAAGTATACTCGGTCTACTGTAACTAATATTGAGTTTATATTAATTTACATTTTTGGATGAGCCCCTTTATTCAAAAAATTTGTTTAGTTTATCAAAAAAAACACCCTACATACACTTAGACAATTTTTTGTGAGCGAAGCGCCATGGGTTAGTATATTTACGGCACAAGTTTTGTTTTTTTAAATATTCAAAAAAAATGCTACTGCTAATTATATATTTTCCACTATGGAATTCAGCAGTTACAACACTGAGTTGGAATTGAAATCATATTTTGGAGTTACACATTTGGAACATTTGTTTTTGATACACCGATTTGGGAGCCCAAATTATCCTACTTACTAAAAAATCATCCAAATCAGGCATCTCATTGCGGCTGTAATTCTGACTATTTTTTTAATTTATGATATTTAAAATCTATTAGGCAATTGCCTTTAAATTTTGCAATAAAGTTTTAACGCTGTTCAATCACGAATTTATCAACATGTAATCGTAAATTTCAAAAACTAGAGCATGGGTTTTCTTCAAATATTGTTTTACGATTCTAATGCATTTCAAGTTTCATATATGATCAGTGTTATAAACATTTATAAAGGTTTTTTCATGTGAAAATAAAAAAATGTGATATGAGTTATCTCAGGAACAAATCATTTGATTTTGCACAAACTTTCTATCAAACCAAACCAAAATAATACACTAAAAGCTACTTCCACTACTAAGTATGTCAAAAACAATAGACAATATTTCCAAATATTTTTTATGAACTCATAATTTGTGCAACAAATCTATATTGTCGTTTTTTTGATCCAGTAACTATTCAGGCATTTCAAAAATAAATTTGAAACAATATATATATAGTTTCACACCATAACCACAACATCCCACACTTTGTTTTTGTTTATTTGTCGAGGTCCAGATTATCTCTGGCGCAGTCTTTTTGAAATACATTTGCCAATTATTTAGTTAAAAGGTACCTTAAAGACGTCAGACGTTCAAAGTTTTGTATCTCCCTAATGATAATTCTATTTTGTGGATCCAAGTTTTTTAAATACCTATATTTGATTTTAGTTGGTTCCTAGGCAAACCAAAAACATGAAAAAATTTTAAAATCTAATAAAATTTAATCGATCGGTGGAGAAAAATGCCAAAAACGAGAAAAATAAATATTGCTCAAACCTAGTGTTTTTTATGTTAGTATAATAATTCTATGCTCCTATCAAATACATTTCACCCATCACAAATACTCCCCTACATATTTGCCCTTAAAACATAGAATAATAGAAAAATGTTCTCGACACGAGTTTCTGCGGCAGGTTTCTGGCTTCACTGGCCGGCGTGCCGGTCTTTGTAAACGTCCTTGTATGACTGGCCCTGTGTCGCGCAGCCGCGTCTGATGCATCGTGCGATTAGGTATTGGGAAGAGGCGACGTTGCCAGATAGGCGGTACCATATGTACGGCAGGGAAAGCATGTCTATCAACTAATTGTTTGGACCTGTTTGACGGACTTGGTACATGTTAGTAGCTAACTTTTTTCTCATACTTAAGCATGCTGCTTTCGTCAGTCCGACCAAAGACAGCCAATCATGCTTTTTTGGCAAATGATCACCATGGTTAAGGCAAAGCTATATGGCTTTATCTTATTTCGATGGGGTGTAACTTGTGCTGAAAATAATACTTTTATGAACTCAAGACGTCGGTGTGTGGGAAGTGCAGAGTCGATCTAGTTGACGCCATTTATTAATATCGTGTTCGCGTTTAACACTGCAAATGGCAAAGTTCGTAATTTTGTCACAGATTGATTCTTGACTCATTACAACACGTCACAAAACACGACGGAAGCATAGTGCCGGTGCGTTGAAAACTTTTTCAGTCACGGCATGATTGCATATCCACGCGTTTTGCTATTGAAAGATGAAAGCGCTTTTTTCAACGTCACCGGACAAGCTTTGTTCCTGTTTGATACGTCCGCTCTTCGAATTTAATCTGGTGGGCCCGAAAATTAATAGAAGCTGAACATTCCACGGTCGAATTTACAGGCTGTATGCAAAAGCAAGAGCGACAACCACTTTAAATCGTGTGCACGCGGAAACTTGCGCGCTACTTCTCGTTGCCGAGCTTTTTATACTGGGTTAGCCAGAAAACCTGCATGTAGTGATGTTAGGCGAGAATACTCTCAAAACATATATTGTAGTAGAAAAAATTCCCGCCGGTAATTTTCTCAAAATGCTTTTAGCAGAGAGAGAATATTTTTATTATTGATCTCCGAAGATGGAACATAAGTTATTATATTTGGTTTTTGTTAATGTTCAATAAAATCTTAGATTTTGTGTTGGTTTTACTACTTATAGTAGAGAATATTCTCGAGAATAATTTTTTTTGTTCTCGAGAATTTGCCATCACAACCTATTTCAAGAATTGACGACTACTGTGGTGTACAGCTGATCAGCAAGTGATATTTTTGTATTAGCAATAATGAATCTGGTTTAAATCTAGTGAAATTTGTCTCTGGTGTTTTGTTTTTGTATGTAAATGAACTTTTTTAAATAAGAGTTGTAAGCAATTTGAATATGTAGCGTACAAAAAACAAAACAATATTCCGCTCCGTCTACGTTGACGGAATCGTCAGAATTATGTGTCACTTATCTATATGGGGAATTTTGAAGTATTACTAGATAATCAGCTGTTATTCTACCGTAATGGATACTGTGAAAAAGACAATAGATAAAGGCAAAACTCTAGTTTCATATGTTATAAGACCGAAACTTGGTTTATACTTTAAAGGATGCCATATAGAATAATCCACAAATATATAAAAAAATAAAAAAACAGTACAATTAATTTGATGAAAATGGCTTTCAGTTCAAGAATTATCTAGCATCAAACGTAAAAATTTTTGACGCAGATGAATAAGAAATTGACGTGGAGTAGGTGTCTAGAGAATACTCTATGTAAACACTTGCTGACCAGTGATACTAGCTTCAACCTTTTTGACCATTTGCATGTCTTATTTTTCAAAATAGGGTAGTAGATTAGTGATACACACCTGAGTACATATATACTTACTACCTAATTTCCTAGTCGTGCGTTTTCGATGTAAAGAAAAGCTATGTGTGGGGGTAAGCAGCATTCTGCCAGCATTCAAAAATTTTTTAAAAATGATGAAAATCTTCAAACATTTGGAAAATTTTGGAAATTATAATTTGAAAAAAGTAAAATAAATCGACACTTTGGAAGCTTTGAATATTTTAATAATTTGATTCTGAAAATCCTGATTTAGAAAACCTGCGATAACAACTAATACAGCTTACAGCGTTAAAGCACTCAAGGGTGCGTTACTGTTTGTTTCAAGTTGAAGGGCTGGTTAACCCTCAACTTAAACTGCTAAAAAATAAAAAAAACTTAAGCTACGTTTTGAAGCATATTATGGTACCACGTGGTGGTAACACAACAACGGCGCTTTTTCGTTCGCTTTTTTAACTCTTCACGTGCTATAAACCGTACTCAAATTGCACAATTTTTAACCAGATGTTTCTCCATGCTCTCTTTCAAGAAATAAATTGTATCGTGACCGCGTGAACAATCCACGACCTTCATTCCAGCCAAGAGTCACGAAAGCGAGATCAAAAGCGTGCCATGATGTCGCCTTCTTGCCCCGTGAGAATGCAGTTTTATACTAAACCTTATATAAAATGAGAAGCTTCTTCTGAATTGTAATGCTACTGCGCTGCTGGAAGAAATGTTAAATAGACTCCATGTTGCATAATTCCCTCATAAGAAATTCCTGTGTAAAGTTCGAAGCAGTTAAAACGAACCTGCTCATATTCCCAAACGATTCGTTAGCATAATTAGGCCTTTATCTTAAGAAACTTTTCTGAACTAAAATGCATCCGGCTTAAATTACGACTCAAAAGTGTATGTTCAAGAATATCAGGGTTGTCCTAAGAATTTAATTCCAAAGGAATGCCATACTCATTGTTTGTTTCCTTTTTTTTTGAACCATCCGCGAATGCTAATCCTTAATAACGGTGTACTCAGACTGTCACAAAGAAGTTGAAAACATCTTTTTGAAACTAGGTTGGAACTGGTTAGGGTCGCTAGAATTGGTAATAGTCTTTTCTAAAAACAGAGGCGTATCAGGTGTATGCAGGGTGAAGGAATTGCTTCAAATTATCCTAGAAAGAATCAATGAAAGGAGAAGAGACTCCTAGCTCCTGGCTGGATTTTCGCACAACAGCATGAAAAGTAAAGACGATTTATTGATCGCCGGAAAATGAAGAAAGCACAAAGTTGGAAGGTTTCTTTACACAGCGCATGGTTTTTGTGAGCTTGCTAGGCAGCAGCGGTGGCCGCAGTAGTAGACTCTTCGGTCTCCTGATCAGTCGCCCTGCGCTGTGCGGGTTCGAATCCCGTCCCAAGAGAAATGTTTTTCTTGGCTATGGATGTTGTTACTGTCCGTCGGTGGTAGACGGTCTCTGACTGTCGAATGCAGAGGTACCACCCGGCGGATCTCGTAGGCAGAGCCAGAATGTGTGCATGTTGCTTGCACACGTGTTCCCTCGCCAGAGTCCGTGTGGCGTTCCCCCTTTCCCATGTATCCCCCTATATCCCCATGGGTGTTGAGGCTTCAGGCCTTCGTGATGGTTGGGGTATGAAAAAAGCCTTTCAAACATCATGCTAAAGGTACAAAATCTCAGCAGCGTACTTTCTGGTAAACCTCATACCGCCTTTCAGCATAAAATCCATGTAAATCTGCGCGTTCCCTTTTAGAAAAATGTAAAAAGTGTCGCCCGCATGAGACGACGTTCTCGGTTCCAGGAGAATATGACTAATGAACGTGATTAGTATTGATTTACGTCCGATTCTAAGTAATATATGACCCGATTTATATTATTTATACTCGCTGGGAGCCCTGAGCGATTTTTCTTCGAAACAAACCCGTAGCTTTCCCGGAGAAAATTGCCTCTTTGTTATAATGCTATATATATTCTGCCTAAAGCGACTTGAACCATAAGTAGAATTGCGATATTGGTTTGGCATGTAGAAGCTTGACCACAACTTTGATGGTACAGGATGTTTAATAGGAAGTGGGTAAACATACGTCATTTTTCGGTCACTGGTTAAAAGTTTTTTTTTTGTGAAAATATTTTAATTATGTAAGGAAAACTGCAAAAATAAGGTTATTGGAAATACCAAATTATTACATTGTTTACCTACAGTAATGGACAAAAGTATATAGACAAATTAATATTGTGCTGTATTTCCTTTTTAACTTGTTTTATTAATACACCAACCTGGATACATAATTCGTTATAGCAGAATACTCACTTATACATAAATAGATTCATTAGACTCCCTTCAATAAAAAATTAATTGAAAAAACTGGAACTATGAAGGACAAACATATATAGACAATCAAAACAATTATAGAAAAAAGAAGCAAAGTTCATTGAATTATAGAAAACCTACCATGTTTGTGTTAATATTTTGTAGCATAACCATTATTATCAATCACCGCCTAGCATCGTCTCGGCATAGATTGTAGAAGTGTCTTGATATAAGATTCATCAATGCGTCTCCACTTTTGCTCTAAAGCTGCAAAAAGTTCATCCTTTTTTGAATAATGTTTAACTCGTATTTGCTTATATAAGTATTCCCATAGATTTTCAATGGGGTTTATATCGGGAGGCTGTGAAGGTCATTTGAGAACTGGTATTTTTTCATCCAGAAAGAATTTCTTTGCGAGATTTGAAGTGTGCTTCGGGTCATTATTTTGCTGGAAGATTGATCTTAAGGGCATATTGTCTTCCATATAGGGTAACATGACATGCTTTAGTATGTCTGTGTATACAAACTTATCTATAATGCCATCTATTCTATGTAAAGGTCCCATCCCAAACCCCGAAAAGCACCCCCAAACCATAACAGACCCGCCTCCATGTTTGACAGTGGGCAATGTGTACTTGGCGTTCAACCTTTGTCCACTAGGACGTCTAACGTAGTCACCATCTCATCCAAACATATTGAACTTGGATTCGTCACTGAAACATACCCTCTTCCAGTCACAGATGTTTCAATCAAGATGCCACCGTGCAAAATGTAATCGGTCCGTACGGTTTTTCCTCGAGATTAGCGGCTTCTTACTCGGGCGACGTGCAAATAACTTTTTTCGTAGAAACACTGACAATTCCTTTTGTCTCGATTTCGGCTTTTATTTGTTTTGGGGTTTTAAACGGATCTTTGGACGAAATTACTTTTATTAATCTAACTGATCTAGCATTTAGTTTTCTAGGCCGACCACTTCTCTTAGAGGCTTCCAACCTTTTTGTTTATATTTTTGGCAATGTCGACTTGACGATGACCATCTTTGTATAACTCAATGATCTTAGTTTTCACATCGAAAGAAATTTCTAGACCATGGTCTTAAAATCACTCAACTTATTCCACAATACTTGATGAACACAAACTAATCCTCTTCTGACACGAAACTGTACTAATGTTGAAAAGAATTAATTTGTCTACATATTTTTGTCCCTCATAAAAAAGTGCTTATATCCAGACTTGTATTGTGTTCATTGCAGATAATGTAAAAACAAGGAATTCAGTTTTTCTACTAATAACGCATTTGTCTATGGAGCAATGAAGTATGAATTCGTTTTCTAAAGGTATTTAGGTAAATATTCATATTTGTCTATATACTTTTGTCCATTACTGTAGTTTGAAAAGTAGGCCATTATAACACTATAATTATCACAAAATATTGGATTTTACGCTTCCAACTCATTTTACGAGCACTTCAAAATATCTAGTTACCTGCCAAACTAACAAACTCAAATTAATGACCGCCGATATGGTTTGGACAGCTCCATGCAAGGGGTAATATGCGTTTTATTTTTGTTAACATTCAGATCAGTTTTCTAACATTATTTGGGTATTTAAAAAGGATAACTACATGAGGAGCTTATTGCTAATTGCTTATTTCTCAATTGTTCTAAAATATTAAGAAATATAAGATTCAGTTGTCAAACTGACACAATGAAATTGACAAATAAAATTTCAAACTACATTGTTATCAATCTTTTTGCTTCTTGTTTTCATTATTTGCATAGGGAGAGAAACGCTACGTCTCTCAATAAGGCTTTGCGGCCAATAATGGTGATTTCCCGGGTTAGCAGTGAAAAAAATGAATTTTGTGTGACGGGAAAAATGAAATTACTTTTTTACCGGATATTGTTTCGTAAATTTTCCGCGATTTAGCTAGCAATAATTTTTGTGACGCTACTTTGGCTACTAATTCCGGTGGTGTAAAAAAAAACTCGGAATAAGACATTTTTTACTTTATAGTACCAAAATTAACTTCTAAACAACCACTAAGATCACAATTTTTAAATCAAATCCCAAAATTAAATTGAAGCTGTTTGATTACTTTAAGTTTCCTTAGCAATGCAGGTCTAATTGTCGCTATAAGTACGACATAGCCTACTAATTTCAACATTCAAATTTCACAGCGATAATTTTCTGACTTAAATATTGTAATAATATAATTTTTCAATATTAAATCGTTGTTTTTCCAATCAGAGAAAAAAATCTGTATTATACACGGGAAAAATACTAGATTTTAGTTTTAGCTAAAAATCTAGTACTTTTTTCCAATGTATAATGAATAACTATAATAATTATAAGTCTGGAGGAACAATGGATTTTGAATTGGAAAGTTAACCTAAGTATCGATACTAGAAAAATCATTTGTTTAATCAGTAAATACATTGGACATCTAATTCTATAAACTCTTTCCAACAGTTTGGATTTGTCGTTTGCTTAAAACTTATATTCTAAAAAACCAGAAAAATAATTTCGAATTGTTTCAATTGAGTTGAAAATTTGTCAAAAAAATAATTCGGCTGTAGAACCAGTCTACTATATATAGTTTTTTATATAGGGGATCATTTTTTATCTAAGTACCAATATGCTTTACATAAAATAGGAGGTCCTTATTTCATCATTACAAACAGTAATCTTAAATATATGATGCAAATGGCGAAGTCTAGCTGATGGCCAAGCAAATCAACCACGATCTTTAAAACTAAACGATAAAGCAAAATGAAGTTTGAAATACTACCAGAATTTCCGTTATTGTGAATTCAAAAGATACTGTTTGGAAAGTGGCTCAAATTCCTGATTACTTGTATTCCTAAAAAATGAATGCTTGTTAAGAATATTAATTTGCTCCATAAACGCAATGCCGAATGTGTGATTATAATCATTTTTACAAAAGAGAAGAAACATTGGAAATATTATTGATTTTCACATTTGATAGGGCCAGTTACGTGATTATGCTTTCTGATATTAAAAGTTGAGCTTCCACATGCATTTTGAATTTTAGTCTGTGAGCAGAAATTTGATCTAAACGTTTTTTGTTCTAAAGCTGAGGAACCTGTAGGTATCTGTCACGCCTATGTATGCAGCGCGGTGCACATAATACATACAGATCACCGGGTTGCCGTTAAAATGCAAATAAAAACCAGTATTAATATCTTGTTTGGATCTCCAGCAACAGACGCATCTCTTTTTGATAAAAATAAAACGCGCCACTTAAAATTTCCGAATTAAGAACTCGAATTTCTTGTATCTCACGAGTGTACACAGCGAATGCACTTGAAAGGAGAACCATCCCTACCAGTTGAGCAGCTGAGCTTTAAAAGAATTCCATTAACAAGCAAGCACAAAAACCTGAAGAAGATTAACATAACAGATAATGATTTTTTTTTGGTTATGCGATAGCACATATTATGATGCAGAGTTCAAATAACATAAATACATAATGTTGAATGTTATACCGGCTTAAATGATTTTTTTTCAAATGAGATACACGTGCAACCTTCCAAAGCTTGTCCTTGTGCATGGACACAATAACATGTAACGAGGATCGTGGATGTACACACAGCAAGGTAGAAAAATTGATGAAAATTCGGTTTTCTCAATGTTTAGCTAATTTCCGGAAAAAAAAAACGGGGTTTTGACAAATAAACTGAAAATAACATTGAAAATCTGATTTGATACATGGTTGGTTTTTAAGTTAGCAAAAGATTGGTTTTTTCTGCTTGACCATACAAGATTTATGATAAATACATAATGTTGAATGTTATACCGGCTTAAATGATTTTTTTTCAAATGAGATACACGTGCAACCTTCCAAAGCTTGTCCTTGTGCATGGACACAATAACATGTAACGAGGATCGTGGATGTACACACAGCAAGGTAGAAAAATTGATGAAAATTCGGTTTTCTCAATGTTTAGCTAATTTCCGGAAAAAAAACGGGGTTTTGACAAATAAACTGAAAATAACATTGAAAATCTGATCTGATACATGGTTGGTTTTTAAGTTAGCAAAAGATTGGTTTTTTCTGCTTGACCATACAAGATTTAGGAATCTAGAAAAAATCGTGGTTACGTAAAAAGTGACAGTTAAATTTAGCACAGTGTATTCTTGATTTGCGTGGCAAGCAGAAGAAAAAGAATGTCTATGTCTATATGGTGACTAAAAAGGAAGTGGGTAGAAGAAATAGGAAATCATTTCACTGGTAGATGTTTTTGTCAAGGTAACGTAGTTTGGTCTGGCTGCAAACATCCACAGAGGTGGTCTGAATGAGGATTTAAAGAAGGGGATAACCTTTAAAATATCTATTATTGATTGGCCACAGAAGTAGAAAAATTTCAATTTATATTGAGTTGATATATTGATACTTTGGCTGCTACTAGGCGTGAAAAAGAAAATTTCTTGATTTACGCTGTTAATAGCGGCATTGAAGGTACTTGGAATGCCTTAAAACAATTAAGTGTGTGGTCGCGACGTAAAACCTCATATCCAGCTCATTTAAGTAATCCTGATGATCTAAATAATCACTTTGCATCGTATTCAAATTCACAATGTGTTACATTTGTTTGCGATAAAGAAATCGAATATTATTCGTCTAATGTTCATAATGCTAATTTAAGCTTCCAGTTCAGGATGATAACTGTCGAAGAAGTCCATTTTGCATAGCTTACAATCAGCTGCTTATGGTGCTGATGCCATTAATGCAAAAAAGCTCAAATTGTGCAGCCCTTTCATTGATAAGTATGTAGCGCATATTATCAACTGCTGCATAGAGAGGTCTTATTTTCCAATTCTATCGAAATATGCTATTGGTATCCCTATCCCTAAAATAAATAATCCTGCGGAATTTTCCGATCTTAGGCTCATATCACTTCTACCAGCTGTCTCAAAAATTTTTGTAAAAATATCAAATTCATGAATACTTTTCAGTCCATGGTCTACTTCCTGACTGCCAGTCTGGGTTCAGACCTGGAAGAAGTACTGAAACATGACTAGCTACGGTAACCTCAGATATTTTAATGGCGTATGATCAAGGTATGTCTAGCGCTCTTGTTCTTTTGGATTTTTTCAAGGTTTTTGACACCATCAATCATTAATTGTTGTGCTCAAAGCTCAAATACTGACCCCTCACTGTTTTTAATGTGGAGATACTTAGGCGCTCCCAGAAAATTCATATTGATGGTTCTTATTCGGCAAGCACAGATATCCTGTCAGGGGTGCCACAAGGATCCATACTTGGGCCCTTGTTATTCATAATATACTCAGCAGAAATCCTAAGAAAGATACAAAGCGTCAAGGTACAATCGTACGCTGACGATATTCAAGTTTACTTTAGCCTATCCATGAAAGACAGAGTTGCAGCAGAACGAACTCTGAATGAAGAGCTTCAATCGATAAACACATTATCAGAGCTGCACTACCTAAAGCTCAACTCTAAGAATATAAAAGTAATACTTTTTGGCAATAAAAATAGTATAAATATTTTAAAGGACACTCCTTCGTTGAAAATTACAAGCGAAGTGCTTAGTTTCTGTGATTCTTCTCGTAATTTAGGCTGAACTGTTGATCCAAGCCTTCGTTTCTCACTCCATATTCAAAAGTTTGTAAATAAAGCATTTAGTTCCCTCAAAATCATTTATAGCAGTCGACATTTCCTGAGTAAAAAACTAAAAAAAACTGTATGTGAGACCTTGGTGCTTAGTAATTTCAACTATTGTAGCTTTATTGGGCCGTGCTTGACTAGTGCTGACATAACGAAAATACAACGGGTTCAAAATAGCTGCTGTAGGCTGGTACGGAATTAGGAAGTATTAGTATTAAGAATATTGATATCAAAAGTGTGGCTAGATCTGTTTAACATAGAATGTGTTGTTCCTTTCTTTGTACGCCCTGTATAGTTTTCAAAAGTTAAAAGCATAATCTGTACATGTATGTTTTACTGCGAATGCCTGTGTTACTCTATGTTATTCATCATATGAATACTTTTTCTGTTGATGTTGACATATGTAATTATACATTATTCGCTTATTTGGGTGCTCCCCTACAGTGGTTGAGTTGAGTAGTTGTCAGCTAGACTTCGCCACTGGTATTATATATATTTTTTTATTACATATAAGTACTGAATTTTCTTTCAATATAAAAGACGGTTTATTATTATTATATCAATTCAATGGGTTACATTTCCTACTGTTCTTCACCGTTAGAAACGGTGGCAACATGAGGTCATTTCCCTTCTGCATATGTACATATCCAAATCAGCCAGCTGTATATTAGCGATTACCCTAAACAGATAAAAGCGTTCTTCCTGTACACTTTTTCCGACCGATGGCAGTTAGTCCGCCGTAACGAGCAACTTTAAATGAATACATTGGTTAAATGAGCTCTGCCGGTGCTTCCTTCCCGATGGAATGGCTGCCCTGCCAATGGCCCCCCTATACCCATGGTAATCGTTCGGTAGCTAGCACCTGCTTTTGTAATGGCACCTGTATTAACGAGGCGTCACCGTCAGCTGAATTTTCGAATACAGGATGATCCAAACCAAATTATTCAAAACAAAAGCACTGTAAGTGTAATCGTTTTCCATTTTATGGTTATTTAATAGTAATCCACGAATAAAGCTGCACTGCACGCTCATTGACGGGAAGGGAAGCTGGATTCCGTTACAACTAATCAAACGACGGCCCGCACACTGGAGCGGAGAAGGGAAGAAACGCGTTACGTTTGACAAGTTAATTCTATAATAAATGTAGTGCTTAACCTTATTCGAAGTTCATTACAGTGATTGTTATGATACTCACTTTCGTCTTGGTACCAGACTATAAAAATATATTACTAGTTATTACAGCATTAATTGTATACAGCAGAAATCACATATTCCATGTAAGCAATGACTTTATGGCCAGACGAGAAGTCGTTTAAAATCGAATATTCCAAATGTATCATACATGCGTCGCTCCCCTTGCATAAGGGCGTATCTCATTTTTTCGTTAAATTTAGATATTGACGGATTCGGCATCACATAGCTCTAGCTTACCATGTGACAAAAGGACGTATCGCTTATTTCACTAAAGTCGCTGCTACATGAAAACGTATCTCATTTTCAGTCAAAAATTGTCCTTACATAAAGGCGTATGCCGAGATATGCTAATTTGTATAATGGAGTTGTCCTAAACAGAATCTGTCATACAGGCGTATGTCGAGATGCGTTTGTTTGACGAAGTCATACCGACCATCGCGTCGACACAGGAGCAAGTAGTTGTATTGATACGCTGTTGAATACCACTAGTTTTAGTTATTCGTATTGGTGTAGGAGTTGATAGCTGGTAAGGCACATTGTATTTATAGTGATATTCCATCAAAATGCATGCATGTTTCTTTAATACTCGTACTTGCAGGTTCCAACGTATATAAGGGATGGATGTATTGGTGAAATGGGAAGATAACACTCTAAATGTGGTTGAGTCTGATAAGTTAGTACCTGTTATAGCAGGGCAAAATTTTTGTAAAGGCGTAATGGTTAAAATGCTCGTCGGCGGTATTTGGTATAATGGTCAGGTGATCGACACAGAAGCAACTTCCACTTCCGAGAGTGAAAATGAACCATTATCTAAATATCGTATAGTTAGTATTTCGAGTGACGATGAGCCACTGTCAAAATATATGGCTGTAAGAAATCAAACTCATACACCTGTAGATCAAGACTCAAACAAGAGAGATAGTTATGTGGAACAGGCCTGCGAGGTTATTTCCTATCAAGCAGAAGTACTTAGTAGTTGTTTTTGTTGCTCTACTCTGCTGTGCATCGACCATTTTCAAAGTGAAGAGATATCCTGTATTTCTCACAAAAATCGAGCAAATGAAGATAACATAGTTCCAGTGACTTCACTGAACGTTGATAGGTATGTGGAACAGTCCTGTGAGGTTATTTCCTGTCAAGCAGAAGTATTTAGTAGCTGTTTTCGCTGCTCTAGTCTGCTGTGCTTCGACCATTTTCAAAGTGAAGACATATCCTGTATTTCTCATAAAAATCAAGCAAATGAAGATAACATACTTCCAATGGCTTCACTGAACGTTAATGACTCCATATCAACAATGTATGCCGTTGAAGGTGCCCCAGAGAGAAGCCAAGACCATCAGTTCAGAACCAGTCGAAACTTGCAAAAACTCTGAGAAACCAAGGCAAAGAATATTACAGCATACGCAGCAAGAAAATTGTACCAGCGTGGAAGCTTTTAGGTGGATGTGAAAGTGAAACATGTGTGAAAACCGGAAAACAGTGCAACGCGTTAAGTGAAGAAAATAGAGCGGACATATTTGCAACATTCTATGCACTCAGTGATTTACAGCTTCGTAGGGAGTTCATTGGTCGCCACTGCGAATTAGTTGAAGTCAAACAAAGGACAACTAATACGGCTTCCAGAAAAGCAAAAGTCTTCGGTACTTCCTATCCTTGAACGGAAACAAAGTTAGAGTGTGTAAAAATTTTTTCATCAATACATTATCAATATCAGAAAAATTTTTACGTACGTCTTTGTCGAAAATTACAGCAACTGGTGTTATCGAGAAGGAAAGACGTGGTGGTAGGTACAAATCTTTGTCAGATAAAGATAGAGAATTGAGGCACTCAGTTCTAGAGCACCTTAATAGATTCCCTAAGATGGAATCGCACTGCTGTCGGGAGAATTCATCCCGGCAGTATTTATATCCTGATTTAACTTTACAAAAAATCTATGAGCTATACCGAGATGAAAATAAATGGAGAGACACGGCCAGCATGAGTACATACGCTCGTGTATTCAAAACTTTGAATCTGTCCTTCCACCATTCTAAAAAGGATCGATGTAGCTTGTGCCTTACCTACAGAAATGGCAATGATGAAAACAAAATCACTCTAGAGGAAAAGTACAATAAACATATTTCAGAGAAAAAAAGAGTACGTGAAATAAAACACGCATGTAAAAGCAAAGCTATAGAAACAGGTACTCAAAATATTAGTGCTGTATTTGACCTCCAGCAAGTCATATACTTGCCTATTTTAAACGACAGTAAAGTTTTCTATAAAAATCGTTTGCTGAATTTCAATTTCACAATATACAATCTAGCCTCAAAAAACTGCTATTGCTACACTTGGCATGAGGGTATCAGCAAAAGAGGAGCAAGTGAAATAGCAACTTGTGTTTATAAGTTCCTATTGCAGTGCGATAAGCAAGGAGCTAATGTTGCTAGTTTATTTGCAGATGGATGTCAAGCACAAAATAAGAATTATGTCATTGCAGCCATGATGGTCTACTTCATAAAGAATAGCTCAAATATCTCCGAACTATCTTTAAGATTTTTTGAATCCTATCATGGCCAAAATGAAGGTGACTCAGCTCACAGTGCCATAAGCTATGCACTAAAAAAATGTGGAAATATTTGTGTGCCTTCGCAATTACTTCCCATATTTAAGCTGGCAAGACGAAGACAGCCCTACGAAGTTACAGAAATGAATCATGAACAATTTTTGAATTTCAAGAGTGTGGCCAAAGAATTACGTATTCTTACCATCAGAAAATATAATGAAAATCAAAATCCTATCAACTGGACAGAAATGATGGAACTAAGAGTAGCCAAAGATTCGCCTGACATTATATACTTTAAAACAAGTCACCTGGAGACCACATATCGATCAATCTCTTTGAAACGATCGCATTTTGGTGTGCTTGATAACAGTGTACCTCGACTAAATAAGACACCAAGCAAAATCTCTTTAGTAAAACATATTGATTTAGTTTCTTTATGTGAAGGACCAACTGCAGCAGTTAAAAATCCAGAGCATGTGTCATTTTATAAAAATCTAGAGTATGAAAAAAAATAATTAGAATCTTACATATTTATATCAGTTTTCCTTTTAGATTATAGTTACAGGATTTTAATTAAGTTCTAATTTGTCTTTCGGTAACTTAGTTTTAAAAAAATGTTGAGTTGAGAACATTGTTTTCCTTAAAAGTTGATGTAAACGATTTCTGGTTTGATCTGATAAATGGATGCTAATTTTGTTCCAAAATTTACACTTGTCAAAGATATATAAGCTAAAGACTAACAGTTTTACAGTCAGACTAGTCCAATGGATTTTGATTTAGTTATAATTTGAATCCTGATATATGTTGGTAATAAAGATACATCTGGGTTTTTCTTTGAAAGGTTGATCTACCTGGAAAAATCCTTTTAGTTTAAGGTATAATAACTGTACACCGTATATATTCTGATCAAAAATATATCACTTGAATATATGAGTTGTGTCTCGTTTGTTCGCTATGTAGCAAAAAGTAACTTCTAACAATGAGGCGTATCTCATTCAAAGTAAGAGTAGTAAAAAATGCCAAAAAAGTATGAGTATGCTGAAGTAAGAAGCACATAAAAAATAGGCTACCTTAACCACATAACAAAAATTACACCGCTCCCTTGAATATGTTCCGGCTACCACCAATCCAAACTTAAAACATAACTTTGGATGCGCCTCCTGAAAAGTTACAGTTTTTGAGATACGTCCTTATGCAAGGGGAGCGACGAATGTATTCTACATAATTCCTAAAAGATTGATAAGAGAATGGCAGCAGCTTAATAAAATTCTTGTACCAGTAACATCTAAGTGAAATTGACAGCCTTCTTAAGAACTCTAGGTCAGCTCAAGTGGAAGGCAAACTGTGTTTCAAAATCAAGGTCGACCAAAATAGGGTACTAACTCCATCCGTATATCAATAATTTCACAGATGACTTCACAGACCTACATTCAGTATTTCAAAATTATTTTATTTTGCTTGTACATTTACAAAGATTTACTAACAATAACCATGGAAAATCAGGAAACAATTCTCACGAATATCAATCCGTAATCTAACCGAAAGGTTGCTGGAAGCATTGAAGTATAAAACATTACGAAGAATCACTAAAACTTAAACATAATAAAAACACATTTTTTAATTCCTATAAGCTTCAATCTTTTTTAGTGGAACCGTAATTGACTAATTCGGAATTACTATTCAATTTCATTGTCTTTTTTATTGAGAATTGGTCGTTGGATTAAGCGTGACACCTGTTCGAAACGTTCAAAAATAAGACATCTTTATTGTAATTCATACAATAGTGGTATAGTTCCTTCTAATTAATTTTATAAAAATGGAATAATAAAAATGTAAACTGCGCCACCACAATGTAGGATTAGAGAGTAAAGTAGTGAACAACCAGCATAGTAGATGATAAAATTGAATCATGACGATTGGTTTGTCTATACTTGGAATAAATGGTGGCACTTTATAAATAAATTTGAATTAGGAAATATAAACTGGCTAAGCTTAACGTGACCATTTATTTTTTGCCTTAAAGCCGTATGATCGAGAACTACTAGCAGACGAATCCTAGAAAAAAAAATACAGAAAAGTTAACATCAGACTACACCAATCTGATTCTGAAATGTGAATCAAAAGTTAGACATGTAACAACACTCCGTAAATAGTACTTATAGTAGAAGCATTTATTGACTGTTTTAATACACAAAATTCCTAGCTACTCCTGCTAATATAAAATTACTACAAATTTGATGACAGAATAAAACCAAAGTGGTTAAAGATTAATGGAGAAGGAATATAAAAAGAAACAGGTATCAACAGTTGAATTGTAATAAGGCATGGTGAAGTGTAAGAAAATCTATCAATACCAAGAATCTGCCCTCATCTATCAATATTCCAGTTGCTGCATTTTGAGTTGAAACATGAAGAACGACCTCATCTATAGAGAAACCATATAACCCTGCCACTATAAATAAAGGAGTATTCACGGAAAGCAACCAATCAAAAGAAGTATTGATCTCGGCATTACTTAACCATTACCTTAGTCCCCCTCGCGCTTATCCCTTTTATCTAGGCCACCCTAAGGAAAGCCACGCGTGCATCGTATATCTATGCTGGATGCACACGCACACATACCAAAAAACAGTCTCCCCCACCCTTTCCTTCCACCCCTTCCGCTTCGCGAATAATTAAACATGCCGAACACACATTTCTCAGTAGGATTAATCTAGAATGCGCTGGGAAATGGTCCTTGCACTAGGCAGCCGTAAGGGTGGAAATCGCGTGCCGGCGGCGTGTTTATACAAATTACTAACAATTTGTGTAGTGGATCATTCACAAGTAGGTGTGACGTCAGAGGTGGATCAATACGACTCGAGACGTATTGATGCGCATGCGCAATGTGCGACGTTGACAAATATTTGAGGATTTCTTTGAGAGAGGTATGTTTTTAGCATGACAAATTGAAGTTTGTTGCTCAATTTAATTTTTGATGAAAAGTATATGGTGCATGTAGATAATGTTGAGCAACCTGCGGGTAATGGACACCAGAAGGAGGGCCAGGAAATAATGTGAAATTATTTGTTTCGAAATAAAAAATGATGAAACTACTGTTGAAAGCAGTTAAGCATTCGATAAATTTTAGAAATATTTTTTCTTGTTGATTCAGACAAAATTAAATTAAAGTGAGTAACATTACCCACTAAGGGTTTGCAGCATGACCAGTGAATTCTATATAATGGTTACGGAGATAACGTAGTGACAATCGAGAGTTATGGTTGCAATTTGCTTGAGTAAAGGAAGGGAACTTGTTAGATATACAACATAAGTTGGTTTTCTAGATTCGAGGTGATTTGGCAACACTGGCGAGCAAGTTGAAATGACCACATGTCCGAATTGCGGCTGGAAGCACATCGGAGGTGGCTGCTCCGGTTCTTATGTAAACGGAGGGGGCGGCAACCAAACTGGGTGGGAAACTAGCGAGCTACAGCCAGACTTACATATAGGGATCTAAAATATCTCATTTCCGTCCGTTACTCTTCTTCAGCTCCTTCGAATAGAGAGAACCAAATTACGGTGGCATAAGTATGAATGCCCACCGCCTGTGCAGAAGGCTCTGTTAAAAAAGTGAACGAATTTTCCTTCTCTTAATACAACATGCAGACAGAACCTCCCCAGTTGTCTGCTGAAACAGTGAAATAAACTTCGTAGCACAGATGTTCGTCAAATATTACTTTTCTTTCCTTCAGCTCATTTGCCAAGTTCGTATAGCAGAAAAGCAGAGTAGATTGTAAGTCGTGTGGCATACCCACGTTGATATTGAGGGATTTCCACTTCTATAAACACGAACTATAAACCTTTTCAACATCAAGAGCGACTATGTTACGAGTACATGGACCTCCACAAGTGATTCGATGAACTCACTGCACAAAAGTGTGACGTTAGATAGGATGTCCTCTATTGATTTCGGATTGATGTCGGAAACCATTTTGCCTGTCGCTAATCAAGAGGTGGTACTTGAGAGATATTAGGAGATCTCTGTTGATGAACTACTACATTGCTTGCTGATGGAGTAGATAAATAATAATTTGAACGTGTTCTTCAGACGGGTTGGACATAAGTTCTAGTTGGAAGATACTACAGAAAGCTTTTGGCATCAATGGTATTTGAATATTCAGATGGCATCTGTTGTGGAGTTGGCTAAGAAGGGCTTCGGTCTTAGCTCGGTAAGTAGTTTTCCATAGTTCCATTCAAGCATGCCAAATGATGGAACGCTACTCTTTGTGTAATGTTTTTTCAACTAGCCTAGAGGGGGACCACATACTAGAGCTGTGCTTGATATTGACCTGTATTAATTCTAACTCCTTAATGACGCAGTCTTCTTGTAGTATTTTATCCTTTTAGCACGATGACGACCATTGTGGATCATTTTAGTTTGTCTATAGCTGTGCTGAATAATTCTAATGATGTTTTTGCTAACCTATGCGACTTTTTCAACCATAATATTCTGCGTCTTCCAGGTCCTCTCTTTCCCTTGTTCTTCATTCATTCATTGCATCAGCTCATATTTCTCATTATCCGAAATAGCTCATTTTTATTTTCTCAACCGTACACATTATTTCTTTTTCCTTTATCCTCCTAACGTACGTACATGTGTTGGTCTTATGTTTGGTCCAAGAATTTATCCATCTCGAAACTAGTGAGTATTTTTTGGTGTCTCTGTAATCGAAAGCTTTAGATCAGCTGTGGCATGCTGCCTTATGCAAGGTTCAATCCTATGGCCTAAGAGAGAAGTTTCGCAGATGTATGGCCGACGTTCTCTCAAGCCGCAAGATATTCGTCATCATTGATGGTTTTTTCTCTTCGTCCCACAATATCAGCACAAATGTTTCTCATGGATCGGTCTTGGTCCCAACATTGTTCCAATTACATATCAACGACATCCTGTCCTGTGCGATCCATGCCATCCACAACTTTGCCGATGACAGCACATGTAGGCATTGAGTGTAACAAGCAGCTATCTACCGATGAGCTGGAGAGGAGAAGCAACCTAGCGCTCATCCGGTTCCGATGGATGGCCGAGTTCTGCCAAAGAGCCATTCATTTCGGATTAAAAGTCCAGTTCATCTCGTCAAATGCAACAGTTGCTGAGAAAGAGCCAAGTTATTTGTTTAGGGATAAGACACACTTTTCCCCGCATAGCCTCCTCACTCTGTACAAGGCCCAGATAAGACATAGCCTCGAGTACTGCTTACCGGCAGTAAGTTACCGCCCCTACCACATTGTCCATACTATGACTCTCACTGATCGATGACACTTCTTTTACGCAAAGTCTCAGGACCCTTTCGCACAGACGCACGACTGTCAGATAGCGGTCTTGCTATGCCAACGGTATTTGCTCCCAAGATGCTGTCGCGCGTTGAGCCTGCTTGACAGACTCACCAGGTTTCTGCCTCCAATTCCAACTCTGGTGAACTTGGTACATCCAGAACTGGTCGGTACGATTGTTCCTTTGTCCCTCGAGATTGTAGATCAATATGTTTAAGGATGCATCTTTAAGTTCCTCATACGAGGAATGTCTTTTAAGTTTTGCATATAGAAACATAGTAGGCCGCGCGGATCGAACGTCAGTACTGAATCTTAACCTCACTCTTTAGTAAACTTAGATTCAAAGTTTCACAACAATACGTGCAGTGTTCTCACTACAGTGAATTTTTAAGTGTCACCAAGTCATTAGAAAAATGGAACTCAACCGAGAACATTTTCGCGCCATAATTTATTACAACTTTCAGAGACAGTTATCGCAACAAGAATGCCTTGCTGAGTTACTGTCTGTTTTCGGCAACGAAGCGCCATATCAGTCGACAATTTCCCGTTTTTGTGAAGAATTCAAACGAGGACGGTGAGTCTTAGCGACGATTCCAGGGTGGGTGCACCAAAAACGGCAGTCACCCAGGAAAACGTCGATGCTGTGCGCAAACTCATCATTGAAGATAGACATGTGACATATCGCGAGATTGAGGCGTCATTGAAGATCTCAAAGACCTCAATTCAAAAAATTTTACATGAAGATTCAGGAGTAAGAAAATTAGTTTCTCGTTGGATACCCCACCTGTCGACTGAAGAGCAGCAAGCAGCCAGGGTTAATTGGTGTTAAAAAACCCTTGACCGTTTCAATTCCGGAAACTCAAAAAATGTGTACAGCATTGTTAGTGGTGATGAATCGTGGATTTACTGTTATGAACCAGAAAATAAACGACCGTCGGCTGTTTGGGTGTTCCAAGGTGAAGAAAAGCCAACAAAAGTCATCCGTTCTAGAAGTGTTTCGAAAAAGATGGTCGCGACATTTGTGTCAAAAGCGGGTCATATTGCAACAATTCATCTTAATGAGCAAAGAGCTGTTACTGCGGATTGGTATACCACCATTTGTTTGCCAAAAGTCGTCACCGAGCTTCGAAAAATCAACCCCGAAAGAAGAATCATCCTCCATCAAGACAATGCAAGCTTGCACACAGCCCAAAAAACAAGGCAGTATTTAACGGAAGAAAACGTGGAATTATTGGACCATCCTCTTGGTACATCCAGAACTGGTCGGTACGATTGTTCCTTTGTCCCTCGAGATTGTAGATCAATATGTTTAAGGATGCATCTTTAAGTTCCTCATACGAGGAATGTCTTTTAAGTTTTGCATATAGAAACATAGTAGGCCGCGCGGATCGAACGTCAGTACTGAATCTTAACCTCACTCTTTAGTAAACTTAGATTCAAAGTTTCACAACAATACGTGCAGTGTTCTCACTACAGTGAATTTTTAAGTGTCACCAAGTCATTAGAAAAATGGAACTCAACCGAGAACATTTTCGCGCCATAATTTATTACAACTTTCAGAGACAGTTATCGCAACAAGAATGCCTTGCTGAGTTACTGTCTGTTTTCGGCAACGAAGCGCCATATCAGTCGACAATTTCCCGTTTTTGTGAAGAATTCAAACGAGGACGGTGAGTCTTAGCGACGATTCCAGGGTGGGTGCACCAAAAACGGCAGTCACCCAGGAAAACGTCGATGCTGTGCGCAAACTCATCATTGAAGATAGACATGTGACATATCGCGAGATTGAGGCGTCATTGAAGATCTCAAAGACCTCAATTCAAAAAATTTTACATGAAGAATTAGGAGTAAGAAAATTAGTTTCTCGTTGGATACCCCACCTGTCGACTGAAGAGCAGCAAGCAGCCAGGGTTAATTGGTGTTAAAAAACCCTTGACCGTTTCAATTCCGGAAACTCAAAAAATGTGTACAGCATTGTTAGTGGTGATGAATCGTGGATTTACTGTTATGAACCAGAAAATAAACGACCGTCGGCTGTTTGGGTGTTCCAAGGTGAAGAAAAGCCAACAAAAGTCATCCGTTCTAGAAGTGTTTCGAAAAAGATGGTCGCGACATTTGTGTCAAAAGCGGGTCATATTGCAACAATTCATCTTAATGAGCAAAGAGCTGTTACTGCGGATTGGTATACCACCATTTGTTTGCCAAAAGTCGTCACCGAGCTTCGAAAAATCAACCCCGAAAGAAGAATCATCCTCCATCAAGACAATGCAAGCTTGCACACAGCCCAAAAAACAAGGCAGTATTTAACGGAAGAAAACGTGGAATTATTGGACCATCCTCCATATAGTCCCGATCTAAGTCCTAACGATTTCTTTACTTTCCCGAAAATTAAAGACAGACTGCTTGGTCAAAGGTTCCAGTCACCAGAAGGAGCAGTTGACGCATTCAAAAATGCGGTTTTGGATCTGCCAGCAAACGAGTGGAATAAGGGCTTCGAAAATTGGTCCGGGCGCATGCAGATGTGTATTAATCTTCGTGGAGAATACTTCGAAAAACAATAAAGTCATTTAAAAGTATCTTCCGTGTTGTTTTATTTCGATATGCAAAACTTGAAAGACATCCCTCGTAGAAGGCGCAGTGCCGCGGTATTTAGGTATAAAAGAGACCATGCCTCTACGTAGTATAATAGTGCAGAAAAAATGTAGCGTCTTAATCTGGATCTAATTTCTATTTTTAAGTTATTATTGGATACATCTTTCCTCATTTTATGATATTTCAATTCGGCGTTTGATTTCAAGAGCTCGATCCCACCGTTCATTCAAAGAACACCTAGTACTCACACTCCTTCTGAGGCCATTTCGTTGGTATAGTCTACCATTTCATCAATCTTGTTTTTGCTCATAATCATAATCTTCGTTTTCCGCGCGCCGAGAGTCATTCCGTATCTTTCAAATGCTCTGGTAAAGTGGTTAATTAAAATCTGTAGATATGTACGTTTAGCAATGAGGAATATGCCGTCAATGTATCTGACATTAATTACTATTTGACGATATTCCTTCATTGATGTCTTGTAAAACTTTCCTAAACGGTTTTTCCGAGAATACGTTGAAGAGTAATGGAGAGGATACGCATCCTTTCCTGGCTCTTCTTTGGAATTCCGATTTCCTGAATTATAACTGGAAAATTGCCTACAACCTATGAGAGAATCGTTCCTCTACACATCTACTAAACACTAAACACGTAACGACAACTATCGACCCGCCGACGGACTAACCAACAAACACGGGACAGAAGGCCCATATATCATAGCCGCGACGCGAAACATGGCTCGTTTGCGGCATTCTAACAAAATCCCCGTGTTTGATGTTCCTACTACGCATATCAATCCGGAATCCAGCAGTAATCCGGTCGTGTCATAGTAAATCCCGACTTTGCAGATGGACAGCATTCTGCTGCTGGTTGTGGCCAGCCTGGACGGGATAACATAACACCACAACAAGCGAGCTATGTTGATTAGCGGTGAGACTACAACATGTCAGATGTTGAAAAATTATGAATGATCTATTCGTCATTGCCTGTCATAGCGGACCGTTGGAGCTTTGCTCTTGGTTAAAGTATCATAAGTCAGTAGGTCTGTGAGGTCTGGTTGCCCAGATACCAGACAAAGTCAGGGAGAAAGGAGGAAAGTCGAGAGAAGGGGAAGAAGGAGGGACAGCAGAGAGGGAGAGGAAGTACGTCAGTTTGAGGGGTGCCTTGGCATTGTTAACTAGTATGCAGGAATTTTAAAGTGATCCTAAAATTAATTTAGAGATTACTTGTTGTAGAAAAATTATAATTATTGTTGGACCTGAGAGTCGCACGATTTAAACTTGTTCACAGTGCGAGCCGCGGTCTTGTATGCTTGTGCGATATGGTCTTTTAGGTCAGGGATGAAGAAGTCTCTGTGAAGGGTCTTATTGGGGATATACCATGGGGCATTAGTGATCGTGTACAAGGTTCTGTTCTGCAAAACCTGCAGACTACGAAAATGTTTTTTGGCAAGAAAACACCGAGCCGCGCACGCGTGAGTGATGGCTGGTCTAATGACCGTCTTACCATATATAGCCGAGTCTTGTTGATCAAACTTAATTTTGATGTTCTCCATAGAGTTACCGAACTGTAATTTGGAATTCGGTTGTTTAACGCTTCGGTGTGCTTTTGCCAGGTCATCCTCTTATCAAGAAGACACCAAGATACCTCAGACGATCCGCCGCTGTTTTTCAGTACAACGATAGCTGCGTTTTCGAAATATTGATCAGTCACCGAACCCCACTCCATCGTTAACCAGCTTCCCAGAAGACGACTGGGCCACCAGGACAGTGTCGTCAGCATAGAGATAGACGTCACAGTTGAAGGAACAAGGCACGCCATGATAGCGAATAAAGGATTGGTCCAAGAACCGAACCCTGAGGGCACCGGCTCTGACGGGGCGTGTGATCGAAAAAAGGACTTCAAAAGTTTTAGGAGCCAGAATGATCTTTCGGATCAATCTATAGAGAAGTCCCTTGTGTCATACCTTGTCAAATGCCTTCGAGATATTCTGTGTACTACAATATGATAGAAATCAAAGTAATTCAACAGAAAGATGTCTGGAGAGCGCTTGGTCTAGTACTTGTAATGCTACAAGAATACATAGTAAACTCTAAAATTATGATCGCGAAAATCTTGTTATCTTGTTATGGCGTTTACACCACAAAAATTCATTTATACTATTTCTGTCGACCATGAGATTAGGAGAGCTATATGCCTCGGGTCTTAGGAGGTAACGCTACTTTTTTAAATCGGTAGTGTTGCAAGGCCTTATAATTTCGTTCAGTGTAGTCAAAAGTGGAGCAGTTTTGAAAAAGCTCTGGAATTTGGTCACCATTTCTCAACTTTCCGATCACCCTATGCCACGGCCAAAAAAAATCTGAATCTTGTTTTACAATTTTCAAGTTCTGGATCGCTCTAAGGCCTACTTGAAAAATTTTGAGTACATCGTTGCACCTACAATGTTGAAAGTTACTTTTTCATTCTGGAGCAGCTTCAGAAAATTCTTCTAGTAAATTTTGCATATGTACGTTGAAGAAAATTTATATTATTCTCACTTCTATTTATCCTGCAAAGCCGTAATTTCATGCCAAGTAAAATTTATGTCTATCAGAAATACCTTAGAAATTAAAAATGTCATATACATAAGCGAAATATCGTTTAGTTATATTTAGCTGAAGTCGAAAATAGCTGCGGTTATAGATTAGTTTCCTTCGCAAACAATGCATAAATTATGGTTCTGGAAAATCAACTACGTCCACTGAGCATTCACGTCCACGTGTTTCCAATGTTATCTACAATAAATACTATGGATAATTTATTGCGTAGACGTTTCAACTACATACATCAAAACTTCAATTTTTCAGTAGACTTATATTCGCTTGTTTGTTTTCCGTCATCAGCCTAGAAATGACTAGAACTATACGGTACCAATGAATGTTAAAAAGCAGGAAACAACGTTGTATATGGTTGGTTATGGTCGCAGAGCTAGAAAGCAAACATATCAAATTGATCCAAGTTTAGTTTATCCAACCTTTGTATCGTACGTCAATGCTGGTATCATTCTTAAAAGCGGATTCTGTCATTCAGAGATGCTGGGAAGCTGTACTTTGATACGTATGGGTCGGTAGTACCGCGATTGACGAACTACTCATACTGCTAGTTAGGTAAAAGGCAGTAAAGTGTAAGAATCGAAGTATGAGAAAATTGATTTCAAAATTCAGGATCTTTTCAAACTAAATATTATAGTATTATAAGGTTAGAACAAAAGTGAATGAATATTGCACAGTTACATGACCTTATAAGAGAGTCATTTAAATGTAAAATCGGATGAATGACATTGTTGTAAATCAAAAATCAGTAACATGTGATTTACTGCTTTTATATTCTGCAAAAATAAATTTACTGCATTTTGCGTAGTTTTTCATATAATTTATTCATATTGAAATTCACATAAATAGCATAAAAGTAAACCTTTTCAACATCTAACAATTCAACAATAACATGATTATATTTAATAATTACATTAAAAAAAAAGTAATTATATAGTTTTCTTATATGTTAAGTTAAACGAAGAATATTTTTCAAAATTATTCCTTCGGAGCTACAGTAATTATTTATACCGATAAATACTATTCACACATAATTGAAATTATTACATAAAAAAGTAAGTAAACATCAAAATATGTTATAAAAGTGAAAAAAGACAGTACTTGCATCATACAGAGAATAAAAGTTTGAAGACTACTGCTTTTTTGCTTTGACAGATTGATTTACTGCTTTTATGCTTAGGAAATGCAGTTAATACGGACTATTTGACAAAGTGGAAAACCAACTATTTTTGTTAAATAACGTGATTGTAATTATAAAATAAATGTATTGCCTCAAAATTAAAAAAGGCAGTGAACAAACAGCATAGATGGTAGGTCACCTTTAATTTTCGCAATTTCCAAACTGAGCTCAAGAACTACATTTCACGCACAATGTACGAAATTTCACGCACAATGTACGAATTGCTTCTAGCAGGAAAATAGGTCTGTTATTTCTGAAGACTTCGCTTATGGCTATGGCGATTAAATAACGACAAGCTATACCTACAAATCCATAGGAGTTGCAATGGCGGCAGGTTCGTGGGTTCATATAATTTTAATTGCAAACACAAAAGCAGTTTATAACAAATAGGAAAAAATAATGGGCAATTCCGCAAAAAGAAGGAAAGTGAAGTCGTGCAGAAAAAACAGATAACTCGAGCAATACATATTCGACGTGGATGTGGTTAGATATCGCCTTGAATACTCTAGATGTTCTGGTCGGTATATTTGTTACAAAAACCGTTTCTTCCGGAGCCATCGCCAAGTCGCGATTTCAAAAACTTGTGGATGAAGAGAAGACGAATTCTGCTGGTCGGTGCGATGTCGATACGATGGAAGGTGTGTTATGTTGCTTGTGCAGGCACCCCTCCTTATTCCTCCTACATGCCTCCCGCCTCCTATTCATACCAACGACACGCGAACCAAGTAAGCAGCCAGCCGTTTTGTTACTTGGCACGTGCTGCAGTGGATCGCAGGTCATCGAGCTTTGATGAATGGGAGGTTGAGATATTCTTTTATGTGGACAATATATTGCAATTGCGCTGTTTTTGTCTTTTTTTTCGCAGTGGCGTAGTTATCCTAAAAATTCTTAGAATGCAATATATCAGGTAACCAAATAAGTTCGTGCGGTTTTTAGTAGAAATATATAAATTTTTATTGAGAAACAATTACGGCAATTAGATATTCCGATACCCATCTCAGAGCCTTCGCTGATTTTATGTTTGTATTTTTTGTATTATACTGCTAAATCGGCTCAGGTGCTAATGTAAAATATAAAAATCGGTACGTCATAACTTTTTAATTTCAACTCCATTTTCACTGATCATTTAACGGACTCTCCAGCTTTAATTTGTACCTTTAGTTTCTTCTGGGTAGTTTTTAAACTGTTATACAGGGTAAATCAAAATAAGGTTTCATTATCTTAACTTCCAAACACTCTGTGAGGTGACTTCGTCAGCCAATCAGAACGTATTACCTTCCATTATCAAGTCAAATGAGGATTTTATCAATAATCTATATGTTTCCTTCCATAATTTTTCATCTTCTGCCCAAATTCAATCTTTTTCCACGAAATTGTACAGAATGTGTATACATTTTATACATATCAAGTTTTTCAACATCGACTTTCATTTTGTTTTTATATAGGGCTGATGAAAATGAAAACCATTGCTCTAATTTTAGAACATGCTGTATAATAACCAATAGTTAGAAACATAGAAATAAGTACATTATGTTTCTCGAGCGAGAACAGTATATATTTGTTTTTGTTAGTTTAATTTTTTCTTAACTATATCTGTCATAAAGCCTGAAAGATATTGTAAGACCGGTTTCTATAACGTTTAGTTTTTCATGCATTTTTAGAACGTCTAAATTATCAGTTTTGTAATTGTTTCTATAAGTTGACCATATTCCTCAATAAGAAGTAGGCCCAAACTGAAGCTGAGACAGAAATTTTGGTTTTAAAACTCGATTTGGTCGGAAACCAAGACACGATCTCACTACTGAGTTGCGCATATGTCACACATCCGAACAATAAGGACGCGTTGTTTAGGTAATAAATGTCTCTCAAACTATTATACTGTAACTCTCAAATCAAAAGTAAAATAAATCAAAAAATAGTCCATATATATATCCACCTGGTTTAACTACAAAAACTTTTTTTCATTTAGGGTTGTTCCACGATTGTCCTACAATGACCTCCTTGATTTTCATAGTTTTTTACTGTTCCATGTTAGCGCTCTATCTTGAGGTTATGCTACAAATATCTATTTGCATCAAATTGTTCATGCTTTTGATTTATATCATCTGCTATATCAACCTGAAATTCTTCACTATTCAAAAAGAAAACATAATCTTACACTAGGAGAGCGCTGAAAAGGAACAGTAGCAATCTAGAAATAATCCAGTCTTTCTGGAGGAGAGAAAAGACTGTGAAGATCAAGGAGGTCATAAAGGACTACAGATGTAGGAACGACTGACGATAAGGCCCTTAGCCCCGGTCACAAAGTTTGCGACCGAAACGCAAATTCGACCAATCAAAAAGGCGGATTTGCGATATAGTCTCCATGGTGACGGTGCCGAGGTGCGGTTAGAGGTTGTGTAGTCGTTCCACCGCCCAGTAGAGGGCGCGAGCGCCTCATCATTATCTGTTAAGACAGGAAAATTAGCTCTAAGCACGTGTCGACCATAAAAGTATCTCTTACACGGTGGGCAAGTTTGTGCATGTTTGTTAAAGAATAAGCATTCTGTGATTTTATTGATGTCTTCAAAGAATTTATTAGCAGAATTTTGTACAGCTAGGACAAAAATCAATGATCTAGTTTGACTGACTTGATACGAACCTGCAAAGAGAAAAAATACGTTTTTTCAAATTATTCCTCTCAGGTAAGTAGTGACACTGTTATTTCTAATATAAGACTCAGTAATTGCTGTCATATCAATCTATTGTATTAAATTTGATCCATGTTTCGAGCAGGTCGCAAATCATAACTTTTTTGCGTCAAAATTTGTGTCCAGGGCCAAGTGGAAAAAATAGGGTTTTGTAGCCAAACCAAGCGATATATGGAGAATTTCTTAATATATACGTATACACAAATCGTATAATTTTTCTCCAGTTCGAGATAGATTTTCAAGAAATCGACCATATTACTAAAAACCGCCTTATAATTTGTCGAATTTGGGCCATGGGTGTAAATCGAGCTTTATTGTTGTATATCGACACATGCATATTTCCAGTGATCCATCCAACGGCATATAGGACGCAAACGCAACCCTTTCGGCGTATTTTTTACTTGCAGCACGGACAAAAGCTGACAAAACATCGCTAACCGTTTGTCCAAACACCGAGCATCCAGCTTGATGTTGGCCTTGCCGGATCAATGCCGAAGAATGGAAAGCCTTTCGGCGCGGCTGCGGTATGTTTGCGCCCGATCTTTTGTGCGAACACGTTGCTCGTTGCACTGACTCGCCAACTGCCAAGGCGTCGTCGGATGATTCGTCTTTGTTGGTGTTTGTCATTTGTCGGGCTGCGCGTAAGGGTCTTTTAAAAGACAGACACATGTTTATGCAATACAACCACAATGGAAATTCGGTATTAAAAATGTATGGAATCAATTTTAGAAAAAAAACAGCGGATGTCCTACCCATATCACTAATACATATTTAAGAGAAAATGTTTTAAAATTCAAGTATCGTGTATTGCTTCAGTATGAAACTCTACTGTATAAAGTTTTAAAATATAAATTAGCCAGTTAACTGTTTAATTCTTCAGAGAAGAGATGGTCACTCCGCCAATTTTTTTAAGCTACAATGTCTGTTTCAATACGCTGGTCACACAATGTCAGAATACAAAAAAATGCTTTACTTACACAACACCATGTCTACTGAACGCTTATTAAGAGCTTTTTGAAGCACTTTCCATCTAATACTTCAGAAATGAGATGGAAAAAAGTGCTACTCCAGCAACAAAAATTTGATTCCACAAATTAAATTTAATATCGGTTGCTACACTATCTTCAACCACTGTATCATATTATATATACTAAGTGACATATAAATCCGAACACCCAGTTTAAATGGTTTTATTTTAACCCTTAACTACGGACATACATTTTTTATCCTCTAACACGGACAAGGAGTCTGACAGACTCCTATTAATGTATGCAATACATTTTTCTTTTTACAAAAAGTATGCTGATTTTTTCTTCATAAGTAAAACAAAATACATCTCATACATCATGTTTATTATCAATATTTTGAAAATACTATAAAATTATGCAAAAAAACCACGAAATAATTGGCGCATTCCATTTTGTTACAAATGCTAAACATACAAATAAAAAGCAACGCTAATATTAACAAAACATATAAATCAACAGTTATTTGAATTTAAACCTTATACTATAAGATCCCACAAACGGTAAAATAGTAAGAATAGGGCTGTAAACTTTAATATAAAAAAACCTGCACGAGGTGAATGTTTCATATATTTTCTAGAGTTTGACAACAGTTTATACAAGATTTTCGCGAACACTGCAGACATATTGGCTTTTTGCAGTTCGCACATGTATAGGCAGTCTTTCTTTTTAGCTTCGAGGGGCATATATAACAATATTTACGTGTATGTAGGCGTTCCTCAGTCACAGGTGTTGGCTCTTCTTGATGTAAAACGCGACAGATTAAATGTTTCAATTCTCTGTGTAACATTGGCATCTCCAATCTGTTACGCACATGTTTTTCAATTAACTGATCCGCCAATATTTTCACAAAATTGAAACGTGTTATATCATTTCCCGGGAAAGAGGAATACATAATGAAAGAATTTGCGCTACAAATATCTATCAGTTTATAAAAGATAGCCATTGGCCACCTTCTAGTACGGCGACTACATGTATATTTTGCAGTTTTTTCATCCATTCCATCCACACCTCCTTTAGTGGAATTATAAAAGGCGATCATTTCAGGTTTATTGGATGTCTCATCGATTGTTTCGCTGTGATGCATGGTAGATAAAAGAACTACTGCTCTATTTTTCTTGGGAACATGTGAGATTATTGTAACATCTTTCGTAAACCCATAAAGTGTTTCACCCAATTTGCGTTTTCTTGCAGGTAAAAACTCAGTGGGAATCTCCCTTTTATTCTTTTTTAGTGTTCCCACAAATGTAAGGCCATTTTTTAATAGGTATTGGGCAAGCTCCATAGATCCAAACCAATTGTCGGCCGTTATGTTCCTGTTTGAGTGAAAAATAGTCTTAGCGAGCCGGATAACTGCCTGAGATGGTTTACTGAGCTTTTTCTCTTCTTCTGTTAGACCACGACCATCGCTGTCTTTACCACCATAAATGTATGCATTATATAAATACTGTGTTCTTGCATCAGTCATTGCTATTATTTTTATCCCATACTTCTCTGGTTTGGATGGGATATACATTTTAAATTTACACCTTCCCCTGAATCCCACCAACATTTCATCTATGCAAGCTGTTGCGCCAATTGTATATGAACATCTAGCATTCTCGCAAAACATATCAAACAGCTCACTAATAGCTGCTACTGGATTTACCTTCTTTCTTTCTTCTCTGTCCTCTGGATTATCAAATCGCAAAGCCACTAACAAAATGGAGAAACGCTCTTGAGACATAACAGCTCGGAATACGTCCCTGCCTCTACCGTCTGTTGCAAAAATACTTCTTACATCTTCATCGTTACTTTTGAAAATTTCGGTGTACAATAACAATCCTAAAAAGGCATCTAATTCGTCATTGTCAATATCTGCTAGCTCCGGTTTATTTTCTCTTTTGTATTTTCTTCTCATAGAAGCTAATTTTGCATTTGTCCAAACTATAACCAAGTCATACATTTCAGGAGAAAATAATTTTTTGAACAATTTAATAGGGCTCTTTTCATAATTTCCAGTTAGTCGAACTGCTGGAAGTCGCAAAATGTTATGTGCTGGTGTTCGTACTCTTCGTTCTGGCTCGCGTCGGCTCCATTTGAATCTATTTTTTCCATACAGGTATTTATTTTCTCGTTTACGTTCATTTCCTGATCTGTTAGTTTCTAACACCTGTTCACTTCCGATAGTAGCATCATCTTCGCCACTGGAAATATCCATGTCTTCGTCATGTTCAATCTCGTAATCAGGATCATCGTCAGACGCCTCTTGCTCGCTTGTTGACTCATGTTCACTCTCAATGAACACATTTTCATCAGGTTCAATATCACTGTTTTCATTGTCTACCTCATTGAACCATCTCATGGCAATTTCCTCAAAGTTAGGATCCAAAACATTAATTCGTTTGGAAGAACTTGGCCTAGAAGTCGCCATAATAAAATATCACTATACTGACGTTAACACGGACAAGGAGTCTGTCAGACTCTGAAATGTACGTAACTCCAAAATCAAAAATAAATGCTAAGTAATCACCTCAACACGCTGTAGCAAAGTGAAAAAGCGGAAGCTACTCGAAGCGGCGTTGACCTTGGGTGTTTTTTGTTGTGAGTACGGTACGATATTTGCGCGGCGGAGTCTACGAGACTCCATGTCCGTAGTTAAGGGTTAATAAAATTTTGTATACGTACTTACCTAATGAAGCATAATAAGTAAATGACAAAAATTTCAAAATGATTGCACTGCTTTAAAGCCCTTTGACCTTTAATAATGTGTGGATGCACCCTGATGTGCTACGCATTCTCCAACGCGCCTAGGCATGCTTCTGATCAGGTGGTCAATGTTACCTCTGATGAAGATTAAAGGTGACCTGGAACCATAAGCTATAGCACCCCAAACCATAACTCCAACAGTGTGATGAACATGTCTTTCAACAAAAAACTGTGGATTCCTCCTTTCACCACGTCGTCTTCTAACCCTGGCACGACCATCGTGCATGCCTAAACAAAATCGAGACTCGTCACTAAAGACAATACTGTTTCATTCCTGATCCCAGAGTGACCGTTGTCTGCACCACTCAAGGCGATTACGTCGGTGTTCTCGAGTTAAAGGGAGGACCCAGTGTGGCCGGTATGAAAACAAGCCAAAACTTCTCATTCGTCGGTAAACACTTCGCATGCCAATAGGTCTTCCGTGTTCTGCAAACCATTCATTTGCAATGGACCTGGTAGTGGAGAAACGGTCCCTTAAGGCCAATAATCTTAGGCGGCGATCTTCACGGTCTGTTGTTCTACGGCGGCGTCCAGTGCCCCTTGCTCTTTGCGTACGGCCTTCTCGAAGCCATGCCTGACAACACCTAACCACAGTGTCTACACTTCTTTGCACTCTAACTGCAATTGCCCGAAAAGAAAGTCCAGCTTCCCGAAGTCCGACTATACGACCCCTATCAAACTCACTAAGTTGACGAAATCGTACAGGTCTCCGTACTCTAGGTATCGTAACCGATCGTAAAGGATGTCAAGAACCAAAATCCGCCAACGTTGATTCTTTACTGCGGCTGAAATATTCATTTTTAGAGCGTTAGTGAATTAAAAAAAAGCAGTATAAAAACCGGAATGTCCAACTGATAAGGCTGAAAATTTTTTCACTTGTTATTTACAGTAAGATAAATACATTCACCAACTTTTATTAAAATAAAACCATTTAAACTGGGTGTTCGGATTTATATGTCACTTAGTATACATATAGCGTTTTAAATAATAATTGTTGTACATGCAAGTCACTCCATCCAGTTGATCTTAACTAAAGGCTCATCGAACTAACTTTTTAGGGGGAGGTGAAAATTGGCTTTATATTTGTTATAATTTACATTCCAACAAAATTTATTAGTATTATTATTGTATAGAGTGCATTTCACATATAGGTATTGTTTGACGGCCAGTTTAACCAATCAGAAAAATACCTTATTGAAATGCAATTTGGTGCAAACACGCCAAAGGTATAAGGGATTTTTATTGGAGTATCGAATAAAATGGTGAAAAAGTGATTGTATTATAAATAAGGGTTCCTCCTGTATCTAGCATTTGAATATTTTTGTGAACGTAAACAACAGGATAACTGTCATAGAAATGACCATTTCTTATAATTTTTCCAAATGAAGGTCCGTTTGAATCAACCAATGAAAATGGGAGAAATAACAGGGTGACGCTTTTTATGCTCTGTCTATAATTGTATTAATGGCCATTTGTCGGTTTCATATGATAAAATATTGCACGCTTGTTTCACACTTTTTGGCTACCTAATCAACGATTCACCAATACGCGTAATTATATACTACAGAAACTTACCAAACTGAATACAGCGTTAGAACACAGTAAGTGGAGTAATTCCCAGAACTTACCTGAAAAAAAAAAAAACAATATCAGTAAAAATAGAGTCAGATGAATATAAGAGATAAATAAATCACTACAAAGCTATAGTAGCATCTACAGTAATTTGCCTATGGATCATGAATCAAATCAACGAATATACAAGGCGTTTAAAAAGAATACGGTGTTTCTACTAAAAGTTCCTATAATATGTTATTTTTGGACTACTTTCTGTTCTATAAGTATAGCCAGAAAACATCAGGTCTTAATAGACTTTTTTCATAATAAATACAATAGGATTAATACATTTTAAATCTCTAGAAATTGAGCAACACTTAACACGAGTTATGACAACCACTCCACCGAAATGGTATACTCAGCTAACCGTCCTTTTGTATGGTAACGTTACAGTAACTCATCTCCCACCAAATTCCCTTTTAATCAACCTCTATCCGCTCTATTACAATCAGACATTCGTCATTTCGTTTGAAATCTCCCCACGGAATATCCATTTAAAATAAGCACACTTCAAGCTGTTGTAATCCACCAAAACCTAGCTGAACTCACGTTTTAATTTTCTAAAGTTGATCTGGTGCAGGGCTGTTTTATTACAAAGTTCATTCAATCGAAACGGATCTTAGATACAAGGTATATAACTAAGCTTCAGAAGTAAGATTCTGTAATCTAGATTTTTAGTCCAGAAAAATATATAAGGTGTCCCCAAAATACGTGGATAATCTATAGGTAAGAGCCACGATATCGGTAAACGACTGGGCTTTAGGTAACTAAGAAAATGGAACTTACAAGATAGAGATAAGAAAAAAAAGCCCAAAGTTGTTTTTATTTTTTCCGTATTTTAATTCAGGAAGAACTTCAAAATCTCTAATGTGTAGGAGAGAAGCGAGAAGCGTGCAATACGTAAGTTAGAAAGAGATAGAAGCTCCTCGTTGCCTAGCAAACCGAGTGAACGAGGTCACAGATGCAGCTGCGGCTTGCCATCGCTACCCCATTTTTCGAACAAACGTATTGCACACTTCTCGCCCTTCTGTCTCGTACACTTTACGACGTCAGTGGTATACGGTTTTGTCTGTTTGTATATGTCATACATAGGCAATCCCAAACCTTATTTATTCCATAAAAGCTAATATTTTCATGGTTGGCCTTGAAATTGACAGCCTATAACATATTTATTCGATTACATCACAGTCAAAGAATTGAGTAATATGTTTAAAGGGCATTCAAATAATTTTTAATTAAAATGAAAAACTATTCATCCGTGTAATAATCCAATATGTCGTCCATAAGAAAAATAACGTGGAAGATTGAGGACAGGAAACGAATCGAAATATTGGAATTCTAATTATGCAACCTTGTAGAGGAGAACAAGCGCCAATGGTAATGTTTGAAAGCCCACCTCAAATAAAGTTAGACAAAATAAAAATCATTTTGAGAAAATTCTATCTCTGGGAATACTCCAAATTACAAAACCTAATAAGTGCCAAATTTTCTAGTTACCTAAATGAGCAATTTTGCCTCTTATTAAACTAACTGCGTATCTTTCACCGTTTCCGAGATCCCAATCGTAAGATTCGAATTCGATAAACAAACAAATAACGTCACAACTTCCCATATAAATATGTCCTCGCCTACCGGAGCTACATGTCCCTAACGCACGCTACTGAAAATCTTTTTGTTTAACATCAGAATGACGGTGTGCAATTCAACAAAAATATTAAGAGTATGTTACTTATTGACTAAGCCTTTGTTTATTCAGAATGTGGAAACTAGCCTAAAACACCAAAGTCAAGTGAAAGGGTTATGTTTGTGAAGTCAGATATTTCGTATTCTCTGCGACCAACGATAATATCATAGGTGGAAACAATTTAAATGACAGAGCAAGTTAAACCTTGTATAACGTTAAAATATCTAAATTAGCTAAGTACAATAGAGGCTGCTGAATAAATTTCGGGCAAATTAACTAATTTGACTAGAAGATCATATCGGCTATGAAAAGATCTTTTGTTTTTTGAGCCGGCATTTCGCTCGGCTGAAGCCTTGATTGTTTGAAATTATGTCTTTGAAGAATCCAAACGATAAACGTAATTATTATTGCGTACATACAACAATTTGAATGAAGATAATCTGAAAGCTTAAGGCTTATTTAAAGGCTCCATATGTGTTTGATGGGGCATACTTCCATAGTCCGAGATTTTCAAGTAATGCTATTTCCCTCAGATGCGATTTGGCATCAATAAAAAGTTCATGGTGATACGACACAACCGAAATGGAAAAATTGTCAAGACGTAATGTCCCATATTTTAGTGCACATTTAGATAGATATTCCTTAAAGAATAAGATTGCTATAACATACTATAGCGTCAACCTTAACCGTTTTAAAAAATGTATATTCTAG
This sequence comes from Acanthoscelides obtectus, assembly GCA_963669975.1. Lineage (NCBI taxonomy): Eukaryota > Metazoa > Arthropoda > Insecta > Coleoptera > Chrysomelidae > Acanthoscelides > Acanthoscelides obtectus. The sequence goes on from CAVLJG010000008.1 coordinate 22,839,759, forward strand.
GATTATGAAGTAGTGATAAACTTCAAAATCAGGTACGAGGGATGTCTTTTAAGTTTTGCATATGGAAACATAGTAGGCCGCGCGGATCGAACATCAGTACTGAATCTTAACCTGACTCTTTAGCAAACTTAAATTCAAAGTTTCACAACAATACGTGCAGTGTTCTCACTACAGTGAATTTTTAAGTGTCACCAAGTCATTAGAAAAATGGAACTCAACCGAGAACATTTTCGCGCCATAATTTATTACAACTTTCAGAGACAATCGCAACAAGAATGCCTTGCTGAGTTACTGTCTATTTTCGGCAACGAAGCGCCACATCAGTCGACAATTTCTCGTTGGTATGGAGAATTCAAACGTGGACGGGTGAGTCTTAGCGACGATCCCAGGGTGGGTGCACCAAAAACGGCAGTCACCCAGGAAAACGTCGATGATGTGCGCAAACTCATCATTGAAGATAGACATGTGACATATCACGAGATTGAGGCGTCCTTGAAGATATCAAAGACCTCAATTCAAAAAATTTTACATGAAGAATTAGGAGTAAAAAATTAGTTTCTCGTTGGATACCCCACCTGTTGACTGAAGAGCAGAAAACAGCCAGGGTTAATTGGTGTCAAAAAACGCTTGCCCGTTTCAATTCAAAAAAATGTGTACAGCATTGTTAGTGGTGATGAATCGTGGATTTACTATTATGAATCAGAAAATAAACGACAGTCGGCTGTTTGGGTGTTCCAAGGTGAAGAAAAGCCAACAAAAGTCATCCGTTCTCGAAGTGTTTCGAAAAAGATGGTCGCGACATTTGTGTCAAAAGCGGGTCATTTTGCAACAATTCCTCTTAATGAGCAAAGAACTGTTACTACGGATTGGTATACCACCATTTGTTTGCCAAAAGTCATCACCGAGCTTCGAAAAATCAACCCCGAAAGAAGAATCATCCTCCATTAAGACAATGCAAGCTCGCACACAACCCAAAAAACAAGGCAGTATTTAACGGAAGAAAACGTGGAATTATTGGACTATCCTCCATATAGTCCCGATCTAAGTCCTAACGATTTCTTTACCTTCCCGAAAATTAAAAACAGACTGCGTGGTCAAAGGTTCCAGTCACCAGAAGAAGCAGTTGACGCATTCAATAATGCCGTTTTGGATCTGCCAGCAAACGAGTGGAATAATTGCTTCGAAAATTGGTTCGAGCGCATGCAGATGTGTATTAATCTTCGTGGAGAATACCTCGAAAAACAATAGTCATTTAAAACTACCTACCGTGTTGTTTTATTTCCATATGCAAAACTTAAAAGACATCCCTGGTATCATATCGTCTCATCTCATCCCAAAAAGTGTCAATGACACCCAGCCGTCATTTTGAAATATTCAACTGTCAATTTTAAGTTAACATATAGTCTTCATGGGTCAATTTAATCACCACGAATTTCAGTTTACTATGTTGAAAATGTAAGTGGGGACAGTGAACTTTTTGAATATTTTTTAATTCCAACTACATTACATATATGTATGGTATATGCGACTCGAATTGATAATGTGCATCTTTGAGGTCTGTTAAAAAGTATATACCAATAGTTTAGTAGATAGAACATAATCCTATTTTTTTGAATATGCAGGTAGATAAAGTAATAAAACGTTACCGTCGTTATATGCATCATAGATCTAAATATCTTCATCTGACATTTCAACGTATTGTTTGGAGGCTTCATTCGCCGGATTAAATTAGAGATATTTGGAATTTAATTTCAGAATTTCAGTCGGCAGCTATGCGGGATCGGAAAGCTGGAGCTATCTGCCAACCGGTATTGTTTATAAAGAATTTTACTTGTGCGCTATTCAAATTTCGTCGAGAGATATTTTCTAATATCTGCTGTAGATTTTCCTCCAGTTATAGTGCAGTATTAGAAATGAAATATACAACCACAAGATGTTTAGTATATGTTTATATGCATGTATTTTTTTGATTTATTTATTCCCAAATAGAACAGAAAAACATATATAGCACCAAATCTAAATCTAATAAAAAAAGTAGGAAACGGTGAAGGATGTGTCAAGTGTTTATGATTATTTTATTCTGTTTTTGAAATTTTCAAAGCTGTGTTATCGTAGTTTTTAAGAATCCCTTCTATAGCTTTGAGCCATAAAAGTAATACTGTCTGGAGCAATACATGTTCATATCTCTCCTAGGTATTCAAAAACGAAGCATATTAAACAATACCAATCACGGATTTAAACAAGTCAAAAGTTAGCTTTAACCTAACAGTGAATAAAATGTTTTGATGGCCCAGTCTTCGTCATGAAAGAAGACTTCAACGCTGTGAGCTGTAATTGATCAATATTGACATAAAATTAATTTTGCAGTACGAACTGAAAATTAAAATATAAATATTTTCGAAAACCTGACACGGAGAAAAAATATAGGCTTCTTCTGGTCCGTTTCTTTTCGCGTTGTGGCTGCAGCGTCAAGATATTTCAAGTTCTATCATACCATAGATGAAACTGTACTAGTAAATAAACAGACAATAGGAGCTATCAGTCATTAAACGTATCAGATAATCTAACATACAGCGAAATTCGGAGTCAATCTACTTGATAATTTTCCATTAGTTTATGACAAAAAGCACGCTCAATACATCTGCTGCTTTCTCCACAACATAGGCTTGGGTCATTCGCGTTTGTTACATTCTTTGATAATTGGTTGTTCTTTCCAAATGTAACTGTACTATAGCCACCAAGTCGCTATTGGAATAGAGTTCGCTGTGAAAAATTAATGGAAATTTCAGATATTGAAGCAGAGCCAGCGTATTAGGTATTGATGTTTCGCTGAAGTACTGCTGGAATAGGGCATTACGCCTTTTAGTTCAGTATGTAGAAAAATTGTTAGTGTTGGAACCAAAGGAAACGACAAGCAATAATTGAAAATCCAAAGTTGCCAAGGTTTGAAAGTCAAGGAACACAATAGTTTATCCATGCATCTGGGGCGTAAAGTCAGAGTTGTCCCGTAGCGTGAAATCAGATTCCAAGGTGAGGAGCACTGCAGATTCCAAGACGTTCGTTGCGCTCGAGATACAAACATAGGCACGTATCTTATCTACGGCCACTTTGAACATTTGGAGTAGCCAGAAATTGATGCTACTATGTCACAGCGTGCCGCTAGAGTTAGCTGTTCACCAGCAACAAATAAATACAAGGTGTTTCAGAACTAAGGAATCAAACTTCTAGGGGTATTAACAGTAGAAAACATTTGAGTATAGGGACCCATATCCGGAAAAGTGTCACTACGACACTACGGCCCTAAGACGCGTTTGGGCACCGTTGGATTGCCAGAGGTGGAGCAGTTTCTTGGCCTCCTAGATCACCCGATTTAACGTCGCTAGATTTTTTCCTCTGGGGACATGTAAAGTCTTTGGTTTACGAAACTCTTAGTCAAGTCCGTCGAAATCATGGGCGACGTTTAAATCGGTGTATTCAGGTTGGAGGAAGACATTTTAAACAATTGTGCATTTAATTCTATTTAGGCAGTTCATCGTCTTTCTAAATTTTAACGCGTCTTAGGGCCGTAGTGCCGTAGTGACACTTTTACGGATATGGGTATGTTTTCTACTGTTACACTGAATAACCCCTACGAGTTTGATCCCATAGTTCTGAAACACCCTGTATAGTCAGTTTTTGTGATCAATGAGCATACATACCAGAGAAGTTTCTTTACCGCCCTAAGGCGTAAAGAAGCTTGTGAACTCAAAAGTGGGCGTTCAAGGCAGGAACCACTTTTGAAGGCTGAAGCAAGGCATTGAGGAATCACGCTGTAGCCACAAAGACAAAAATTTGCTTCCTTTTTGCGTGTACACTATGGAGTACATAAAAACCTACTCTAAAGCAGGTTTAATTGATAAGAACAGGTTTTATTCAGTTACACGTACGTAGTTAAACCCCCATTTTCATAACAAGCCAGAGAGACGATGGTGAGCATAAAATAGGCAAATCGTAAAACTGCGCACGAATGAGACCCAAACAGTCGACACTCGCCGTGTCGTAAAACTTGCTTATAATAAATTTCAATATGGCTGCCCTTCGTATATGTATGCCCAGGCCCAGCCAGCGCCCGTGTCTCTCCATATTTTAAAACAGTCTGAGCATCATTCTCATTTTTTAAAGGGTTTCATTAACAATCGTCGCATTCGACGAAACGGCCCTTCATGAATACATTATGCACTCTCGATGATTTTTTGTTCCAAACTAACTTTATTTGAATCAAATGTTTTCAAAGCAGTATTTAGATAGGCTTGCGCTGATACTGAACATAAGTTAGTGATCGTTCTTTTTATCATTGCTTATTTGCACCGATATAAGAATATATAACCCCGAAAGTAACACTCCACTGTTATTTTTCTGTTGATAAAAAAATAGTCAGTAGCCTCTTATGGTGATGATAAAGTTCACCAATTATGGGCGCCCGCAGGAATTTTTCCCAAGGTGGTTCGATCACCGATGATTTTGACGAGCGGGGTAGCAAATTTTCACGGATGGGAGGGGGGTATTCGCTAATCCTTAGTGTTGTACACAAGATCATGCTAAATATGCAAATTCGCCATCCCGCAGGCGCCCATGTTGATCCCATGTTCCAACTTTGCAGGCGCCCATGCTGATTACTAAGTCCTGACTTTATATGTACTCCTATAGGTGCCTCTAGCACCCCGTATTCAAACTAAGGGGACAAATAATAGCACACGTAAACTAAGTTACTGTTGCTAGATCAAATATCATTCATATCAGCGTGTAAAAAGTTATCAATGATGCGTCTGGACTAATCGATTCCCTAAAATCTAAACGAGCTAATTGGAACACCAACACGTGAGGTCTGAACTGTTTTCAAAATTTTCGAAAATTGGAGGAGGTTAAAATTTGTGACGAGCACCAACAATTCGTATGTTGCTGATGAATATATATATATATATATATATATATATATAGATATATAGATCTGATGTCCTCAACTTTCCGAATATAAAGGGTGGTCCATCTATCGTTTTTTTTTTGAGTTACTGGTTTTTTGGGATATGTCAAGACTTATTTCGCATCTGATTTGACAGAACATCAGTCATATCATTCCGATTAACGAAAATGGTTGTGTATTCGCTTGAACAACGCTGGGAAATATTAAAACAATATTTCGAAAGTGGTGGTAATGTTGCAGATTGTGTCCGAAAATTACGTGCAAAAATGGGAAGAAATGAAGCACCGTCAGCACCGTATGTGAGGTATTTTGTGCAAAAATTTCGTGAAACTGGTCTTCTTATTGACAAACCAACACGTGAAAGACCGAAAACGGTGCGTACACCCGAGAATATGGATGCTGTAGCTGAGAGTGTGGCAGAGTCTCCAAGCACATCAACGCGCCAACGTTCTCAACAATTGAACATTTCACGCAACTCATTAGGTCGAATTTTGCATAAAGACCTTGGTATGAAGGCGTACAAAGTTCAATTGGTTCAGCAATTGAAGCTAACTGACCATCCAATGCGTTTTCGCTTCGCTTCATGGGCCTGCAATCAACTTGATGAAGATGTTGATTTTGGTCGAAAAATCATCTTTTCAGATGAAGCGCATTTTTATCTAGGCCGCTATGTTAATAAGCAAAACTGGCGCATTTGGGGTTCAGAGAACCCACACGCAATCGAAGAAAAGCCAATGCATCCAGAACGAGTGACTGTTTGGTGCGGATTTTGGGCTGGTGGCATCATTGGCCCATTTTTCTTTAAAAATGAAGCCGGAGCAGCAGTTACTGTGAATGGTGAGCGTTACCGTACCATGATAAATGAATTTTTCTTTCCACAAATTCAAGGTATTGATGTCGGTAACATCTGGTTTCAACAAGACGGTGCTCCGTGTCACACAGCAAACGCTACGATTGCTCTTCTGCGAAGTGTTTTCGGTGATCGCATTATCAGCCGAAATTCTGATGTTGTTTGGCCGCCTCGGAGCTGTGATTTGACCCCATTAGATTATTATTTATAGGGTGCCATTAAAGACCAATGTTATGCCAGCAAACCAGCAACAATTGGCGAAATAAAAGAGAACATACGCGCTGCCATTGCTGAAATACAGCCACATACGATTGAAAATGTGGTCAAAAATTGGACTGACCATATGGGCTACTGCAAAGCCAGCCGCGGCAGTCATTTAAATGATGTTGTATTCCATACTTAATCGGAAGGATTGTACTTTCAAATAAAAAAAAAATTTGGAAAAATATTTAGTAGTTTTTTTTTATAGCATTTTTAAAAAAAAAAATTTAAATAGACCACCCTTTATATGTGTAGTAGAACTATATAGCTTCAGTATCTAAAATATGATCTGATCATTCCTTTACAGAGTCACCAATTTTCTATACAGGGTGTAAACGTTATGATAGCCATTATTTAAATGGGTGATAATATAAAGAAGCAAAAAGTTTCATATAACATGGGGGCCAAAACGGCATATTTTTTAGAGAAAAACGCTTTAAAGTAAAATAAAATCTGACAACGCCGCAATGCCAGACGCAAATTACGACGGAACGCAGTGTAAATAGAGATGGAGTTTGTTATTTTTGGCTCTTAGGTATTATTTCATTATTTGATAATGTGCTCGTAAAATGCAAGCAATTTAAAAAACGGACTTACCACTAACTGTGTCAGCGCTTCACCTGGTGTGTGAAAGTTTATTGAACGTATTAAAAAAATCCACTTATAAATAGGGAACATAATTTTGATACATACATTGTTTTTCTTTTTAAAACCCACACTGTACTTTTTTTGTATTTAAAGAAGGTGTTCAAAATGTCGCCCTCCACTTTCCACACCTTCTTCATTACGACGAACCCAGTTTCTTCTTATTCTAGGTCCTCGAAGTTGTCCATTTATTATTTCAGCAGCATTAAAAATTTTTTTCGCGTAGTTGTGTTTCAGTTGTTATTGGACCAGCCTCATAAACCATCCCTTTAAGTTCTCCCCAATACCAGAAATCCATCGGACTGAGGTCAGGAGATCTTGCTGGCCATTTTTTAGGATCAGGAGCATTTCGACCGATCCAGCGATTTGGATAATGTTCATTCAAATACTGAATGACGCCTCTAAAAATGTGTGGTGGTGCCCTGGCATGAAGAAACCACAAATTCTGTGTCCGTTGTAATGGCATGTTGTATAAGGTCTGTTCCAAAAGTTCTGGTAGGTTATTCGCTAGAAATGTTTTTGGAACACCCTGTATTAAAACGTAAGCCAAGAGGCCTATTCAGCTTCATGACACCATAGTTATTGTCCGACAATATCAATTCAACCCAAGTCCGTTCCGTTCTCTATTCATTCTTATTTGAAGAGTGACTGTAACAATGACATTTTTCTATTACGAACAACAACGAAAGAAAGAAAACTCTCGAGTCTGCCTCAATTGCCACACAAAATATCAAATGACACTAAACAAAAGGCCACGCCGCCATACAAAATACAATAAAAAGAACTCTTTAGATTTAAATTTGCTGTTTTATTTTAGACAATACGTATCTATATGTAATATTATTCACAATAGGAACAATACCTTTCAAATATAATATAATAGACTTTGTTTATTAAGCAGAAACAGCACAAAAGATCCGTGTTTGAATGTATTGTTATTAGGCCGGGAGCTGGCAATCAATTCTAGTATCAGTGGTTAGCGTTTTATCATCATCATCATTGATAAATAAATCATCAGTCTTCAACTTATCATGGATATTTCACCTTAACGTGCATTTAAAATGTTAAGTGGAAGGCATTAAGTGATAAATTTGACAAATTTTTGGACATCGACGTTACAAATTACAAATGTATTTTTTTAGGAAAAGTGTGTGTCTATTATCAGAATTGGCATCGTTTTTGATGAAACAGTACTATATAGTGTGAATATATTTCTGGAAATAATAGCAATGACAGAAAGTTCAATATGCAAATATAATAGTTTTTCCAGTTTCAGCTTACGGGCTTCTTTATGCCCTTGGGCGGTAAAGTAACTATAGTCCCCAGTATGTTTCAAATAACCTGTATTGACCAAAATTTGATATAGGTCAGCAATACAAAACTGCAAAATTGTAAAATACTGTATCTTTTCTTCAATGCACAGCATACCCAAACTGACATTATACATAAATAAATTATTAATAAATCAATCTATACAAAAACTTGATCATGTTAAAATTATTGATTTATTTCAAAATTAATATTTTTAAAACATTGAAGGACATGCAGTTTAAATTCGTTTACAAATAATTCGCGGAATAATAAAATGCAGTAATTATGAAACACAGCCGTAAAACAATTATTATATTTATTGATACATAAATTTTAAACAAAGGCGTATGATATGAATGCGTATGAATAGTTTTTGTATATATTTATCAATTTACAAACATAGGCATGCCATGCAATCGAGTGATTACTTTGAAATGGATCAGAAAAATGACGGACAACGTGTCAGATATACACATTTTAGTGATGTAATCAGTTTTATATTAGCTGCCTTCATAATACTGTTTGATGCAATTTGAATTAAATAATAATTAATTCTACGAAAAATTAGAAGTTGGGAGTAGGAGATATAAAACTCCCCGCTTGTTCCTCCATTGTAATGAAGTGTAAAAGTATCTTAATAAATACCGTCACTTTTGATCTTGGCAAGAAAATGCGACGCTAAAGAACAAGCGGCAGCGGCGACAAATCGGTGCGCTTTTATCTTTTTGTAGGATTACGAGTTTTAAAGACAAAGATCACGCCGCCACCACGTCGAATTTGTCTCCCTACACGATACCAAATACTATTTACAAACCCGGCCCTACAATCCTCAACCACCGATTGACAACCGGCTCAAAAAACTATTTTAAGATGAGCAGGAGGTTTTGAGACGTCAAAAACGAAGTAGTGTTTCCCGTGTTGAAGAGACAGACTGAAGACCGACGGAAATGATATGGTTTTTCGTCCAGAGTGTCAGAGCGATATCTAACGTTGAGTTGGAGAGAAGAAGACGGCACAATACTGTACGATAACTAATAAGAGGCGCCCAATATCCTATAGCATTTTAGATTCCTAGGCGTGTCAGACGGACCTGCCAGGCTTTTCTCGATGTAAAAAACAAAATCGAATAAGTGCCTCACCGAAGTATCTTGGAGTATTCCCAATAACCAAAAAAATCGCTTGCAATTGAAGTTGAGATGAATTGGAGTGCAAACCCCTCCATGAGGCATGGAGTAACATAAAATATAGCAACAAGTGCAGATACCAGCTCGACAAGTACATATCACCACCTCTATTTTCTCGTATGGTAAAACGCAAACCGTTAAACAAATTATCCATTGACGAAAATCCATTTGTATTCCGGCCATTTTTTATGGACAGGACGGCGAAACGCAGCGTTGGCTGACTGCAATCCGAAACAATGATTCATTAGACGCATTGTTTAAACTTTTAAAAGCACAACTGCATTTCCATGTCTCGCGTTCTATACGTTGAATGGTTGCACCGCTGTTGCCCAGAACCCATAATAAAAGAATTCGCTGTGGGCTTTGCTTTGTTCGATGGATTTTTCCTTTACGTGATGTGGAATAAAAACCGATATTCAGTTATCATAACTGAAGGATATGTAGCAAGCTCCCACATAGATTCAAGTCCATTTCCTCCCATGATAATACCTATTGCTCCCAAAAAAGACATCCTGTATGTATGTATGCATGTATGTATGTATGGTCGTAATTATACCCTGGCCAGACGATTTCAAACGCAAAAGCTATGTTTAAACATTGATTAACGTATCCCACCTGAAGATAGGTAACCATTCCGGCGCTCAGAAAGGGATCTGAAAGATCCTAGCGCCATCTCAGAGAAACCGTAAGTTTGAAAAGTTAGGACTCTTTGGTTCTGCTAGTGTCCAACAGATATCGCTAGAATGTTCAATGCCTTTTTGTCGCCTGTTTACTGCCTATTTTGATTTTGTATCTTCAGACGTCCTAGCAATTTGCCCTGCAGTTTTCCCAACCAATTTACTAATACCATCAAAGATACAATACGTGATCGGCAAGGTGATTACGTAAAAGACCAATATAATGACAAAAAAACTCGATTAAATATCAACTTGTTGACTAGATAGCTGGTAGTGTGCAGATAGTTCATACTTGATACAAGTGGCATGAAGTGAACAATACCTAGTTCTAAGTTGACATCTTGTAGGAAAACCTATACAGGGTGTTTCAGAACTAAGGGATCAAACTTCTAGGGGTTATTCAGCGTAATAGTAGAAAACATTTGAGTATAGGAACCCATATCCGGAAAAGTGTCACTACGGCCCTAAGACGCGTTGAAATTTGGAAAGACGATAAATTGCCTGAATAGTATTTAATGTATTTAATTTTTGCCTTTTGTACATGATATCATCACAACACTTTTTCAAAATGTCTTCCTCCAACAAGTTTGATCCCATAGTTCTGAAACACCCTGTATAATGTCATAAAAAACATACATGATGTCAACAAGTAAAACAAAACACCAAACAAATCTAAATCAAGACGATCACGCTAAGAAAACTTATTTCGAATGCATAACTTATTTTGTTATCTTTCTGAACCAATAAAGTTGCAACGAAACTCGAAGTGGGTATGAGTGGCAGCAAGAATTTAAAGAACGTATCGGAATACAACAGATCATCTAAGTTTCTATTATGAATGCATGTTAACTAATAAGACAATCTATGTGATAGGATATCAAAATCAAAAATGATGCGATGACATTTTTTTCCTCCAGTTATAGATTAACTTGAGCAATTGTAGTAAAATAAAAATTTCAAATCCGAAACACAATACTTTCCTCGCAGTGCTCTCGAAACAAAAGCAAAAGAGAAGGGCATGCACACGGATGAATTGATGAAGTTCTATTGGTACGAAACGTAATTCAGAGTGGGTATTTGGGACGGCCGCATGAATTTTAAAAACGTACCGAAAGTAATTTCGGCAGGGAAATTGGCATAGAATAGGCAGCATGTCGCCGTTGTGGATTGGTGGCTCTCTATAGGTGGGAAACAAAGCAGCTCATTTAAATTTCTATTTGTCACCCCCTCATCGAATATTCTTGTGAAAGCACCAGCCGAATTAACATTTCGACGTTCGTTGGTAGTTCGACGGTCATGAAGGCGCTGCGCTGTTGTCATTCGCTAGCTTCTGTAGTTTGTTTTTACGTTGACAGATTTACCACTGTAGTAAATTAAAAATCTGAACATTTTTGTTTACAACGGTTTTTGAGATACTAAATAATAGCGAAGAGGTAATATTGCCACCCATGGGCAGTGCACTAAACGCGGTACTACCAACCCCTACGTTGATAACAGAAAACTACACGCGTTTCCCGGCATCTCTGGAGGACCACACATAGGCGTTTTGTCGCTCGGGAGTGCAGCTTAGTGCTCACTATGCTTAGACTTGCTGTCACCTCTTCCCGCATTACATACTACATACTAATTACACGCATGTTCGCTTCTTTGCTTTCAGTTATATGTCTACAATGACTAGACTTATATACCGTACTGATGATTGCTAAAAAGCATGAAACAACGTTCCATACGGTTGATTAGGTAAACAGATCCTATTGAGCTTGATATTAAGTAGCCGCTGAAGTTATTAGTGCGGTTCGTGATTTATTAAATAATTTTTAATAATTACTAATTAACATTAAGTAGAGAAAATGCCCTTTTTAAATACATGGAATGTGAGCTACTCTTAGTTATTTACACTTACACCCATAAGCCTCTGCTCTCATCCGTTCCCTCGTTTTTGAAAAATGAGCTAATATCTGGAAGCAATAATTATTCTTGGGGCATTCGATTGACGGAAACACTCATAATGTCCCTCCAGAGGACATCATTCTAAATGTTTTATCTACATTGCACACATTTTTTACATAAATTTATTTTGGCAAGAACACTTGTATTTTTCAAAATTTACATGTCACCTCACAAAAATATTCCAATATAACATACATTATTTTGTTTGTATAGCTGCTACAACATATTTTTTTTATATCGAAGCAGCCGCGCAGGCAGAAGCCTTAATGCCGGAACACCGCGGCTGCTGTGATGATTCCAAAGAAATTTTGTTAATACGATTTTTGAACTGCCTAAGGTTAGTAGAACTGGGAAAAGCTTCCTCTTGTAAATTGTTCCACAATCTCGACACCCTCGGGACAATGGAGCTGTGGTATCGGCCAGTTCTGGATGTACGAAGTTCGACACGGTTAGTATGGGACGCCAAAGTCAGGCGGGTCTGTCTGGCAGGCACATCGCGCGTCGGCATCATGGAAGAGAGCTCTGAGGAGCAAAGCCCGTTGGTGTAGCTAGATCGCCGACGGCCCGCCGGTACGAAAGAGTCCGAGAGTGTTTGTTAGAGAAGAGTCATCGATCAGTCGGACCGCCCTCCTCTGGACAGCATCGAGCATGGATAATGTAGTCGGGGCGGCAGCACCCCAAACGTTTGAGCAATATATCTGGGCTATCTGGGCCTTGTATAGAGTGAGAAGGTCATGCGGAGAAAAGTACTTCTTAGCCCTAAACAAATAGCCTAGCTTTAGGTCCTCGGTGATCTGGACTCCGAGTAGCAGAAATGAATGGCTCTTTGGCAGAACTCGGCCATCCATCGAAACAGGATGAGCGCTAGGACGCTTTTTGTTCGTCAAAGTACAGTACCTACTGTGTTTTGTAAGCATTGAATTGTACAAGATTGTTGCCTCCCCAAGCAGTGATAGCCTCCAGGTCTCTTGTCAGAGGGGAAGTCGTCGCTAGCCTTCTTTTTTCCAGCTCAGCTGCAGAGATCGGCTTGTCACTCTGAATTCCTGCATGTAGAGTGCTGTCTTCAGCGAAGCTGTGGATTGGGTTGACCGTGCAGGAAAGGAGGTCGTTGATCCCTGGGGAACACCCGCGTTGACGTTGTGGGATGAAGAGCAGAAAGGAGAGGATAAAGTCATCCACCCATCTGCAAAGCTTTTCTGGGAGAGGCCATAGGATGGAAGTTTGCTTAAGAGCGCAGCGTGCCACAGCTGATCAAACGCTTTCGTGATGTCAAGAGCAACGACATGAGCCTCACCATAAGACTCCACAAATGCGTGACGTAAGCTAGGAGGTCACCGAATTATTAAATGAAGAAATCAGAGACATTTTGTCAAAATTTGACAGAAAATCTAGAAAACGTCGGTTTTGGGTCAGGACTTGGATATTGTGAAGAAATAAATTGGGCGTTTCAGGAACCCTGCCCAAGTAGCTGGATTTAGAGGACAAGGATGCCTACAAAAATCATTTGAGAATGTCCGAAGAATAATTTCAAGGACTTCTTCTTCTTCTAAAGATAAAAAGCAAAATGCAAAAACAAGATACCATTATGAGAAGATCTACTTTCTGTTTCGATGATAGTTAAAGCGTTGTCTCTAGCATCCTTGTTTCGATAACTCTCGAGCAGGGTATTCCATAGACAGTCATGCTGTTGATATAAATCCAAAAAATGTAGCACAATACTTTCAGACTACTTCATGCTCATTTTTTTGTCTTTTTTTCCACACACAACAAGCACACGAGCCACAAAATCAACTTTATTCAATGCGAAACTCGACTGACTACAGTTCACACGTTTCAAATCCGTTTCAACTTGTCTGAAAATCGCCTATGACGCATTAAATTGATCGATAAGTTTTGAATGGATCAAACTTTTTCGGTTCAACTAGAATTGATCACCTAAAATCGAAAACTCGGTTCACAAGTATATTTTTATTCGATTTTTGTTGATCAATAAAAATCGTTCTACTAAAATCGACTCGTGAGAACGCTGCTTTAGATCCTTTTTTTGGGATGAGTTGGACATGAGCAAATTTGCAGTTTTCTGGGAACGTGCCGGATTAATAAGAGATCTGGAAAAGACGCGAAAGAACTGGACCAAGCTCCGCTGCACACCTCTTCAATACAATGGCAGGAATCAAGTCCGTCCAGAAGCTTTGTTGATGTCGAGCGACAATTGCACTCGTCTCACGGTCTTATGCCTGAATGTTACCTCCCACAGACTGTAGGGGACCCTTTGAATTGACGGCACTTGGGAGTTAGTGGGGTCGTCCATGGTGGAGTTGGCAGCAAGGATCTTGGCTAGCACTTCCGCCTTGGCCTTTGGGTCCCATACAATAGTTCCATCCTGACACGTAAGTGGTGGAAGGCTACTGTGGGAGAAGTTATTTTCAATCTGCTTGGCATACTTTTAAAACATGAACAATTGAACATTTTATATTTTATATACAACAGATTTATATATGAGATAGCGCAAACCGCCATCTATCGCCCCATAATCGATCGCGCATCGCTGCTATTAGTTGGAACACTAGTTAATAGCCGTGCCGCTAGATGGCTGCTGAGTAGAAGTGGTCTTACCTTGTTTAGTCATATTTATATAAGTAGAGTTAAGTTTTTAACTTAATTATAACTTATGAAATGTTTGTATGTTTTTGCTGTTCACTATTTTTTTTTTTTTTGGTTGGTAGTGGCAGACTAGCATTATGCTAAACTTCGACCCCTGATAAAGATTTATTATTATTATTATTATAATTATTAATATGTGGTAGAATGTTGAAATACAAAAATCTGTTCGATCTAAATATAAACAACTTTTTTCATCATAAATGTTGCCCACTACAAATGCCCCCTTGCCAACACGGTGGCGACTATCCAAATATTCATAATTTTTGGTGACAGTAACATCTATATTTCTGAAGGGACACCCTTACCCTTCTTCCCATCTGCCGGTACGCCGTTGCTTACGCACCGGTCTGTTGCATACGTCACACGTCGAGTCCCCCGTGATGATGGTGTGTGTATGGTGGTGGTGGGGTCGTTGAACTGATAATTCCATTCTTTCTTTCATCTGGCTCTGTGCCATGTGCATGCCTCTCAAGTGCACCCGGCTCATATCATTCTGGCTTTCCACTTGTGGTGCGTTTTTTTTTCTCAGAGATTCCGGGTTTTTTTGGATCTCCAAGAGGTCCAGATGGGCAGAAGTGATTGAAGGTATATGTTTTTATTTTATATACGTGGAGCCTAGAAATCCATATGCATAAGCGAATCTCCCCTATTACATCGAAACCATCGCAAGTACATATCGGACCCGTAAGGTTCGGTTGCCGAAGGTAAGTAAACATATTTGAATTTAAAGTTTTTTTCATCGCCCCAAATCTTAGCTTACTAAATTACCTGTTGAACAAATAATTATGAGAAGGTGGGAGCTTTTTGAAAAGCACTGTATATTATGATTATCTAAAATCTAAACCAATGTCGCCAACATTGCAACTGACCCAACCAGAAACCTAATGAAGAAATATAAATTCTGATTCATTAACGTGACGTTAATGACCAAATCGCAAAACGGGTCTTCCGAGAAACAGTTTCAATTTGCAGCTTCCTGAAAAAAAATGAGTTTGTAGGTTGATCGGTCTGAACTGAGCAGTGCGTTGATTAAGTGACTGGCAATTATGAAGGCTCTGGGTCGTGTTGTAAACTGGACGCAAGAAGAAACCGGCAGGTTAACGGGTTTTAGGATATAACCCGTATATGTATCTAAGTTAATGTGTATATGTTATGCGTATGAAGAACAAAAATACTGTGATCGGCAGCTATGCGGCGCCATAGACCTTCACTGAGTTATCGTCTGTTAGTCTAGGAAAACTAATACAAGAGAACCGCACATAAGTGCTTCATAAAAGTGTTGTTTTTGAAATAATGCTTACGTTAATTATAGTTCCTTTCAAGGCTTTGTGATTACGTCAAGTCGAATCTAAATAAATTAAAGTTAAAACTTGATGTTTGATAAGAATGTAGCAAAATCTGACACAATATTATTTATCGTAATTAAGTTCTGGAAATCCAAGGCATTTATACTTAAAACAGAAGTTTTAAAAAATATCACGTGATATGAGGAACGAGTAGGGAGACGGCACAAGAGGCGATCCCAATTTCACGACATCTCAGAGGAAGAGGAGAAGTCAGAAAATCTTCTAAAACGTCTTACGTAATTAATTGTCTCCCAATACAAGGGACAGCAATTTTATTGACGATTCAACCTGCCCCAAAAACGGACCTAAGAAAGGTTATTCAAGTGATTTTAGGCCTATAGCTCTGCTGTATGAGAGGTAATGTGATGAAGAAATGCATAAGTGAAATATCTCGAACATCCCAACAGGTAGTTTTTGATACCGAAAATATCTTAGCTTACATCATATATTTATCGAGTAAGCTCATCCAGTCATTTTGTTACCCTCACAGGCAAACCACTAACCTATGACTTTCTAGAGAGGCTATCCAGTTGTGTAGATGACTTTCTTTTCAGTCGCAAAATATCCATCGTAATTGATGGGTTCTCTCTTCTTGTGCTTCTTTTTCACATTTATGAATTATTTTAGTTCGACTAATCTGATTCACAGTTAAGCAGATTGCAGTAGTTTATATGCATAACTGCTACAATTTGTCTCTGCCACAAGATCTGAAGGTAATTCCGGCATGTATCCGGTTTTGATGGGGACATTCGACTTGTCAGAGTTCAGCTCCCTGAGAACGTGACATAGTATGCAGACGTCTGGCCAATTGCAGCGACTGCCAAGATAAACAAGAGTTCTAGAAAGTACTTTTCACCGCCTAACCTGCATATGGCTGCATTATCTCTTTTCCATGAGACATGCCATAATTTTTAAATTATAGATACAGCAGATACACACCACACCGCACTGTTGTCAGTATAGAAGGAGCAGATGTGTTGAATAGGCTCAAGTGATGGCCAGTTTTTTTATTATGCTAACATCGGTTGATATATGTATAGTTTCCCTTTGAGAAGACCCTTTTATTTATCAGCTGGATTATAGTGGCAAGAGCATAATGAACATGTGCTACGAGAATCGCATAATTTAAATATATAATATTCGTAGGTTTTCTCTAGCATGAACAGGCATATTTTTAGATCGCTGTTGCTGTAAACACATTTTTTATATCCATGAGTGAATCAATCATACTTCAACTTCTAGACATCTTAGAAATATAACTCATCTTTGCCAAAATTACTATGAACCCATTACATAAAACCAAACCACTTTTGATTATTGAAAATTTTAGATAAAAATTGTCAAGGTGATATCAGAAAGATTAAAGCTTAAATAGTCTAAGAGAAATTAGATATAAACTGTCAAAAGCTGAAAACCGTTCTAGTTGTTTGAAACTTCTGTCATTGACACGATTATAAATGCCTGGATTTTGCAGTTTTTATACCGGGTTACCATTATGCCAAAGACGATAAGGCTTTTTGAAAATCGGTGCAATGGCGACAGAGCTACAAGGGAAGAAAGAAAAAAAATCACCCAACGTTTCAGAGGCTCCTGATCATTTTCAGGAACATTTTGTGAGAGTGAGGGAGGGTATACCTCAATTTTTGGTTGGTAAATATTTATAGCCCAGCAAGTCTACGCACATGTTAGTGCATATTTCATACATCATAGATTTCACCGTACATTTGCCCTTAAAACTTATTTTATTATCATTTTCATCAGCCGCGTATCGTATTGTTCGCGGTCGCAAAGCAACTTTCATGCACAAAGCCTTGTCTGCGCCTGACGCTTGTGGCATAACTGACTGGTGTGGTTCAGAAATGTTGCCAGATGGTCAATACTTTCGGCAGGACATGGACTAATTGTATGGGCCTGTTTGGCTGACTTGATGCATTTAATTGTTATGTTACACATTTTCGTAGTTAACTTTTTGTTCATAGGGGCAAGCCTGTGCCGAATCCTTTATAAAATGATGACATCGTTATGTGGGAGGTGCAGAGTCAACTTACTTTACATCATTTTTCAAGTTCATAATTTTATGAGTACTAAAAATTTTCTTTAAGGAGGAAGTTACTTTTTCAACTTTTTGATCAAGTTATGTTTGAAAATAGATATCTGTGATACGAGGCATGTCTTTTAAGTTTTGCATATGGAAATAAAACAACCCGGCAGGTAGTTTTAAATGACTTTATTGTTTTTCAAAGTATTCTCCACTAAGATTAATACACATCTGCTTGCGCTCGAATCAATTTTCGAAGCACTTACTCCACTCGTTTGCTGGCAGATCCAAAACGGTATTTTTGAATGCGTCAACTGCTTCTTCTGGTGACTGGAACCTTTGACCACGCAGTCTGTTTTTAATTTTCGGGAAAGTAAAGAAATCGTTAGGACTTAGATCGGGACTATATGGAGGATGGTCCAATAATTCCACGTTTCCTTACGTTACATACTGGCTTGTTTTTTGGGCTGTGTGCGAGCTTGCATTGTCTTGGTGGAGGATGATTCTTCTTTCGGGGTTGATTTTTCGAAGCTCAGTGATGACTTTTGGCAAACAAATGGTGGTATACCAATCCGCAGTAACAGTTCTTTGCACATTAAGAGGAATTGTTGCAATATGACTCGCTTTTGACACAAATGTCGCGATCATCTTTTTCGAAACACTTCGAGAACGGATGACTGTTGGTTTTTCTTCACCTTGGAACACCCAAACTGTCGACTGTCGTTTACTTTCTGGTTCATAACAGTAAATCCACGATTCATCACCACTAACAATGCTGTACACATTTTTTGAGTTTCCGGAATTTAAACGGTCAAGCGTTTTTTGACATCAATTAACCCTGGCTGCTTTCCGCTCTTCAGTCAACAGGTGGGGTATCCAACGAGAAACTAATTTTCTTACTCCTAGTTCTTCATGTAAAATTTTTTGAATGGAAGTCTTTGAGATCTTCAAGGACGCCTCAATCTCGCGATATGTCACATGTCTATCCTCAATGATGAGTTTGCGCACAGCATCGACGTTTTCCTGGGTGACTGCCGTTTTTGGTGCACCCACCTTGGGATCGTCGCTAAGACTCACCCGTCCACGTTTGAATTCTCCAGACCAACGGGAAATTGTCGACTGATGTGGCGCTTCGTTGCCGAAAACAGACAGTAACTCAGCAAGGCATTCTTGTTACGATAATTGTCTCTGAAAGTCGTAATAAATTATGGCGCTAAAATGTTCTCGGTTGAGTTCCATTTTTCTAATGACTTGGTGACACTTAAAAATTCACTGTAGTGAGAACACTGCACGTATTGTTGTGAAACTTTGAATTTAAGTTTACTAAAGAGTGAGGTTAAGATTCAGTACTGACGTTCGATCCGCGCGGCCTACTATGCTTCTATATGCAAAAGTTAAAAGACATCCCTCGTAATCATCGTCGTTTCTCCTTTATTAGGGCTTATCTGTGCAACAAATAATTGGGAAGGGGAAAAGAGGCGGTCAAAATATGCGAAGAATGCTACAGATGACTTGTAAATCAGAAGATTCTGTGACACATCTTTCCTTTACTGAAGAACTTAACCTCGTCTCTTGTGAACACTTCTGCAGTTTGTCTGGATCTATGGTTTGATCAAAATTCTTATTAACTCATTCTGATATTCAGTTGAATTTTGCTTGAGCTTCTCAGGTCAAGTATGCATGTTCCAGGTAACTGTAAAAGAAGCGCGTCGAACAATGCATAGGAAAATATGCAACTTAGTACAGTTTAAAATCAGAGGTACAATGCGACCCTGAATTGTCAGCATCACCCGGTGACCGCTAGCGCAGTTAGGAATATTTCTGGGGGTTAAGAACTTTGTGAAATATCTAACTGAATAATATCATAATCAGTCTTACATTTTTGAATGAACCATACAAATAAACATCAAATTCTCAATTCAATCTTCTATGAATATAACCTCCATCCTTATTCATAGTCACCTGCGACGAGCCGTTGAACCTTCCCCAATTTGTATCGTAAAAACAAGGTCACCTAATACTCCCTTGCCCTGACACCGTCGTATATCCACCTGTTTCCCCGCTATGTAATCGCACCCTTCAACCCTTTCTTCCCCCCTTCCCACTGGGACATCAGAGTACAGTAATAATCCGATCGATGTGGCCGGTCTCAGTTGGGTGGCGGTAAGGGGTGACAGGGAGGGTGCGATTAAATCCACCCCTGCCCTGATCTTGCATAAATAAGGGCCACCGCTATCGCTACCCGCCGAGGCCCTATAAGATCGATACGCTGTGCCTCTGACGCCCTGACGACATCGGCGAAGCTGGGATGGAGTGGGAAAGGGATGCTGGTGAGAATCAGAAGTGGGATACTTTTGTGCTCGAAGCGCGAACAATTTCTAAATTGAGATATTTTGTTTTCTAAATGTTACATGGTGTGTACATATGACAAAACTCATTCATTTCCGGCGGTCTATCTGTTCGCTAATCCTTAACCCTTATCCCCAGTATAACTTGTAAAGCACCGCTCGAAACTGGATGAAATTGTAGGCTACTACTACGCCAAGAACGGAAAATCTTTGTGGTTTCCGAAAAAATCGCTAAAACTTTTGATTTTTCACAGGGGTGGGGAATTGTGATGTGATGATGGATATATCTCAATTTTTTGATGGTAGTATACATATATGCGCTTCAAATTTCGGCAACTATATATTAAACATATGTCACTCATCTATTTCCCGATATAATTGCCCTTTATAAGATCTTGACGCGAAGAAAGGAAGGAGGATCGATCTGGATTCCATCGGCTCGAAGGCTCGTACCTCAGACTATGGCACCCGGATATTTTCTCTGAAGGGTTAGGCATTGGCAAGAGGAAACTTTTTGTATATTATTACATCATTATTTAGCTCTTAATTTTTTTGAAGAGCGGAAGTAGTATTTTTTTTTCAGGAGATACCAACCTTTAAAAACTCAAATATGGTAACTATGCTAAATATGCAAATTTTAGGAGGGAGCCATAGCCTAAATTATATGGGCCTTTCTCACTGACTTGATCCTTTGATTCCTTTGTTATACATGCCTGTAGTTAACTCCTCCAGGGTCGATTAAATTAAGTTTCAGTCCCACAATAAAATAAAGTACCTCTAGAAACATCAACAGTTAAAACTAAAAAAAATTCCGACACTACTTGATTTCTACCCGCAAGAAATTGCTTAGAAGACAAGTACCAGATCCGAATTCCTGGTAAGTATGAGAGATTTTTTACCCGATTTGACGTATATAATGGCGATTTCTCAGGTTACTGTTCAAAAATATAATTTCTACAAATTATCCTTCCACATAAAGGGCAAATAGGATTTGTACAGAATGTTCAGGAACTTATAAATCTTCTGAAAATAGCGATTTTCGGTCATTCATAAATAAGGACATCTCAAAATCCCGCCGCATCAGGAACATTTTCGATAGTTAATTCGGATCTATCTAACTTCACTGTTGAAAAAGATTATATCCGTACCACTGTGTTTCAGAATAACCGATCTTCAAATCGCATTCTACGATATCTAGTTCTAGCCTATTCTCATATGCAAATCAAGTTAATTCGTTAGTCGACTCTACCGGTTCATATAAAAGGCTATGAGTCACAGTAGCTATCGCATCCCCCACCCTACATTATATAGATCACTGATGTATAAACTGGCACACACAGAGAAAGGAGTGCTTTGCTCGAGATTAACGAGCGTAACATTTATATTCGATTTTCATTAAAATATATATGGCGTCCCTTGGTTGGGGGACCCAAGAGTCACTAACAAAGCACTATGGCGGCGTTATAACGAGTTTTTTTTTGTTATCGCACGCCGTCCAGTTGAAAGTATTCACGGAGTCAATAAACGCCAGTCATACAAATATCTAAGAAAAATATAGCCTACTGTTATGATAGTACAAACAATTAGAAACGCTGATTAAGTAGGCTAGCAGTATCGTCAGATAATCCTTCATCCAAGATAGTAAAAGTTTGCGTACATTGTCAAATGTGCCCTTGAGGTCGTCATGAATAGACAGACAGCCTAACTTTTCAGTATTCTATTCCTCAAAACTATAAAATAAACACTACACAATCTATCAGGGTGTCTATATGTCGAAGCCCCAGTAAAAAAATCAGTGTTTGAAGTAAAATGAGTAAAAGTGTATATTTTGGAAGGTAAAGATGAATAGTTGGAAGCTTGTCTATGGTTATGTCATTGATATGAATGAAAATGCTCTATCGCTGTTGGTGGTAATTGAAAATTGAAGAGCTGGCTGGGATGTTCCTAGAGCAACGCTTCTGAAAGCAAGTGCCGGTGACTGAAAAAAATGAAGAGCGTGGGAAGGGAGGGGCGTTGGTGCTCTCAGCTCCTATGATGCACCAAATATCGTAAATTAATTAAAAATGTATAGCCGAAAAATGAAGAGTAAAAATGAGAAAAATGGGCTTGTGGACCCTCTGCAGTCCATGTTTGTGGAGGGATGTCCGACTAACCGTTGACAATCAACAGTTCTACTAACCTTAGGCATTTTCAGAAATAGGATCAATCAATGTAGCGGTTGCGGTAGGTAACTTGTTACTTTGGTTTCTGTCTGCCACTGTTCGAGTATAAAAAACTATCTCACTCAATGCTGATATGTATGCATAAACTGAACACACCCTGAGTAAGATCTGCTGTTTTCCGTCTTTGCGACCATAACCAAGAGTATACAATGTTGTTTTATGCTTTTTAGCAACCATCAGTACGGTATTGGAGACAGACACTATCGTTCGGAAATGCCAGAAACCAGAAGCTACAGCACGTCAGGGGTTGATAGTACCGTCTAAAATGGCACTACTTATTTCTTAGGTGTTTTCATAGATAAATATTGATTGATACAGGTTCGCCTACTTATCTTTTGTATAAGCTTGTCCTTTGAGGGCAAACTATTCTAGAGTATTTTGACACAACCATCTCATACAACATGCCTATTCCTCATATTACGTTTCAGTTATAATTATGTATGTCGGGACATGTAACTCTATTAACCAGGCACTCAAGCCAGAAACCGTATCTAGCTTCTAAAATTGCTTACAAATCCACTATTTTAGAGTGGTCTGTTTGAAATGATTGTATTAAATTTATTGTCAATATACATATTTTATGTTTATTTGCAGTGTTTACTTATATTTCCATTCCCCGTATCTATCTGAATTTGTTTACATATAATACATTTTTGTGTGTGTTCTGTTCCGTTTCGTTTTGACGTAGAGTGGTAGTGTAACCGTGTGGCTGAAGGTCTCCGTTCGAGAATACTAATAAAGACATTTATTATTATTACTATTACCACGCTTGACGAACTATTCATAGATGGCAGTGTCATCTTTTGTTTTTCGCAATATGACTGGTCTATGTAAAACTGATACCTACTGCATTTGTATCAGACGCAGAAATTTATGTACATTTTTGCTTGTAATCTTAAGTTCCCTTGGTAAATTTTCTGCTTTCAGATGTAAATTCCAGGCGAATTTGCATCGCCGTCAGCGACCGACGTGGAACTTTTTAAATTTTACTTTGTTGTGTATCCATTTACATGTCGTTATATTATGTTATTTAAATAACTTCGTTCCTTGTACCTTTATATTAATGACTTTTTTATTTATTTTAGTAAGTAACCATCTTTTTTAATGTGTCTGATTCCACTCCATAGCCTGGTTAATATATTACTTTTTTGTTTGAAAAAATACTTACTCCAAAAGCCGAAAGATGCCAAATTCTGAATATTATTGTCCTCCTTAGTATCGTCTTCTCTGGAACGACATTCAAAAATTGGCAGTTTTCTCCTGTCATAGTAAATTTACTTGTATCAAAGTTTTAGGAAAATCTGGGCGGTACTTTGTTAGTTTGAGGTTAGAATAAGATTGCTCACTAAGCGACAAACAATTGTTTTTTGAACAAATTTAGCTAGCAAGTTGAAATTCGGGATGACAAAATAAATGCATATAAGTAGTATACGATTATTTTAGTGTGACAGTTGAAAATTTCGAGATTGGTCAATGGAGTTACAATATACATGATTTTGACGCTCCCCATAAGTACTTTTTAAATATAGATCAGAAACTCACTGTCTTCCAAAAAGACAGATGTGTCGAGAGCTGTTAAATTGGAGCGTATTTGTACATTGACTATGGAAGGGTTTCATAAAAAAATAATTCTAAAAGAAATATACTTATATACTATGTATAAGATATTAGAGTTTCTACGAGTAACTGTTGAGTTACAAGCGAGTTAATATACAGAAACACCATTTTGAAAGATAGAGAGCTTTATATTCCAAGATTATGAAGTACTTATAAGCAGCTTCAAATTGATATATGGGATGACCCACCCCCATTGGATTTGAAAAGTTCTCCTAAAATGTCGTTCAACCACATTGACAATTAAATAAATATGTATAATAATAATATATAATGTGTAGCTTTTCGTGATGAAAATTTATAATGAATCCAAAAAAGTATCAAAATTAAACATAACTTAATTTCGAAAATCTTCAACTGTTAATTCGAGTGTTCCAAATGGATTTGGGCTTCAATACAGATTCTGTTACATATTAATGATCTTCCCTTGCACAAAAATCCAATCCACAGCTTTGTGAATGGCCTCATTTAAAAGCTGACAACAACTGACATAGTTTAATGATTCTAATTGTAAGACACAGTACCATACATCAGTAAGTAGCCAAAAATCATCCTATTAGCCTCAACCAATTCAAAAATCAGATCAACAAGATATCTCAAGTCTGTATATAACTTGTTTTCTAATTGAATGTTAACATTTGAGGGTGCGATTTTTTTGTTCATTTTGAGAAGTATACTTCGCATGAACGTATGTCCTAAACTTTAGAGGTGCATGGTGGTAAGGTTTTCAAAAATAAATCATATTATTGAAATGAAATGAAATGAAATGAAATGTTTATTATTCTTAGCCCTAAAGCTACTTCCTATAGTTTATAATAGTGTCTTACTCCAGTAATAAACAAAAAAACAGTAATTCTAGATTCCCTTAAAATCATAGTAACTGCAACCACAGTAAATGCAACAATAGCAAATGCGAGATAATGACATACAGTTATCTTAACACAGAAAGTACATATATTATGCCATTTTATCCAAATACAATTGCTTAACCTTACGAATAAATATATTTACAGACGTCGCTTCTCTAATTTCTGTAGGTAATGCATTAAAAAGTCTCAAACCATCACTAAAAAGACATTTTTGCATATGGGATGTTCTAGCGAATTCTATGTCAAAAGTGTTACGTGACCTGATATTATATGCATGCCTCTCGGACCTCGGTATTAGATATTCCTGCAAGTATTCAGGCAATAAATGATTTTTTGTTTTAAAAATAAATAACACATTTGACATTTCAACCTTTTGCTGTATTGAAAGCCATCCGAGGGTTTTTAACATTAAATTAATAGGCGTATAACGTGTACAAAATAATATAGTGCGCATAGCCTTATTTTGTAGTAACTGGAGCCTTTGAATATCAGTTTTTTTGCATGATAGTAACAATGAAAAACAATAATTAAAATGTGGATATATGATGGTATTATATACAAGAAGACGACTCCAGTGACTAAGACTTTCAGATATTCGCCTAAAAAATCCTATTTTTTTCCCAATTTTTTTACTAACATAATCAACATGCAATGAAAAATTTAGCTGAGGATCTAAAACTACGCCCAAATACTTCATACTAGATGCACTTTCAATTTGAATATTATCTATCTCAATACAAAATTTCTTTTCTAAAAATGTATTACAGTTCTGCTTTGTTCCAAAAACCATGTATTTTGTTTTTTCTACATTCAACTTAAGCCTATTCACACATAACCAGTTATACAGAATTTCCAGTATTGAGTTCATACTATCTACAACTTGTCTAAAATCCTTACCGTACACATAAAGCAATGTATCGTCTGCAAATAAGCTCAGAAATGTATTTACTAAAACCCTGTTCAAGTCATTTATATAAAGTAGGAACAAAAGCGGGCCCAACACACTACCCTGAGGTACCCCAATTTCACTATCAATTGAATTTGACGCCACGTTATTAATCTTCGTCACATGACAACGGTCTTTCAAGTAGTTCATAAACCATTTTAGTGCACTGTCTGTAATCCCATAGGTCTGCAATTTCTGGATCAGTCTTTTCCTATCAATAGTCTCAAATGCACGTTGAAGGTCGATGAATACACTTAACACAATATTCCCGTCATGAATGTATGAACGCCATTTCGAACACACATACTGCAGCGCCGACTCGCACGAGTGTTTTTCCCGAAATCCCGACTGTCCCTTAAACAACAGTTTTCTTGCCTCCAGAAACTCCCGTAACTGCGCACAAACCTCGGTTTCCAAGATTTTGTCTATCACTGGTAACAAGTTAATGGGGCGGTATTGAGCTGGTTTATTTGGTGAGGACACTTTTGGAATAGGCACTATAATACTAGTTTTTATTGCTTTTGGAACTTTTCCTGTTGTAAGGGATGCATTGATCAAGTGAAGTAAAGGGTATCCGAGTACACAAAAAGCCGTTTTCAAAAACTTAACAGTACAAATATCATCCGCTGTTGACTTGTTTTTAAGTTCCATTACCCTTTTTCTAAGTTGATCAATGCTTATAGTGTTGAAGCTTGACAGACCATCACTTAACTGTGGCAATTCTTGAAATGTCGGTGCAACTTTTGGTATTTTGTCGGCTATTTCCTTTATGCTTTTTGCATAAAAATTGTTAAAATTGTCTTGAACAGATCCAGCATCTTCCTCAAATTCAATATTATCATATGACAGAACATTCTTGTTTTTGCTGCCTACAACTTGCTTTAAAGTTTGCCACATTTTTTTGCTATCCCCCTTGCATTGGTCAATAGTAATTTCATAATATTTTTTCTTTTCGTTTCGAATAACACGAGCGTAAATGTTCCTTTTTTTCTTATACAGATTCCAGTCTGAATTTAATTTGGTTATTTTAAACTTTTTATAAGCTTCATCCCTGTCTCTTCGGGCTTGGATTACGAACCTATTTATCCACGGTTGTTTGCGGGTTTGAGTGTTTTCAAGAGGTACAACTTTATTTACAGTTTCTGTAATATTTTTCATAAACTTTTCATATAATAGGTCCACATCTGTTGTTGAATAGTCCCAATCTTTTCCGTAGAGTTCAGCTATAATAGTGTTAATATTTTCCTTATTAAATTTTCGTTTATATTTCATTTCCTCTGTTTTAATCTCATGTTGCACATCCAATACGCAGCCTATAATTCGATGATCTGAAATTTGTGGAAAATCACCCGTGATTTCTTCAAGCAAGTAATTGTTAGTCACAATTAAATCAATCAGGGTGGCTGACGTATTTGTCACTCTAGTGAACTCTTGAACTATTTGTGTAAATCCTGCATCTGATACGATGTTTATTAATTTTTTTTGGCTTGGGTTCTCGGTCTCTAAGCGAATATTAAAATCTCCCAAAAAAATACTTTGATGAGTTGTAATCAAATCATCTTCCAGTAATTCCTCAAAAAATTGGAAAAATAAGTCCATGCTACCGTTCGGAGATCTATACAGTGATCCAACAATTATATTTTCCAATCCTAGCTGAACATTTAAGCATAAGAACCAAAAATGGCCGTGACGTACGACATTCTTTACAACTGTAGAAGTAACATTGTTTTTTACATAAATTATCGTTCCCCCTGTATGACAACTTTCAGCATGGGCAATGTAGTGACTATAGCCATTAATATTCAGTTCGCTATCCTCAAAATCCTCCGTAATATGGGTTTCATTAACACATAATATAAGAGGATTCTTATCCAGTACCAGCTGTTTCAATTCATCAACTTTTCGTCTTAGGCCCTGTACATTTATGGACAAACAAATTTCTTGAACATACGTTGATTGCTATTCATATTTTGTTTTAAGCCTAGTCTTTTCCACTTGCCGAAGATATGAAGTACAATTTCGATCAAAAACAGTATGATTATATTCTATATTTTTTATCTTTAAGACATTGCTAATATATTCACAGTTGCTACAACGTTTATTACTGCTTGTACATTGATCTGCCTTATGATTGCCGGCGCATAGTGGACATGTAAATTGCTCTTGTTTGCAGAGATTTGCCATATGCCCGTATTTCCAGCATTTAAAGCATCTTAAAACGCTAACAAATTCATACAATAGAAAACTATCCCATCCAAAGCGTAATTTCTTTTGAGCAATAAAGTAATTAAATGCCTCATTTGATACCTCTAATAGCACATTAAAATGTTCCTTCCTACGAGGCTTATATTTCCTAACAAACGTTATTTCGCTTGTACCACACATGTCTTTCAATTTGTTTATAAATATATCAATCTCCCTCAGGTATTTATCATAAACACCAACAATAACAATTTTTGGTTTTTTAAACTCTGGTATCTGAATTTCGTACCGATCTGCTAGCGCGTTCCGGGCAGCCTCGTGTAGTTTTTGCATCGACTCGTCGTTTTCACATTCTATCTGAATCCCACCGTTAGCTGTATTTCTGACTCCGGCTATATTTAT